>JAWDJD010000009.1:6812500-7292500 GCA_035047305.1 Bradypodion pumilum | reverse complement strand
GAATAATTGCATTCCTGGGATCACCTCCAAAGTCCTTTGGAATATAAAATGGAAATGGAGTCACACTGCGATGCCCAAGCCCTTTTGAGCCCTGCCATTTTCCCCTCCACTGCCTCTTGTCCCCCTTTTGCTGTAAAGTTCACATTGAAGTGTGACATGAGACACTTGACAACTGACACATGCAGGATCTTATCAGCAACCAGAGCAGTCACGGGTCCTGAGTGAAGAGCGATTGTCATTTTTACAACATTTATTCCTCTCCTAGCCTCATTGCTTCTCTTTCAGAGGGAATTTTCTCAGCTAAAAGATTGCACCCACTGTGTCCACCCTTCTTTCTGTTTCTAACCCCCACTTTCCAAAGAGAAGGATGCTCCTGTAAAATAAATCCATTTTATCCCATAAGAAAGCAGCCTGTAGCAAATTTCCGCGAATCTCTTAGTGCCAGAACACTTGGAAGCTGATTTGGCCTAATGAAACCAAACTCAGAATGGGAAACACACACACACACACACACACACACACACACACAGAGTCTCATCCCGGATATTAACGCGTGGTCAACAAGACAGCACGGAGAGGTGGATTATTATTTCATACAGCAGTTGATGGGGCATGGCTGCTTCAGAGCCTGCCAACACCACTTTAGGCTGGATGATGATGCTTCGTGCCCCATCTGCCACCCCGTGCAGGAAGACACGGAGCATGTGTTTTTTCACTGTCCACGCTTTGATGCAGAATGGGAAATTCTATAGAAGCATCTTCAACGAAAGTTGTCTCCGGAAGACATCATCGGCGAGATGTTGAGCAAGGAGACTACCTGAGTCGCAGTGCCCAATTATGCGGCCGGGGTCATCTTGGAACCCAAAACCCACTCTGTGCTGGGGGGAGGAAGGAAGCGCTACCATTGGGCTGCTGGGCAGAGTGGTGTGACAAACTCTGTGCTGGGGGAGGGAAATCGAACATCCTTACAAAAACACAACAAACAACTGTGTGGCAACAGCCCTTGAAATTCCAGTTGTTGGCTATTTCTTGTTCAATATTTTCCATGCGTCACCAGAGGTCTCCTTATACAAAGTGAAATAATAGCAATTGCAATGTAGCTGACAGGCTGGTGCCTTTGATTTCTTGTTCATGGTTGTAATTATTCATGTTGTTTGTTGTGCTAATTTGCTATTTGCCTGTTCTGGGAACTCGCAGAGAACTTTCAAAACGAAGGAGCAGGTTAGTCTGTGGCTGTTTATTTGAAAAGGAAATGCCTTTATCAGACTCTTATGGCAGAAGCTTTTATATACTACTTTGCCAGCCCTATTGTTAGTCAAAGTGAAGCTTCTTTCTGAGGCAGTAAATTTTTGGGTGTCATGAAAGCAAATTGTAGGTGATTTTTAAAAATCATCATCATCATCATCTTTTTCTTCATCTTCTGCCAGATGAGGCGTCGAATTTTGTGCATCCAGGGGCCAAAATATCTTAGCTGGTTTGGATCTCTGAATTTGGAAGGGTGGAAAGAGGGGCTATTTGCTGCTGCACCTTAATGAGCAAAATTATTTTGACTCACTGTTTGTTGAAATGACTTTACTACCCCTCCACAACTGTTTTATTTTATTTATTTATTTAGTATATCTTTATACCGCTTTCCTCGCCTATTGGTGACCCAAAGCGGTTTACAGACAAACAAAGAATGGTAAATTACATAAAACTTGAAATACAATTAAACATTGTGGCTGAACATCCGAGGGAGCCTAAGAGACGGCATCCAGGCTCAACGCGAGTGAAGGAGCCTGGTACTCAACATCCTCTGCAACATCCTCTGGCATCTTAAGGCCCATGTCATGGGTAACAGCCGCTCCCGCTCCCCTCCAACCGGCTGAGGGGAGGAGGTCAGGGGGCTCTGCGGCAGGGACGAAGGTGGAAAATGTCCTCCTGCCATGGAGCAACAGTCGCTCCCACTCCCCTCCAACCGGCTGAAGGGAAGAGCTCAGGAGTTTTGCCTTGTTTGTTCTTCCTCTCCTGCCTTCGTGTATCTCAGAACATTTTAGGTAAGGTGGTCTGGATCCTTGGAGCTGCAGTGCAAGATACAAGTTCCTTTTCCAAACTCTGAAATGTGTTCCAGACTATGTGCTTGCCCTGTATATGGCTAGTGTCAACCAGGATAAAGAATGACTTTTGTGCTGAATGTAAAACATTCTGAGCTATATGTCAGGAATGCCGTTACCCACGAGTAGGACTGCCAGCCCACAAGTGGTTGGTTCCTACTTCTGAGAGCCCCTCTTCTAGCTTAGCAACCCAGGATATTAGCTTACTGTAGATAAGGTAGCATGTAGCTAAGTAAACACTCCAGTCATCTTCTGGTATTCTAAAAGTATACTGTATTGTGATCAAAGTAAGTTACAGAAGAAAGTTTATCAAAAGTTCAGAAAGCACATCAAAGCAAGGAAAGCTTCTCTAATGGGGAAAGCCGGGGGGGGGGCTTCTCTCAAGTCCCTACATGTTTCTAGTTCACTGCTCACCCAAAGCACGAAGCATTGGATCAAGAGAGCATCTTGCCCCCATACTCTGGGTTTTATCACCTCACACATGGTCCACCCCCATTGCCATTGTCCTAAAGGTATCCAGCCAGTGATCATATAGTATCACATGCCTATCACAAATTAGGTTTCATTTCTTCCAACCCACGAGACTAGCATGTTTTTGAATACCAGTCCTTCTAAGGAATGTGCTACAGGTCCTCCCATGCATGGAAAACTGCATCTTGGAATGAGGCTGAATTCAGAGTACAGTCAAAACCTTGACACTATGTTGGAGGAGTTGGTCTGTGAGGGAGAAGGCCAAGAGTTAACCTGTGTTTCCCCCCTATATTTGAGGTACCCTGTGGTGGCTTAGTGTTAAGATGCTGAATTTGATGACTGGAAGGTCAGTTTGAGACACGAGTGCTGCAGGGCAGAGTGAGCTTCTGTCTTTGTCCAAGCTCCTGCCAACCTAGCAGTTCAAAAGCAAGAAGTGGCAAGTAAATAAGTAGGGCTCAAGCGGCTCAAGTGGCTAAGATGCTGACTGGGAGGCAGAAGTTCAGCAGTTCTGAGGATCTGAAAGAGGAATAAATGAAAGACAGAGACAAGGAAGAGATCCCCAAGCAGACAATTCTAGTTAGGTTCAGCAGCTTAACAAGACCACCAGAATCTCCTTTCTTAAAGACTTGGATGGGACTGCAGTGGCTCAAGTGGCTAAGATGCTGACTGGGAGGCGGAAGGTCAGCAGTTCAATTCCCGAGTACTGTGGGACGGAATGAGCTCCCGTCTTTGTCCCAGCTCCTGCCAACCTCGCAGTTTGAAAGCAAGAAATTGCAAGTAGATAAATAGGGACCACTTCGGTGGGAAGGTAACGGCATTCTGTTCGCTCCGGTGTCTAGTCATGCCTCCCACATGACCATGGAAACGTCTGCAGAATCAGACAGCGCTGGCTCTTTGGCTTTGAAACAGATGAGCACTGAACCCTAGAGTCGGACATGACTGGCTTTCGAGCAAGTGAAACCTTTACCTTTACTTAAATAGGGACCACATTGGTGGGAAGGTAGCGTCATGCTGTGCACTCCAGTGTCTAGTCATGCCTGTCACATGTCCGTGGAAATATCTTTGGCTATAAATGGAGATGAGCACTGAACCCTAGAGTCGGCTATGACTGGCTTTCGAGCAAGGGGGACCTTTACCTAAGGCCAGAATTCTCCCCTCTTTGCAGAAGGCAGTTGATTTGATCATGAGATATTTTAATTAAGCTTGGCTTTTGCTTATCAAAAGCAATTCACGCACATTGATCCTGTTATTAAAATTAGAATTCATTGCGCTGTCTCTCACACTTACTCCCTGAGGGGTTTGGGTCAGGGAAGAGAAGGAGCATCGTGTAATTTATAGTTTAATACTTTTCCTCCCTCCAGTTTTCTGGCCCCTTGTTTATTTAGAGATAATTTGCTTAAGTATGCATAAGGTGGAAGGTTGTGTGAGGAAGGATTTTATTAGTTGTGCTGCTGAAGGGATCAATAGTTGTTTGAATACTATAAATCTATCCCGTTAACAGGTTTACTTCTTCATCAGATATTAATTCCAGAACAAGAAGGTTCCAGTCTTTTCTAGCATGTCTAAGATTTTTTAAAAACTCTTTTTCAAAATTATGGATCAGTGGTTAAGAAACACACCTTGTTATCTGGAAGGCTGGCAGGTCAGCAGTTCAAGACCTGGGTACTGCATGATGGATTGAGGGCCCATCTCTGTCCCAGCTTCTGCCAACCTAGCAGTTCAAAAGCAAGAAACTCCAAGTAGATAAATTGGGACCACTTTGGTGGGAAAAGGTCTTGGGGGACATGAAAGGAGCCTCATTCGGGCGTCCCCTTAGTGGAGTTTCTCCAGCAAAAAAACAATTTCCACCCAAAATACATAATTTCTGACATGAAAATATTATTATTAGAAAAAAGTAAATTCCACAATCCATATTGGAAAGAAAGCATTGTAAGTTGAACCAGAAAGTAGCAATAGAAATTAGATTTATATACCACCCCATAACGCTTAGTGCACTCTCTGGCTAGTTCACAAGGCAATAAACGTCTTGCCCATAACATGCTGGGTACTCATTTTTGTGACCTCAGAAGGATGGAAGACTGAGTCAACCTTGATCCCCATCAGGATCGAACTCACAACGTCAGCACTTATGGCTGCAGTACCACTGTGCCAGCACGGCTCTTCACCCCCAAATTCCCCAGCTTCCAAGATCATTGATTTCATTATCAGGTAAGACATTACAAAAATATATGGAAAGAGAGAAAAGTTTGATCTTTGATATAAGGAAGGTACCATTATGGATTTTGTAATGGTTATTTAATGAACTTTATCGTATATACTCAGACATGCTTATACAGCATCACCATCATTCATTTATTAGGTGGAGACTGTAGCACCTGAACTAGCCCTTCTCTTTAACGGCTATGCATGGTTACTCATAATTACTATTCCCAAAGTAGGACAAAGAGAAGCCAGATAATTTTAGACTCTGGTTATAAATGCCTTTGGAGCATTGTTCATTACCTTAAGTGTATTAATTAACTCCCTTCAAAGTTAATTAAGCCCGACTGGCTGTATTTGGAGGACCTTCTTGTTCATTCTGTAGAAAGGACCTGTATTTCTTTTTCCAGATTTCCCTAATCTGATGACATCACATTGGTCAGTCAAAGGATGGGAGATGCCAACTGAATAGATCCCATGCCCAACACACCTTATTGACCATTGTTTTCAGGTTCAAATACTCTAATAATCCATTTGGGCTTTTAATCAGAACATGACAGGAGCTATCCAAAGTGCTGTATGTCCTTGAGGGATAGAGTTTGGCATCTATGGACAAACAGTTCAAACTAAAAACTCGGAAGGATTGGCTGGCCAAACATATCGCCCGCAGGCTTAGCTTGTTTCTGTTTAAAAGATGACTTTTAAAACTCCCTACTTTAAACCTGTATCGTTACATGTTGCACCATGGAATGAAAGAAGAGTGCTTCTGCCAGAGCATTTCCCTTTCAGAGATCTCCAGAATCCTTCTGTACAAAATGGTCTTTTTTCTGATCCCAGAGAAGGGCAATAAAGAGGATCAGAGGACTGGAAACCAAGCTATATGAGGAAAGGCTGAAGGAACTGGGCATGTTTAGCCTTGAGAAAAGGAGACTGCGTGGGGAGAGGATGATAGCACTCTTCAAACACCCGAAAGATAATCATAAAGAGGAAGGGAAGGATCTGTTCTCCATCATCCTAGAATGCTGGATGCATAATAACAGGCTGAAACTACAGGAAGCCAGATATAGGCTGAATATTATGGGGGAAAAACCTTCTTAACAGAGCAGTACAACAGTGGAACCCACTGCCTCAAAACCATTCAAGAGAGAATTGGACAACCATCTGTCACATCTGCTTTGATTCGGATTCTTGCATTGAGCAGGGGTTGGATATGATGGCCTAAAACAGTGTACCTCAACCTTTGCTTTTTGGATTTCAGTTCCAAGAAGCCTAAGTCAATTCCCCAAAGCAGTGATCAGCCAATGTGCTGACTTAGGCTTCTGGGAATTGAAGTCCAAAAACCAAAGGTTGGGGAACTCTGTCCTGAAAGACTCCTTCCAACTCAGTTATTCTATAATAATAATAATATCTTCATGTCAGAAATTATTCTGGGTTGAAAGGATTTTTTCAGAAGAAACTCCACTCAGTGAATGCCCAAATGAGGCTTTTTTCATGTCCCCAAGAGCTGGAATAGAGACAGGCGCTGAATCTGTCATGCAGTACCTGGGTCTCGAACTGCTAATTTGCCAGCCTTCCAGCTATCAATGTGAGCTTCTTAACCACTGAGCCACCGCAGCACCTAGTTATTCATTATTCTATTATTACCACATAAATGGAGGATAGGGACTGTAGTGGCTCAGTGGTTAAGAAGCTCGCCTTGTTAGCTGGAAGGTTGGCAATTTGGAAGTTCGGGACCCAAGTACTGCATTACTGAATGGGGGCTCATCTCTGTCCCAGCTCCTGCCAACTTAGCAGTTCAAAAACAAGAAATTGCAATTAGATAAATAGGGACCACTTTGGTGAGAAAAGATCTTGGAGGCATGAAATGAGCCTCATTTGGGCATGCCCGGAGTGGAGTTCCTCCAGAAAAAAGGCTTTCAACCCAGAAAGCAGCTTTGTGTGATTCTGACATGATTAAAAACAAACAAACAAGATAATAATAATTTTGTGTCAAAAATTATTCTGGGTTGAAAGGATTTTTGGTGGGGAAACTCTGTTTAGGGGATGCCCGAATGAGGCTCCATTCATTTCCCCAAGATCTTTTCCTACCAAAGTGGTCCCTATTTATCTACTTGCAATTTCTTGCTTTCAATCTGCTACATTGGCAGGAGCTGGGACAGAGACGGACGCTGTTGAGTCCGAGACAAGAAGTATTCTAACCTGCAATGTCGGGTAAAACTCAGTGATTCTTTATTCAGCTCATACTTTGGACTGGGGACTATGTACAGGGGTACAGGGGTGGCTTCTATATATATACAGTGATTTGACCATTACAAAACAAGATACATTTAGGCGGGCCTCCGGAGGTTCAACTTCAACATTTAACCACGCTGACATGTACTGTATTTTCTGGCGTATAAGACTACTTTTTAACCACGAAAAATCTGTGCCAAAGTCGGGGGTCGTCTTATAGGACAGGTACTAAACTGCAGCTTGTTTCCCCTTGCTTCATATGTCCGGCGCATATGGTGGGGGGTGCTGCACCCGAGTCCCTGCTCTGTGCGGGGAGTATGAAGCAAGGGGAAGCAAGCTGCACACATCTTCCTGTACCTCGAGGAGGAGAACGTGAGCGTGGATTGGCTCTCCACCAGAACCTGCCCATTTGACTCGGAGGGCTGCGCGTCTTCGGGTTGAGTGTGGGTTAATTTTTATTTGGTGTGCATTGGAAGAGAGGTAGTCTTATACTGCAAGTATATTCCAATCTCTATATTTTAACTGGAAAAGTTGGGGGTCGTCTTATACGCCCAGTTGTCTTATACGCCGGAAAATACAGTATTTGAATTTCATGTCTTTTAGAATGGCCCGCTCTCTGCTCTTTATTTTTGGCGTGGTTTGACTTTTGAAAAGGAACAAACCTTTGGACACAACATCCTGCCCTCCTTAGCGAGGAACATAATCTCCCCAATGTTTGGGTGGACCACAAGTCCATTTGGGGCACCTGGAAATTTCAGGTCTTGGTACTGGCTCTGTGGGAACCCTGACAAATTCTAGAATGGGCGGTAAATGGGAGGCAGCCTCGGTTGCTTACCGGGTATCTCCGGTGGAGTCCCGAGTAAGGATGGTAGTGGTGTTGAGGGAAGTATGACACTGGACTTGTTTGCTCTAAGACCTCACCTCCCAACCATGGGGATCCGGGTGCGTAATTTTGGCAATGGACAGGTTGTCCAACTGCAAAACCCTTTGAATTAGCAATGTCAATGTTGAGACCCCTATCCCCTAAGCAGTGGGGATCTAAATGGTCTAAGACCATGGACAATTTTGTCTTCATTAAGAGATCGGCTGGCGAAAGCCCTGACACCGGGGGAGGGGGTTTAATTCTGTAGGACAGGAAGAACTGGCATAGCTGTAATTCGAGGTCTCCAGCCCCCATGCACTTAAGCGCTTCCTTGACAGTTCAGACCTGTCTCTCAATCTGTCCATTTGTCATGGGGTGGAAAGGTGCAGTAGTGATATGCCTGATGCCATTACGGCAAAGAAAATCTTGAAGTTCTGCCGACATGAAGGTCGAGGCATTGTCTGACACAACGATGTCTGGCAAACCAAAAGTACAAAAGACTTGCCTTAACTTGCGAATCATTACTGCAGAGTTAGTCCCGGACACGGGGATTACTTCCAACCATTTGGAATATGAATCTACGATGAACAGAAATGTGGCTCCCCTGAAAGGGCCTGCAAAGTCGATGTGGACTCGCGATAAGTCTAGTTTAGCAAAACACTTTCTACTGTGGAGGGTGGCTAGCAGGTGACTGACCACTGGAACAGGGTAAGAATTAGTTCAGATAGCTTTATTAATTGTGCGGATGTCCCCATTAGCTTTGATTGAGGTAACAATAGGGGTCTCCCACGGAGCAGAGTCCACTGGCTCTAGAATGCCCTGAGTGACCAGTTTATCAAGTTCTGCGTCAATGCAGTCTTTGAGTGCAAAGGGCACCCGTCCAGGCTTCATGCAAATGGGCAGGACACTCGAAGTTAACAGGGTGCCCTTTGAACGTACCCAGTGCCGCACGAAAGACATGCAGCTTGAATGGGGTCAGCCTGAAACCCATTAATCCCAGAAAATGCAATTCCCAGGGGCCCAAACCACAGTAACCCCAAGAGATTATTCCTACCAGCTTTTACCATGACCAGAGGAAGTTTAGCTGAAATGCCTTTGAAGCACACGTCAAACATGCCGATCCCTAAAACAGGAATGTGCCGGCCTTGCACATCACTCAACAGGACCTGGAGAGCCTGCAACTTTGGACGGGCAGCAGGAGGGCAGCAGGAGGGATCCACAGGAATTCTTTATGTGAAATAATAGAGTACAACATACCCAAGTCGATTTCCATCTTGATGGGGCGGCAGATGTCGACAAAGAACCTTTTGGACACTGCCCAAACACCTGTAGATGCTCTCCGCCTCATGCAGACTTTGGAAATCAGGTGCTCCTGCCACCGATGACCCATGTCAACCGGATGACCTTCCAACTGTTGGCGGCACACTTCTGCAATGTGGCCCTTCCTACTGCATTTGTGGCACCCAGCGGTCTAGAAGGGGCATGGGGCGTGTAGATGTCTGCTCCCGCAGCCTTGACACGGAGCAACGATTCTCTTGGAAGTCTTAGCAGTTTTCTGACAAACTTTACCGATGTCGTCCCCCTCCTCGCTGTCGTCTGAGGATCATGACGAACTGGAACAGCATTGCTTTTGGATGGTTGACTCTTTGTGGGCAGGCACAGCTGGACTGGACTGGAAAAATTTCACCCCGGCATCCACAGTTTCCGATGCCAGGGCCTCTTTTAGGACTTGGGCAAAAGTCAACGTGTATCTTTTTACCAGGCTATGCTGAGCTGCCTCGTCTCCTAGGCCCAGGAGAAGCCAGTACCAGAGGGCCTCATCTAAGCTTTACCACTGACATGGCACGGCAGCGTGGCAGAGGGCCACAGCATAGTCGGTGACCGCTTCTCCAACCTTCTGGTCCCATCGGTAAAACGCCAGTCTTGCCGGGAAAATGGAGACTTTGGGCCTGAAATGGTTCTGGAGGATGGCTAGGATGTCCGCCAGTGGGACATGGCAGCAGCAGGTGCACAATCAAATCCAACATGGGCAACCCGCATCGGGTCAGGAATGATGCCTTCTGCCATACGTCCCCCCTCTATCTTTTCTGCGACTACAAAGTTTTCGAACTGGATCTTGTACATGGGCCGTTTCTCCGGGTTGGAGATGTCGAATGGCCCGATGGAGAATGCAGTGGCAGCTACCATCCCACCTTCGTCGCCAATGTTGAGTCTGAGACAAGAAGTACTCTAACCAGCAGGATTGGGTTAAACTCAGTGATTCTTTATTCAGCTCATACTTCGGACTGGGGACTACGTACAGGGGTTGCCTCTACATATACAGTGATTTGACCGTTACAAAACAAGATACATTTAGGCAGACTTCCGGAAGTTCAAATAAAGTTCATCTTCAATATTTAAGCAAGCTGATATGTATTTGAATTTTGCGCGGCGCGGTTTGACTTTTAAAAAGGAACAAACCTTTGGACATAACAGGCGCTCAAACCATCTTGCAGTACAGATGATGAAAGGAAAAGGTAAAGGTTTCCCTTCCTCAAAAGCCAGTCATAGCTGACTCTAGAGTTCAGTGTTCATCTCTATTTCAAAGCCTAAGAGCCAGCGCTGTCTGCTTCTGCAGACATTTCCATGGTCATGTGGTAGCATGACTAGACACCGAAGTGCATGGAATGCTGTTTACCTTCCCACCGAAGTGGTCCCGATTTATCTTCAGTAGACCCTCACATAACGACGTTGCTTGGTTCCTCAAGTAGCGTCGCTATAGGGGAAACGTCATTGTGCAGTTTTCAATGGCAGCTGTGCTCATTAGGGGCAAAAAACTGTCATTATCTGCACAACGACGTAAAAAAACGTCGTTTATCCACACAATGACAGTTTTTCGTAATTGTGCGGATAGTCACGTGGCGAGTGACGATGCGTCGGTAAGCGGAAATTACGCTATTCAAACACGTCGTTAATCGAGGGTCCACTGTACTTGCAATTTCTTGATTTCAAACTGTTAGGTTGGCAGGAGCTGGGACAAAGACGGGAGCTCATTCCCTCCTGCAGTATTTGGGTATTGAACTGCTGACCTCCTGTCTTCCAGTCCCCTTCAAAGATCTCCTTCAAAGAGTTTGCTTTTTCTTTGCCCTGAATTCTCTGCTTATGCAATCAAACTTTCAGCTAAATGTTTATGCAGTTATTCAAGAGGCCTGAGCCATCTGTTGGGATGGCATTTTGCAGAGCTATTTGGATGCATACTTTGTATTGTTTACTTTGTGTGTCTGGTAGGCTTGTATTTTGGTTGCAAAAAGGATCATTTCCACTACCAAACAAAAGATGTTCTGTTTATATCTATGAGCTTTATTGTTTGTTTTCTTCCCAAGCCCTATTTCAAATCAAGGTTGCTTTTGCTATTTAAAACTGACACAAATCCGTCAGCTGATTGACACTTGCTTTTCAAGCTGGATTCTCAAACTGATCTACTGCTTTTGTTATTTTGTCACTTGCATCTGTATTCAGAAAAAGTCTCTTCCATTTTTAGACATGCCTAGGTGAGATGTTTCTTCTCCTTCATTTCATTAGCATTCATACTTTTATGTTAACAATCGTTGTAACACGTACCAGAGGGAAAATATTATTTCCTGTAAACGCTCAATAATTATAGTCTTTATTGCATCAAACCCCATGTTTTGACAGATAGTGGAAAGCTTTCAAAACTTGTGTGGGATGGCTGACAGATAGCTGAAGGTGGAAAATATTTCTTAGGTGTTTGGTTTCCTATTATTGAAAACGTAAATATTCTTCCAAAATAGCATTAACTTTCCCAACAAGTCTAGTTGCATTCAGTGTATAAGGATGTTTCCATGAAAGGTAAATGCAAATAAGTTACAAGAAGCCCGGAAATTTTGTTCGGTGCTGGATTTGGAGGTGGATGGCGGAGGGGGAGGGAAGAGAGAGTGTTGGCCTTGCCAGCCAGGAAGAAGGGGCAGCATTCCGTCTAGGGAGGTTCCGGAGTTTAATATAGGTGTTGTGACGGGCATGGGGCGGTATGGCGGGTACCGTGGGGCGGGCCGCACTCGGGGAATGCGGGTCCGATGTTTAAGTGCGGTCCCTCATTCCAGCCTTGCAGGTACATCTCTGGGTCCTGAGCAGCAGATCCAGAGTGACCCCGCCCTTAGGCTGCTGCTGGTGAATGCCAGGTCGGTTTGCAATAAGGCCCCCTTGATTCAAGACGCCATCCGGGATGGGCGGGCCGACCTGGCATGCATCACCGAAACCTGGCTGACACCTGAGGATGGAGTACCTCTTTCGGACATGTGTCCAGCTGGGTTCGGTATCTGGCACCAGCCTAGAGGTGAGGGGAGGGGCGGTGGTGTCGCCATTGTTGCCAGGGAATCTTTGGGAGTCGCTAGGGCCACTGCTCCACAAGTGTCTGGTTGTGAGGCCCTGCTTTTACGGTTGGGCCCCAAGGGTCAGTTGGGGATCTTGCTCCTGTACCTGCCCCCTTGCAGGGTAAGGGATGCCCTGCCTGAGCTCCTCGAGGCTGCCTCGATGCTGGCATTGGAGTTCCCGAGGCTTATGGTTCTGGGGGACTTCAATTTGCCATCGTTGGGGATGGCCTCTGAGGGGGCAAGGGAGTTCATGGCTTCCATGGCAGCCATGGGCCTGACTCAGGTAGTTCGGGGTCCGACCAGGGGCAGCGGTCACATGCCAGATTTAGTTTTCCTGTCGGAGCAGTGGCAGAGTGACCTGAGATTACAGGACTTAGTCATCTTACCTGTGCCATGGTCGGATCACTATCTGGTGACTCTTGATTTCCTGGGGGCGACACTTCATCGTAGGGAGGCAGGGCCTATTAAAATGGTCCGCCCTCGGCAACTAATGGATCCAGATGGTTTCCAGAGGGAACTGGGGGATGTACCTTTGGATCGGCTAAACGATTCACCCGAGGCACTCGTCGACCTATGGAATAGGACGACAATAGCTGCCTTGGATGAAATCGCGCCACTGCGGCCTCTCCGCGCCCGAGGAACTAGGTCATCTCCGTGGTTCACAGAGGAACTACGGGAACTCAAACGGGCAAAGAGACGCCTAGAGCGCCGCTGGGTGAAGACCCGGGATGACTCCGATTGGACACTAGCTAGAGCCGCTATTAGGGCCTACCTAGTGGCGATGGGGGTGGTGAGGCGGCAATACTTCACCACCCTTATTGCCTCCGCTGATAATCGCCCAGCCGCCCTGTTCCGGGTAACCAGGTCCCTCCTTGGTAGAGGGGGATCGGTGCCCGGTTGGCAGGGGTCGGCTGAGGACTTTGCTGACCATCTGGTGGAGAAAATTGATCGGATTCGTTCAGGATTGAATCCTGGCGTGGATGGGGAGGGTCGGGGGGGTGCCGGAGCACAGTCTTGCTGTTCGATCTGGGATCGGTTTGATCCTGTTGTCCCTGATGAAGTGGACAGGCTCCTTGCAGATGTTCGTGCCACTACATGTCCTCTGGACCCCTGTCCCACCTGGTTGGTGAAAGCTTCCAGGGGGGTAACAGGGGGCTGGGTTGGGGGGATTGTAAATGCTTCTTTACGGGAGGGGGTATTTCCTGCACAGCTAAAACATGCTTTGGTGCGCCCCCTCCTGAAGAAAATGTCCCTCGACCCAGCGGTCCTTAACAACTATAGGCCGGTTTCCAACCTGCCCTTTCTGGGTAAGGTTTTGGAGAAGGCGGTGGCGCGCCAGCTGCAGAGTGTCCTGGAGGAAGCGGATTATCTAGACCCCTTTCAATCGGGATTCAGGCCCGGATATGGAACGGAGACGGCATTGGTCGCACTGATGGATGATCTCTGGCGGGAGCGGGACGGGGGTTGTCCATCCGTCCTTGCTCTTCTTGACCTCTCAGCGGCCTTCGATACCGTCGACCACGGTATCCTGCTGGAACGGCTCGAAGGACTGGGGATCCAGGGCACTGTGTTGTCCTGGTTTTCCTCATTTCTGGAGGGCCGTACCCAGTCGGTGTGGTTAGAGAGTGAGAGGTCCAGCCCTAGGCTTCTCAAATATGGGGTGCCTCAGGGATCTGTGCTCTCTCCTCTCTTGTTTAACATCTACATGAAGCCGCTGGGTGAGATCATTCGTTCCCACGGGGTGCGGTACCATCAGTACGCGGATGATACTCAATTGTACATCTCGGCCCGGGGGGACCCCAGTGATGCTGTTGAAATCCTATCCGGATGCCTGGAGGCCATTGGGGTCTGGATGGGGGCCAATGGGCTTCGGCTGAATCCCAGCAAGACAGAGTGGCTGTGGATAAGGGGCCCCACGTTATCCAAGGAGTTACCATCTTTGGTACTGGATGGGGCTGTTTTGCCCCAGACAGACCCAGTGCGCAACTTGGGGGTCCTCCTGGACTCACGGCTCCTGCTGGAAGAACAAGTGGCAGCTGTGGCCAGGGGGGCTTTTGCCCAACTTCGGGTGATTCGCCAACTGCGCACGCTCCTGGACCGGGGCTCCTTACTTATGGTCACTCATGCTCTGGTTACTTCCCGACTAGATTATTGTAATGCGCTCTACATGGGGCTGCCCTTGACGACCATTCGGAGGCTGCAGCTGGTCCAGAATGCGGCGGCCCGGGTGGTGATGGGGTGTGGGCGATATGCCCATGCCTCACCGCTGCTTCGGGAGCTGCACTGGTTACCAGTTTGTCTCCGGGTGCAATTTAAGGTGCTGGTTTTGACCTTTAAAGCCCTATATGGCAGGGGGCCAGGATACCTTAGAGACCGCATCGTCCCAAGAGTGGCTGCCCGTCCAACCAGAGCGGACCGGAGAGGCTCTCTGGTGGTGCCATCAACGAGGGGTGCACATTTGACTAGCACCCGAAGGAGGGCCTTCTCTGTGTCCGCACCAACCCTCTGGAACCTCCTACCAACAGATCTAAGACTGCAAAGTGAACTGCTGCCCTTCAGGAAAGGAGTAAAGACCTGGCTGGCAGGGCAGGTATGGGGCCCGAACGGGACTATGGCCCCCGCCGGCTGGCTTTTATAAGACTCTCTCTCTTTCCCTCTGTGTGGTAGGTGGGACGGGTGATTGGGATATGGGTTTTAAATGGGGGTGGATGTTGGTTTTTTCTTATTGGGTGGGTTTTTTATTGGGTGGGTTTTATAAGGTTTTATAATGTTTTTATGTATTTTTTGGAGTTGTTGTAATGCCGCCCTGAGTCGGGTTCTGCCTGAGTGGGCGGCATTTACAAATGTGAATGATAAATAAATAAATAAGATAAGCCTATCTAATTAATATAGGGGTTAAATTCATTACACCTCTTTCTTCACATTAAGCATTGAAGTTCTCCAGAGGTCTGATGGGAATTCATACAAGTTACAGAAACAGCTATATAGTGGGTGCCAAGTAAAGACTTTTTCAATGTCATGCTTCCTTGTTTGTTTGTTTTAATGAAGGTGAGCTCTTTCCATTGTAAGAAAGAGCAGTACTGTACAGTACTTTGAAATTTGAATGCAGGAGTGACAGAGTTCCATCTGCATGGACTTTGGACACCTGGAAAAAAAATCTCCTGATGTCTTTGAAGGCCAAAAACTGGCCTTCTCACTTGTATCATGAATGGGACCTCTTGGAAGAGATGACTGTCAATGGCTGTGCATCAAGTAGGTTTTATAAATTACCTTCAGTAGAAGAGGCAGTATCCCTCTTCTACTGAATGGAGTAGACCATACAGCCAGCGACTCAATGCCAAGTGTTAGGAGGCATACCTGTCAAGTTTCGGATTTGAAAATAAGGGAAATTTTGGGCCATGTCCCCTCCCCACCAGGCCATGCCCCCTCCTCCCCACAATCCAGGCACATCCAAAAGCCTAGAAGAGGCTATATATATATTTGTAAAAGGAAAATAATACATAAAAGAAGAAAGACATCAATATATAATACAAAATAACATAGAAGTACAAATTACAAGTAAAAATTAAAATTAAAATCACATACTTAAAAATACAATAACAGATAGTGTACAGTATATTCACTTTACCTTATTTGAACCATCTTGTTTAAACATAAACTATTTTGATGTAAAAAATACACTATCTTAAAAAAAAATCTGAACATAAGATAATGCCCCAGTGCTATGTACATTGCCTTGGGAATGGCGGGGCTGACCAGCATCACATATTATAACCAAAAACTCATATGGCTTGGGGCTGGTCTGCTACCTTTACCTTCAGACAATGTATAAACCAGAAATGGTTTCCAAATAATTCCAAATTTGTTTTTAATCTGTCATACCTATTTTTATTTTAAATTCCCATGTTAACTTGTCATTTAATGCAAGTTGCCACATTTCTCTATACCATTCCTCTATATCTACTATAGAATCGTTCTTCCAATTTCTAGCAATACATTGTCTTGCAGTTGTCAATATTATTGTTAACAGTTCTTAATTATGTTCTTCCATATTCGTATTGTCAAATTCCATCAATAAGGCGGTGCCTGACTCCAGCTTAATGTTACTACCCATTATTTGTGATATTTCATTTTCTATTTTAAGCCAAAAAGCTTTAACCACATCACAACTCCACCACATATGTTCATAAGCCCCCATAACAGTCTTACATCTCCAACACATTTTCGTTTTAGTACAATCCATTTGATTTAACCTAACTGGTGTAAGGTACCACCTCCACAACATTTTAAAGTTATGTTCCATGATTCTCACAGACATAGATCTCATAATTCTTCTTTTTCATTTGTAGCTCCAGCTTTCTAATATTCAAATCTTTTTTCCCATTTTTTTCTTAATGTTTCCTGTGATCTGTCATCACCATTTAACATTTTATACAATTTACTGACAAGGCCCTTAATTCCTACTTCTCCCTTTCCTATTTTAAATACCAACTCTTCAAAATCTGTCCTTTCTCTTGTTAAACTAGTCTCCAAAAAGTATTTGTTATACCATTTCTTCAATAAAATAACTTGAAACCAGTTCAAATTTATTTGTTCATAAATTCCCAGTCTTTTTTCTTTGTTTTTACATATCTGAATCCAAACCTTCAGCAGGAACACATCATTTTTCAAAAACACATCCTTCACCTTCCTATCCATCTTAAATGGAAAATTCCTCAAATTTCCATTACTGTAATTGGGGACACATCTGGCGCTAACTTCGTTTTCAATTTCTTCCATAAATTCAATGTTGGTTTTATTAATCTATTTTTAAATTCATTTTTTGTTGATATTTTGTCCAAAAAAATTGCTTTACCAACCTGCTTCACTTACTTCATCTCCATTTCCTCCCATATCATCTCTTCTTTCATTAAAAATTTCGCCACATTTTATGGTGATTTTTTATGGAACTGTTTTTTACACTTATATCAGTTAATTGTCTACTGTCTTAGCCTTGTGTACCTTAATTTCATTTTTAAAAAATCTGTGTTTATGACAGGACCACGGAAATATCCTCTTTATGTTGTATGCAAATATACTTGAAGCCGATTGGCTCACCCTGTTTCCCAGGAGAGAGAATTTTTTGTCAGAAATTATTCTGGGTTGAAAGGATTTTTGCTGGGGGAACTCCGCTCAGGTGATACCCGAATGAGGCTTCTTTCATGTCTCCAAGATCTTTTCCCACTGAAGTGGTCCCTATTTATCTATTTGTAATTTCTTTTTTTGAACTGCTAGGTTGGCAGGAGCTGGGACAGAGACAGGCGCTCATTCCGTCATGCAGTACTTGGGTCTTGAACTGTCGGCTTGCTGACCTTCCAACTAACAAGATGAGCTTCTTAACCCCTGAGCCACTGCAGTTCCATTTCATAGGAGCTACAGGGGAAGAAATGGGACATTTTGCCTTCCCTACATCTCTTGATGTTTTGTACAAACAAAGCAAAGCAGTCCCATTCTTTGTGCAGAAACAAACCACTGGATGTGTAGGTGACAGACACATTGTCAATAATCTTGGACTGTGATGTAAAGGTAATTTCTGTCGACCCTTTTTGTAGACTTCAAAATGAATGAGCTGGGTGAGTGTGTGTCACATTTCATGCTCTTGGGTTGATTAGGAAAGAAACTAACGCTCTTACACAGAATGTTGGCCTGATTTGTTTTTATTCTTCCTACCTTCATGAGAGTCCAACAACAAAGCCAAGAACTTGGCAGTTTAAAGTCTGTCCCTAGACCAAGAAGAAAAAGAAGAAATAGAAGGAAGAGGAGAGGGAGACACTGATGACAATGACGATGACGACTAGTAGTAATAGTATTAGTAGTAATAGTAGTTGTAGTCGTAGTAGTTGTAGGAAAGGCAGGGATCTTGAATATTGGTAGAGGAACCAAAATATCGTCTTCTCACAGGCACACAATGACCTATGTCCCCTTGCCATATCTGATGGCCATTCTGCTCATTAACTATTAATTCTGATGCTCCTTTTTATAAACTTGAAAGGACCATCCCTTAAAGTTGGGATTTATCTCATCCATTTCATGACTCTTAGCTAAGGTGGGGTCTCCAAAGTCATTTTATGACCATTCATCATTTTCACTTAAAAAACACCTAGACCCAAACCTAATACATAATACAATACCAGATTTTTTTGCGCTGAAGGAGAACTGACTAATTTAATTTAATTTAATTGTCACATTTATATACTGCTCACTCAGCCAAAGCCAACTCAGGGCGGTTCACAATAAAATTTAAAAGAAAAAAACACATGTTAAAAACAGTTAAAACCACCCCTAAAAACAAGGGGTTCTTCTACACCAACCACCCAATGGAGGTTAAGAAATAGAAAAAAACAAAGGAACCCACAGGAAGCAAAATGAGCTGGTTTGGAGTGGGAAAGTACAGAAAGAGTTGACTTCTGATGATTCAAACAAACGTTTCAGTCCCCTACATTCTGTGGTATTCAAATGATATAAACCTGTTTACTATTATTTTACTTAGCAGTTTAATTATTCTATTTCAGAAGAGCACGATCATATTTTGCATGCTTCTGCTTAGTGCTGACTAGATAACTCAGTGGTTTAGGTGTCTGACTGTGGAGCCAGAGTTTGGGAGTTTGATTTATCACTTTGTCTCCTTAGAGAAGAGCCAGCCTGTGTAGACATGGTCAAGCTGCACAGTCCCAGGACACCCCAACCCCAGAAGAAGGGAATGGTAATCGCTCCTGTGTATGCTCTACCTAGAAATTCCTTAAACGGGAAATCTTAAGTCAGAATTGACTTGACAGTATGCAATTATTAATAATTATGTCATTGCTTAGAAAAGAAGGGGTGAAGGGGAAACTCTTGATTCATTGGGGTTTTTTTAACCAGGAAAATGTGCTTACATGACACAAACACACCACCAGCAGACAGGGAGCTGTATCATTCTGGGTGTGCCTTGTCAATACAATCACTTTGGCATTAGAGACAGGAACCAAAACCAAGTACATCCAGGATAGCGTGACCTAAGCCATGAAAGTTTCCTTTTCAAACAACAATCTCTAGAATCCCCTTGCCAACATGGCAGCCTTGGCTAAGTGCCATCCAAATATGGTAATTTGTGCAAGTTCTGTGCTTGACCACTACTAAATCTTGGTTGTCAGTCAACTGAGATGTCGCTGCCACCACCTCTGCCTCTGCTGCCTCATCCGCCTCCACCTTCTTCTTCCTCATCCAGTGTAAAGGGAGATGCAGGGTTCTTTTTCTTGCACTTCTAGCTGCCTTCACCAGTGTTATTTGGTATTCTTGTAATATTTCTCTGATGCCATCTCTCCACCTTCCGCTGGGTCAGCCTCGCGGTCTTTGTCCTTCTCTATTTTCACACATGACATTCTCTCCAAATGGGCAAAATCACTTTATTTGTTGTCTCTGTATGTAGTGCAAGATTGGTTCTGTTCCAATTCTTTCTCTTCTAACCTCATTCTTGATTTTATCCCTTCTAGTCCCTCCAGCAGCCTTCCTCAGACATCTCATTTCCATGGTGACCAACTTTTGCTTATACAGTCAAACCTCTATATACGAATTTAATTCGTTCCTTGAGGTTGGTTGTATCTCAAAAAATTCTTATCTTGAATTTCCCATAAGAATGCATCGAATTTCTTATCTCAAAAAATCCTATTGAAAATTCTTATCTTGAACCTGATTTTTCCTGAGATTTCCAGATGTATCTCGAGTTTTTCTTAAGTCGAGCCATTCCTATCTCGAGGTTTGACTGTATTTTGTTGTAAGTGTCCATGTTTGGCACTGGTAACAAAGTGGGAATGAATATGCTTTGTATGAGGTGTTTCTTTGCGCTGGTTGGTATTGTGTTCTAAGACATGGGTGTGCTGGGCACCATGGGAAGGCACTGGGCAGGAAGTGGTGGGGGTACCTATTGGGGGGGGATTCCATAAATTGCTGTGCGCCGAGCCATGCCGGACAGACCAAGTTAGGGGCAGCGGCCAAGGGGACAGGGGAGAAGGCTGTGGGAACTGCTTGGTCGCTGCCGTTTGCTAGCTCCGCCCGGCGTCCAGCACTTTAGAATAAAGCATTGCTCCAAACTGAAGGAGGGAGCTTGGAGCAATGGTTTAATCTAAAATGCAGTATGCCAGGCGGATAAAATAATAATATTATTATTGGGCCCCCAGGATGCCAGAGACGAGGGCAGGGTGGGACAAAGCCCGATTGCCTGATATACCAGCATGTACCTGTTCTAAGTTAACTGTCCCAACGTTTGGTTTGCCTTACTGCATCGTATGTTAATCTCTTTGTCCATTTTGCAATGTTCTGTAAATGTTCCTTCATACTAAAATGGATCATGCCTTAAGCAGATTAATTAACAGTAGTTTATCGCTTTCCCCATTTTAAACCACTTAACTGCATCTCATTAGTACTTTCAAGAAGGAAAAACCTCTTAGTTTCTAAAGCCTCAGCTGTTCCTGCGTTGTTATTTATTTACCAAAATCACACATAAACAATGCCTGTATCCCTCCATTACACACTTCACTGAAGCTGTTGTAGTGCTACCATAATGAACAGGAGACTTTGGCCCGTGTCCTTCAATGTGTGAAAAGTACTGCTTAAATCAATTAAGGCTGGACAAAAATCTATGAAGCAAGAAACAACTTTAAGAATGGGATATGCAGGAGAATGAAACTTAGCTAATGGAAACGAACTCTTCCTTCACGCCCCAGCCTCTTGTGTGAAGAGATCGGTGTGTTTGACTTTTATTGATATCAGATTGGCTATTCAACAGATCATTTACTTTGATGTGATCAGCCCACAGAATTGTGCTCCTGTTGTTTTATCTGTCAGGCATATTAGAAATTATTACAGCAGTGTTTTATTTTACATACAGTCTTGCACTTCCCGTGTTAATTTACGGTTCCATTTCAAAGGAAGAAAAACTCGTTCACTTTCAAAGGCAAGTGAAATGCTGCTTCAAGTAACCGTCTTTTAATTGTTAAACCATATAATCACCCCGACCTCTTTTGATGTTAAACACATTAAATTTAATTATAACTTTTAAAAAACACATTAAGACAAGAAACAAAACACAACAAAAGTCCCTCGCCTGATATGGCTGCATAGCTAACATGGCTACCACGCTGAAAACTATCCACATCTTTGCAATCATATCCAACATAGCCAAGTGGATGTTGTGTCTGAATGAGATTTATGGGACACTATTGTTAGCCTGCTGGATCGCTTGGTGAATTGGAGAACTGAGACCAGTGGGCAAGCATATAATTCCCTATTGTGCCTCCTAGCAAAAGAACCAGCCTACGTGTCCTTCAGTAAGCAGAATGGTGTTTCCAGATCACTACCAGAAGGAAGGAAAGCTCAACCATTATTGAGGACATTATATTTAGAAGATTTTGGATGGGTCTCCATGAAACAGAACCAGCTTGATAGCACAGAATTCTTACTTACTGTACTAGGATGATGATGTATGCTGCTTTACAGGGGTGAGTTCTGTAATTGTAGGATTCTTGGATGACATTCCTCTACTAGAAGAGCTGTCCAGTCAAAATCCCCTTTGAAGATAAGAGACCCATACAGAGGAAGAGCTTGAAGATGCTTATCTACAATAAGAAGCTGGAAAGCAAACTATATGAGCACATGTCACAGTTATGTCAGTTTAATACCACTGTGGAATTCTGGGATTTGGGATGGTTCCAAAAATTCACACAGGCTTAGCACAGAGGTCACTATGGTTCAATGGTAGGAAGTGGAATCCAGAGTCTGTAGGTGCAGGAGAAGTGAAGGGTTTAAAAATTGTTGAGGAATAATTATTCTTTCATGTCCAAGTCAAACTTTAAACTGCCAAAATGAAGCCGCCTTCTTGGCTTTGTCGTTGACTAAAATCAAATCCTCATCAGTGCATGTTTTTGGCAGTAATCGGCAGACCAGCAAATACCCCTATTCTGTATCTCACCATATTCATACAGTTGTTGTCCACCAGCAACCCCCACTTGAGCATGCTTGCCTTACATTTAGGGACTTGCACCCTCAGCCTATTCAGGGTCCTCCTTTGGGAGATTGAGTCCCTCAGCCATATCCTTCTATAATGTTATTTCTTGTCCAGTGAGCTCCTTCCTCCATTTTCTAATTTGATTTTGCCCTTGCATACCCACAAGAATGTTTCTTCTTGCCATAAAGCTCTGCCTGGATTTGAGTTGGCAGACTTGAGGCTCATACACATTCAGAGGATGTCAAATGTCAAGGGTTATTCTCTTGCTTAGTTCTCTCGATGTCCGCTGCTACTTCTCTCCTTATCTTAGGTGGAATGATACCAACAAGAGCATATATTTTCTCAACTGATGTGGGTTGAGCAATAAGCTGCCAAGATTGAAGAAGGACAGGGCCAGCAGTTGAGTAAGGAACCAAGCCATATGGGGAAGGTGGACCAAGGTGTCATTCCCAGAAAAGGCATGGGGAAGAGAAGAGGCCACATAAAGAAGAGCTTCTTGTAGGTCCAGAGAAAAACACAAAATGTATGACATTACTGTACTGGGAATGGAACAGAATGTGAAATCACAGAGTGTTGATACAGTTCTGCAGTGGGAACCCATATGCATCACAGAGACCAAAGGGAATGGGGCATCTCAACTACATAAGATTAGGAGAACCAAAAATGAGAAGCAGTGCACAATTCAGTGTGTAGACTGCTCCTGTTTGGTCATCAGGCAACCACAAGAGTGGGGAAAGGGAAAAAAGGGAGATTTATTCATCTTTACTTCTGCCAAACTAATGTATTCCTCTTGTTCATCAATGGTGCCATTTGGCTAAATAACCATTGATCTTCAGATAGCTGACTTTGCTTTTAGTAGGTAAATGCAGCTAAACGTGCTCTGAGTGGTGGGTACAGGGTATCCTAATAGTTACATTAAGTGTGTTAAACATTTATATCATTACTTTTAATTTTATTACATTTAACAAGAACCTATTAAATTTCAGCTTTCCAAGCCTTGGTATTTGTTGGCCAGAAACTGCAAATTTTATTGCTGCAACTATATATATATATATATATAAAAGCTGGCTGAATAACCCAGTAGTTTAGATATCTGGCTGTGGAGCCAAAGGTTGGGAGTCTGAATCCCCACTGTGCCCACTGTGCCAATAGGAAGAATAACCAGCCTGTGTATTTATGCACAAACTAGACAATCCTAGTGACATTGTAGCTTATTTCTGTGTTTTGTTTCATTGGAATGTGTTGCTATGTGTACACTATGTGTATGCTGTACTGTACTGGAAGCTATTTTAGAGATGGTTTTGGTGGAAAGAAAGAGTAAGAAATTACAGCCCCTTCCCAAACATCCTAAATTCTTCTCCCTCATCTAGAAGACTGATTTTCATGAGAACTAATAAGGATCCTACAAAGAATTAATAGATAAATTTGTTTGTCCAATTTAACCGAATTAGGTATTCATCACAACGGCGTTTCTCAATTTTATTTTATTTTTTAAACTCATGCCATCTTTTCATAAACCTCAAATCCCCCTTTAAACCAGCCATTCCCGATAATGTTACAGTATTTGAAAATTTGAAGCACTGCATCTGGAGACAACTTTTTTTAAAAGGGTGCAAAGGATTTATTGGCTCTTTAATCATTTTTTTACATGGATTGCAGCATCATTTGCAGATTTTAAAAAATTAACAACTTTTATTACCATGCACCAGAGCATCATGAGATGAAGTACATACTGGGAAAGTAAGAGTTAATTGTTCTTCACCATATTCTCCCCCCTCCAAATATTTTATTATAATATTGAATATGATTTTTCAAGCTAAATGCAGTTGCTCAGGAATTTCTCATATTGCTTCTGAGGTCTCGGCACACCCCACTCAGTTAAGAATCAATACTTTAGAGCAATGGATTGCTGAAGAAGCCTGACTTGTGTGTAGCAGTGAGATTCCTCTGTGCACTGAGGAAAGTTTAAATAACAAAGTCCCTCTGAGGAGACTGGAACAGCCATCCAACATCATGCCTCATGCCTTTGCTGCCTGAGCAAATTAGCCCAAAGTGTTATGCCTTTGACTGGCAAATTCTTTCAAGCTGGTTGAATGGACAAAATGAATACCCAGATTGTTCCCGTGTCTGTTGTGTGCTTGTGTTTATCTGGCTTTGCTGTCACTCAAGCCATTATTATGGTGGGCACTTGCTCAAATAACATGTCCACTGACAAAGAGGTAGAAACTATCACACACACACACACACACACACACACACACACACACACACACACACACACACACACACACACACACACACACACACACACACACACCACTGCCATGTGCACATGCAAAGGTAAACACAAAAAAACCAGAGTGAGAAACCATCACCCAAGACCATGAATCCAACCTTTTATATTTGAGAATTGTATTTCTGTTGCTGTTGCTGTTGTTGTTGTTGTTGTTGCTGCTGCTGCTGCTGTTGTTGGCCTGTACAGGCAGCACAGGCTCTATTCCTGATCTATACTGACTGGTGGTGGCTTAGTATGCTAGAAGGGACTGTGGTGGCTCGGTAGTTAAGAAGCTCGCCTTGTTAGCTGGAAGGACGGCAAGTTGGCAGTTCAAGACCCGAGTGCTGCATGACGGAATGAGCGCCCGTCTCTGTCCCAGCTCCTGCCAACCTAGGAATTCGAAAGCAAGAAATTGCAAGTAGCTAAATAGGGACCATTTCAGTGGGGAAAGGATCTTGGGGACATGAAAGGAGCCTCATTCAGGCGTCCCCTGAGTGGAGTTCCTCCAGCAAAAATCCTTTCCATTGAGAAAGCACCTTTGTGTACTTCTGATACGATTTTTAAAAAAAAGTATATTCAAGAAGTTTAGTACATGTTTAGTATTGTCTTTCAAAATGACCACAAGTGGTCCTCTCATAAGAGCAGGGCAATTCTTGATCTCCCTGGCCTTCGTAACTGAATGCAGGGAATCGAACCTGGGCATATCTGTATGGGAAACAAATGCCGACTATTTAACAATGGCTTCAGGTAGGAGGCCAAGAAAAGATGACACTCTTTCCAAGAGATACAATGTCTGCTTCAGTCCACACTCGAAAATATTGGTAATTTGGGTGTTGGCTCCAGTTTTATACCTCAATACTCCCTGGCTGTTTCAAGAGCTGCCCATATAAGAAAAAATAAATAAATACCAAATCACACACCTGTAAAAGCAAATGGTGGTTACAAGTCTTTCTCCTCTCTCTCTCTCTCTCTCTCTTTTTGTGTGTTTATGTTTTTTTGTGTAGGAGATTTGGGTGGACTTCACTCTCTTTCCTTCTATAACCACAACTTCTAGAGCAGTGGTGGACAACCTTGGCACTCCAGATGTTCTTGAACTTCAATCCCCAGAAGCCTTGATCAGCAGGAGTGCTGACTTGGTCTTCTGGGAATTGAAGTCCAAGAACTCCTGGAGTGCCAAGGTTGGCCATCACTGTTCTAGAGGCTTCCAGGAATGCCCTAGGGGCTGAGAATCTAACTCCTGGATTGCCCTGGACAAGATAAACCAACAGATTTTGATGGGACAGGGCATCTGCACATTGGAATCATATGGGGCAGCTTTATAAGGTGCTTGGCAACTGATCTGTAAGTAGACATAATTGTACTGTTGCTATTATTGATTCCAGATGTGTGTTTTGGATGTCTCCAGTTGACACTGGCTCAGGACCATTAGTAGAAACAATTTATTCATTTGGTTATCTTTACTAGTGTTTTACAAGTATTTTATGTCTGCCTTCCTTGGCCCCCAAAGTTGTGGTCAATATAAGGGGAGGGGGAGATATCCCACAGACATTCTTTTAACAACAGCTAAAAACCATTGTAAAATCTGTTTTTTAAAACTGATTCTAAAAACCCTGTGGTATAAAATAATATTGGCTGCCAATTGGAAGTTTACCAGCAATAAGGCTGACTTACCTAAAAATTGAGTTCCACAATTAACATTTATGTACCCACTGGCCTAATGTCTCACCTGGCCTTTTAGCAAATTCATTGGGAGGCTGGGCTGCATAGTTCTCCACCCTGGAACATGCATTTGACCCCCTGAGCCACCCAGACACACCAAAATTGAAGAGTGTCTTCCGCTGACTCGCCTCTCAAACATCTCTAAGTTTGGTGAAGTTTTGAGTTAGTGTGTCTGTGTTTATGCCCTCCCCCAATAATTCACTGAATTTTCCCTAAACCAGCTGGTGAAGGACTAAGTCTTTTGCACAGAACTCAATATGTTCCTAACGGACACTTTCTCCTATTTTATGCATTTCTAAATTTGATAATTGCATTCAAGTTCACACGTATGTTGGGTACATGTTGTATATTTGTTAAATTCGCAGACAGGATCTAAGAAGACAATGAGCATCAGTAGTTACTTATATTCGAAAGCAGGGGTTCCCAAACATTTCACACCATGGGCCAGACCACACACCCCGGACAGCTGAATGGGTTCCTCCTGCCATAAACGCTGCCATAAAACGTGCCTACGGCTGTTGTGAACGCTTCACGATAGCCGTGGGTGCATTTATGGCAGTGTTTACAGCAGGTACAGGCACATTTTACGGCTGTCGTAAACACTTCCACTTCCAGGAGCTGCAAGGGTGGTGGCAGGCCACATGAAATGGTGCTGTGGGCCTGGTCTGGCCCAAGGGCCATAGTTTGGCCACCACTGTTCTAAAGGTATGAACTATTGGAGGAAAAAGACACTGAAATCACATGAGACATGTCATAAAATATTATTGTCTAACACAAAGCATTCTGTGTGTTGTGTTTCTTTAGAGGCAACAGGACAGTGTGTGGAAACCAGAGACAGGTTTCAGCTTAGTTTTTCTTGGAGAATGCAGTTAATTCTTCAACCAGAGTGGAAGGAAAAGTAGGTTTTACAGAACAGCAAATGTTTTACACATGGAGGATGATTTTGTTTGTCCCTTGTTTCAATATTTCAAGGGACATCACATGAATAGTATTTTTTTTTCATTCTGTGCTTTGATTTCTCAACGTAGTTTTATCAGCTGTATTTCTGAGGCACTCAGGACCCTATAATATAATTGCAGATGTGCCAGATGTGGACACTTGGCAATAGCCATCTTCTTGCCATTTTTAGCAGGTTTCTTGCCTGTTTTATTTTCTTTACTTGACTTGTCTTTCACTGGATTCTAGTATTTTCATTGTATACATTTTGTGGCTGAAATGAAAAATTGTCTTAGCTAAGAAGAGTTAGTGGCTTTGCCTACAATTCTAGTGTGTTTGGGCGGGTGTTCAAAAGATGATAATTTTATTTTCTTTGGGAGAGTTGGCTTGTGTCCCACCCCCCTTTTAAAGAAAATGCAGGTTCCCGTTCTAAAAAGAAACTCTTATGACAAATCATTGCGTGTTTCCAGAATTTTTGAAATCATAAAACAGGGATGCCTCTTGAGCTGTCATCCACCGAGCCTGAGAAACCATGCAAGGATATTGATAATTGATTCCATTTTCCTATGAGTTAAAAACTAACTTTGCCCTCCTAGTGAGAAGGTAATAGGTTTTGTCTGTCAAAAGATAATAATCCCATGAACCATTTCTGCACTTTCTATTAGAAAGATAGTACAGCTTCACTTGAACGTACTGCTTATGTCAAATCAGCTTTATGAAAAGCCTTACAAGTTTTCAAGGCCTGAGAAGATCTTCTAGAGACATCAAGTTAAGTTTGAGGAACCTAAGAAGTCAAGTAAATACTGTCAATTAATGTGTTTATCCTGATACACCAAACTGGGAGAAATGTCTTTTAACATGAAAGCTGTTTTGCTTTCCTTTAAAAAGTTTGCATTGCATTAGGTTTCCATAGATACTAAAGTAGTAGCAGTTTTCCCCAACAACTAGCTAAGGTCTAAACATGTAGAAGCCCAACCCCTTCCCCATCTCTAAGAACTTTAACCATAAAAAAGATAGCCATTGTAATATGAATCCAGTACAGAAGCTGGAGGAGTCAATGCTCAGATTTACACAGTTTTTCACAAGCTCTGGATAAGGCCAGTTCTGATCATCCACACGGTATGGAAAAGTTGGAAACCAGAAACCTAGAGAAGTCACTTTCTGCTCCTTTTTCTTGGAGGTGGCTTGCCCTTCTTCTTCAGGTGCCATATCCATTCCAAATATTGGCTATCACCATGGTGATAGTCTTCCTGTTCTTAACTTCTTGGAACAGTTCTTCCAAGGACCTTCCATGCCAGTCTCTCAGATTCTTCAGCCATGAAGCCCACCTATGTCCAGGGCCTCTCTTCCTAGGGATCTTTCCTTGTAGAGTGAGTTGGAGTATTTTATACTTTATGTTCCTCATGATATGGCCACGGTATTTGGAGCTTTCTTTGCTTAATGGTCTTCAACAGTTCTTGTTCTTTATCCATCCGGTGCAACACTTCTATAGTAGTCACATGGTCAACCCATGAAATCCTTAGCAGCCATCTATAGATCCACATTTCAAAAGCTTTGATTCTCTTTTCAGATGCTTTAGTTAGTCATTGTCCAAGCTTCAACTCCATATAGCGACACTGGGAATACGTAACATCTCACTATTCGGATCTTTGTAGCAAGAGTTAGATTTCTACTACATAACGTGTCACATTTTTATGAAGGTGGATCTTGCTTTTTCTATTCGTATTTTACTCTCTACCTTGGGATCCCAATTTTCATTCAACATACTCACCAAATAGATAATTTTATCCACTCTTTCAATTTCTTGTGTTCCTATTGTTGCTAAATAAGAATATAGAGCATTCCATGTGTTAGTGTGAGGTCCAGCAACCAGAAGGGAAGACAAATTCAGGGCAAAGTTCCCAAGGCACTGGATGAGACTGGCATGGAATTGGAAACAGTGGAAGATGATGCTTAAATCTAATGTGTAAAACATGGAAGGAAAGAAGTAAGTAAGTGTGAGGTCCCACTAAAGTAGCAACATAAGTCAAAGAAAATAATGAAAAGAGAATAATGAACAAACACATGTCAACATCCAAAGAACCAGTCTAGTAACAAATCTTTATTTTCTAGTAAGTTTTAAAGGGTTTGAGTAGATTTCTTTTTTTAACAAACCAGTTCAAGTACATGCCTTTGGATTATAAAAGTACCTGAAATTGCCTAGGATTTCAGCATGCATAGCTTGTCAATATTTACATATATGTACATGAGGAAAAATCAACGGGAGATCTACATTTATGTACAATCTACACAAGAGAAGAGAAAGGCATCATAATTGTATTTCTTAAAATACAGTTGTTTTGAATCGTCAGCACATGCATATTGAGATATATTTGTACCAAAGAAGGCAAAGGTTTTTAGAAATAATTTCTGAATTTTATGCTAGGGTGTAGCGTACTAGAAATTCCATTTTAAAAAAATGCTTTGCTTTATTTCTAGTCTAGTTGCATTGGGTGGTTTTTTTTAAAGAAATTTTTCACAAACACAATGGTTGCATTATTTACCTTGGCAATGAAAGCAACACAATGATTTCCTTACTAACTATCAAGAAGCTGCTGGTGAATGAAATATCTATTGTTTTCTCATTACCCATCGACCAACATACAGGGATCTCTCCGTGTACAGGCAGTGCCTAAGCTATCACCATTAATTATAGAAGTGATATAAATGAGACTCTATAGTATGTACTAAATGAAATATTAACAAGACCAGTATCTTTAGCCTGAGAGATGCACTAAACTGGAACTCACTTTATAGCAGACTAGCTATGCAAGTCACACATACATAATACAGGAGTGCTTGGCGTGTAGCTCAAAATCCAGGCAGCTGAGGCCATTTACTTGATCTGTATTATTGCAAAATACATTCCCTTAATTAGTTTCTGGAAGACGGAATGAACACCTAATTTTTTTTTTGCTGTACCGTGCTCCTATCAACCTATGCTCTGGCTATTCCAAGTGCATTTTATATTGATATTTTATGTACACAATATGCAAAATGGGATGAAATGTAAATTCTGTAGAAATCATGTGGCTTTGATGGATTTAGGGTTTGAGTGTTTTCTTGTCAAGAAAAAACTGTTGTCTTCTCAGCCCAAGGACACCAGTTTAATGAGAGTCTTGCTACATCAATCCCATTGATAGGAAATCTGGTTGGCTGAAGAGTACTTCCCAGCAAAAGTTACTTTTTTTTTTTGAACCACAGCTCCCAGAACGCTACAACCAGAATGGTCATTGTGAGGTTTTGGGGAGCTGCAGTTCCAAAGATTTAACTTTTCTATCCTCTGCTCCTTTCTACAATTCGGCTCTAATTATTTGGGTATGGAACCTTAATGTTGGAAAAGTTTAATTGCATCCTGGCAGTTCTTTGGATCTTTTTCTCATTCTCTCTCACAGTTTTTTTAAAAAAAACTTCTGACATACATAATGATGCCACCTGTAGCCCTAGTCCAGTGGTGGTGAACCTATGGCATGTGTGCCAGATGGGGCACTCCCAGCCCTCTCTGTTGGCATGTGTGCCATTGCCCCAACACAGTTAGCCCCACCCCTCTGCCCAGCAGCCCAATACGAGTGCTTCCTCCCCCTAGCACAGTTTGCCCTGCCCCTTTGCCCAGCAGCCCAATGCGAGTGCTTTCTCCCTCTCCCCAGCACAGAATTCGCCCCGCCCCTCTGCCCAGCAGCCCAATGGGACACTTCCTCCCTCCAGTGGTGGGCTCCAAATAAATTTACTACCACACTGTGGTCATGGTATGGTGAGCTTGGCCAGGGGGAAACCCTGTGTTGCACCCGAATTAGGACTACTTTATTTCAAAACTTAGATGGGTGGGGCCAGCCAGAATTTCTGCTACCGTTTCTGGTGAACTGGTGTGAACCTGCTGATGCCCACCACTGCCTCCCTCCCCCCAGCAGAGAATCGTCCCCCCTGCCCGCCCCTCTGTTTGGGCATTTGGTCTCTAAAAGGTTTGCCATCTCTGCCTTAGTCTCTGTCTCCAGCCCACTGTTGTGTATTATCATTTCCAAAAAGTTTTTGATCCTATTTATTTGCTACAGTATATCCAGTCTTTCCTCCAAAGAACTCAAGGAACACTAGCTGAATTCTTGTGGAACTGTTTTGCGGAAAGCATACTTTCTGCGCTTGATTAAGAAATCACCATAGATATTATCTGGCTGAGATGGACTCTTCAGTAATGTAGCAGATACAGTCTACAGTGATTTCTTAAACTTGAGTCATAGCACACCCAAAAGATATACTTTTTTGATAGCAGTGCAACAGGATTTCAGCCATTGCTTGCTATGCTCCCTTTCTATCCTTCCAAGAACCTAGCAAGATAGGTTGGGTTGAGAGATGGTGGCTAAGTCAACATCAGCCAATAAATTTCATGGCTTGAACACAGACATCCTGAACCCCATTCCAACCCTCTGACAATCACATCACAACAACCAAAGTCAATTCACTCTCTTTCCATCACCCAAATATCAACATTAATCTTCTCTAAAATCCCCACTGACAGCATAAAAATGTTGCCTTCCTAACTCAAGTGCTTTTTAATACTGTGCTCTTCAGTTATGTCAATAGCACACCATCTGAGTCCAATAATTTAGAGGGTACACGTAAAAAGTTCAGTTGCATAGTACAAGTTGATAATTATGTTTATATTAATGTTGAATAGGATGCTGGGTCCCAGAAATCAATAAATTGCTCAACACGGACCAGGTTAGGACATCTTTTCTGACAGATACAGTTTTGTATCCTTATTGCAGGTGATCAGACGCAGCTGATGAAGGGTGGTATGTGCCCTATTTTTCACAGGACAGTCCTCTACACGTTCCTCTGTTTTTGAAAGGCTTTCCCATCAATCGCAATCAATAGCAATCACCTGGGCAGCAATCTTAGGAAGCTGAAAGGAAAATTCTTTACTTTCCTATTAATGGTTCCTCTGAGGACAAGCCTACCACAGTTAGTTAGACACAAAAAGAACTGAAACAGAGGTAGGAAGAGTATAAATTTGTACCCATTGCAGAAATCATCATAGTCTCATGACAAGGCAATGAGGTAATATTGATGAACATAGTAATAATATTGGTGAAGGAAGCAAAAAGTGTATAGCATAGCGATAGCAAAAGAAATGATGTAGCCCTTAGAAAACTAAGTAGCTCAGTTACTTGAATATGGACATTGGGATGTGTAAATATCTGGCTTCCCAATGAGATGCAATGCAGAATGTTACATTAGCAATAGACAACATTGTAGAGCTTGGATCAGTTTGTGAAGTGATGTGTGGATTGGAACATGTGCATGAATATGCTGGAGGGAGGAAGTTGGTTGACATGAAGGTAAAGGTCTCCCTTGTTTGAATTAAGCCAATCATGTCCGACTCTAAAGCTGACATTTTTGTGGCCGTGTGGCAGGCAACATAGAAAGCTGTTGCCTTCCCACTGAAGCAGTGCTTATTTATCTACTTGCAATTTCTTGCTTTCAAACTGCTAGGTTGGCAGGAGCTGAGACAGAGACGGGAGCTCACTCCATCATGCAGCCCTTGGGTCTTGAGCTGCTAGTTTGGAAAGACCCGAGACAGACCTTGGCACTGGTTGCACAGTTAGTTCCTCAGCATCTGCTCAACATGTCCACTTTGTGGATAATTTGTGTCCCTTTGTGAAAGGATCCATAGAAACCTCTTATGTATGCAAAACCTCTATATGCTGCTAATTGAGTTTCATAGTGTTTCCATACTTGACTTTTCTAGCATCAAGATTACCTTTTACTTGGATTATTTCTAAATATAAATGAATCACCAGAAACCTGAAATGAGGGGCCCGTTATTTTGTGTTCTTTCTGTAGAGACTGAATCATTTGAAAGCTAGAAAATGTGTTGCCTAGAATATCATCATAGTTTCCTCACTCATGTGTGGCATGAACTTAATACTGGCAAACTCTTCTTGCCCTAGCTTCTCTTAAGACTGACAGGACTAGAGGCTAAGGCAAGAAGCCCAAAGCTTCCTCAAAAACGCATTTGTTATAACGGATGCTATTTCTTTTGTACAGTTAAAACCCGCAAGTGTACTTTTAATCAAGCAGCATGTGCTGAATGCAGTTAGAATAAATCGCTAAAGTCAGTTCTAATGCCATGGCAGTGGCATAAAAAATCCTCCTTCCCATTTTTTCCTTCTTGTGAAATATAGAGAGTTTATCTCCCGTTTAAAAAAGAAATAGTTAGAACCAGAAAACACTCACATGTTCTCAATAGCTTTCAGACTTTGTAGTAAACTATTGTTGGGAATTAACTGCAAGGAAATGGCAGACCGAAAATAAGCAGATTTCACAGATTATTTCTGTATCTGCATTCCATGCGTACTACTGGCTTAAATAGCATTTTGAGGATGAAATAAATAAAAAATTGCAGCAAGCTCAACCCCCCCTCCCCCAATTGCTGCTTCCTTTGAAGAGCTTTAAAATAATAACACAGAAAGCCGAATTTATCTGGGGACCAAGATGGCAGTGAAACTACCAGGCAAGGTAAAAAAAAAAACTTTTGCGCTGAAGAATAAAGTCAGTGCAAAATGGTGCTTAGCTCTCATTGAGGTGGTGGTCCTGAGCCTTCCTTTCTCCTAGCCCCAATCTTAAATCATAAATTATCCCTGGCCAAGTGGCATTTGTACTTCTCTCTGGTCTTGTCTCTTTGGGAAATATTTTCCTTCACTCCTCTGGCCACAGAAAGTGATGATTTTTAAAAGGAACACTTAAAATCATACTTCACTAGATAGCACTCTTCACATGCCTGAAAGATAAGGAAGAAGGGAAGGAGCTGGTCTCCATCATCCCAGAGTGCAGGACATTTAATAACAGACTGAAACTACAGAAAGCCAGATATAGGCTAAATAAAGGGACTGCAGTGGCTCAAGTAGCTAAGACGCTGACTGGGAAGCGGAAGGTCAGCAGTTCGATTCCCAAGTACTGCAGAACGGAATGAGCTCCCGTCTTTGTCCCAGCTCCTGCCAACCTAGCAGATCGAAAGCAAGAAATTGCAAGTAAATCAATAGGGACCACTTCGGTGGGAAGGTAAACAGTGTTCCGTGCACTCCGGTGTCTAGTCATGCCTGCCACATGACCACAGAAACCTCTGAAGAAGCAGACAGCGCTGGCTCTTCGGCTTAGAAACAGAGATGAGCACTACACCGTAGAGTCGGATACGACTGGCTATCGAGCAAGGGAAACCTTTACCTTTACCTATTAGGGAAAACTTCTTAACAGTGAGAGCAGTATGACAGTGGAACCCACTGTCTTGAGAGGTGGTGAGCACTCCAACACTGGAAGCATTCAGGAGAGAATTGGACAACCATCAGTCAGACATACTTTAATTTAGATTCCTGCATTGGCATTGTAAAAAAAAAATGGCTATAGCCATAGCTTAAATTCTAAAAACTGCCTGCTTTGATCTGTGATTTTGTCCCATTCAGTATGTATTTACTTAGGCTCACCAACTTGTTGATATTCTTTTTGCAAAATACAAGTAAGATCTGTGTCAAATTAAAAACTCAGTAGTTTGAGAACGGATTGTATTTCTCATATATAGCTTTATACCTGGTTTTTTAAAATGTGCTATATATATTTTAGCCTGCTTTAAATCTGGATTCTAATTTTGGAAAATAAACTCTTCAAAATAACCAAGTCTGAAAATCCAACATTAACCAAACAATGTCTTGCACCAGCAGCATAGGACAATATTAGAATGCTAATGGCCCCATCACTTATATTAATGAGTTTTTAAAAAGCCATATACACCTATGAGAAGCCCCATCCCTTATAGCATCAAGACAGTTCGATATTAATTTGTATTCGTTGCCTAAATGATTACAATTATCAAAACCTAAATGCCTGAAAAGTGGTAGCAGGTTGATATTTTATTCCTGAATCAAGCACTAATACTTTTAAGAACTCTACTTTACATTTCAATGCCACCCCAGTAATGGCAGTAAAGGCCTGTTGTATTCTTTCCCTCTCCCCATTAAACTGAGTGAGATGAATGTTGACTGTGTTTAATTTCTTTTAAGCAATTACAGGTAGATTTATAGAAAATTTAGATATGTGGTATTTCCAAAAAACAAGACGGAGTAAAATGAGACTTTCAGATGCATCAAAAATCTAGAGATGAAATTTGTGGATGTCTTTCATCTGGAGTAGGAGAGGCACATGGGATGGGAGGATCTAAATAAAATTAAAAAAATATTAGCTTATATATTGCATTTCAAAATACTGAACAATAGGTATTCCCACTTATCTGCATCTAGTCAGCCTCCAGTCCAGTCATCCACACAAAGTAAATAAACAAATGGCATAAACCATCCAAAATGTTTAGTTGATTGCATAGATTTCATGAGGTTACAAATGCACATCCAAATCTCTCCTATTTCAATTAATGTGTCTTAAAAATGCATAAAATGTTGGTTGTTGGATCATGATCAGTCTATTTTAAACCAGTCTCATGTAGCGGAGCCATGCAGTAGGGAAATGTATCTTGCTAATGTCAGATTCTCAACTGCATTTTTAAACTAATCAGGTGGCAAACAAATACATCTGACAATCTGCAGTTTGGATGCAGTTTGGATAGTCTTCCATCCATTGATTAATTATTTCATATTGAAGGTTACAGTAAAATGCTTCCCAAGACTTGTTTTCTGCAGGGAGGTCACACCAGGAAAGGAATTACCATTTGATTATCCTATTTAAAATCAAAACCTGAACTACTAACTTCTTGTTTGCTAGCTGAAGCTGTGGCCCTCTCTACAGGGCTGAATGGCACAGACAGTGATCACAAATTATGATTGCATTAGTAAGCAGCACTTTGAAAGCCATTGGCTACTCCTCTTTGTGACATTTAAGCACACACATGTCTGCTAAATATAGAGAAACACAGAGGCATTGTTCCCTTAGGTTGATGAGAGGCTATTTGCCTGTCTAATGATCCTATCCCTCCGGCATCACATACCAATAATTATTATTGGTTATTATTTAGGAATATACACTTTGGACTCTCATCTTATTTAGGAAAGTTTGATGCCTCTAATGTGTGATATTTATATGTGGTGTGAGATTTATATATAGTAATTCCTCATACAAAGTCTGCTTCATACAACATCGAATTCATACAAAAATTGCCTCATACAAAGTCTTTGTATGAGGCATTGGGGTTTTTCCCAGGTTGCATTGTGCCTGGGCAGTATAAAAGGCAGGACGCATGCGTGCATTGCTCTTGTGGGTTTTGCACAAGGTGAAGAGTGTTTAGGAGTGGTTTTGAGTGCGATTTTCGATTTAAAAAAAATTCATCAGTATTTTTAGAAGCATTCCTGGGTTTTTTGCAGCATTCTTCAGGTTCTTGGACAATCAGGGTTGTTTGACATGTTTTTGTAATGTTTTTAGCCTTTAGACAATGACTTCTTAAAGTTTTGTCAGTTTCCTGTCTGTTTCCTTACTTTGCCCTGAAGTCTGTGCTGTTACAGTACAATGAATCTCTATGGAAGTGACGTTGTATGAGGCATCGCAGCAAGGATTTGGACGTTGTATGAGGCACCGTGGCTAGGATTTTGCATGCCTCATCCAAAGTCCAAATCCGTATAAAGTCCAAATTTGTGGAACCAAGTTTGGACATTGCAAGCGCGGCGCCAAAATGGCCGCCGCGCCCTTTGCGGGCCCCCCCCACAGGACAGAGAATCCGGGTAGTTAGGGGCGTGGCCAGCTCCCTTATAAAAGGGGTGGCCACGAGGCAGCCGCGCTGCCATTTTGCCTCAGCGACGGAGCGGAGAAGTTTTTTCCCCCTGCGCCTCCGTCGCTCGTTGGTATTGCCGGGAAGCCTTTTGGGTCGATTTTGCCTAGCTAGCTTCCCTTTTTGCCCGAGATGCCTTCCAAAAAGAAGGCTGCTGCGAATTCAGCTCGGGCTGTTAGGAGGCGCAACCCAGGTCGGAGGACCGTGGTGCCGCCTCCTCAACAGCCACCTTTGCCATCCCCGGCCGGGGCTAGTGGCTTGGGGTCTATTGCTCCTTGGCCCGTTCAGAGTGCGGGCGCGGAGGGCGCTCCGGCCCGCGGCCCGCGAGCGGTGGACACCGCTCCTCCTTCCGCCCAACCTGTTGGGCCGACTAATTCTGGACCCCAGCCTCTCCCGGGGCCCTCTAGCCTCGGGGGGTGGCCTGGTGCCCCGCCTTGGCAGGTCTCCTCACCAGCCCTACTGGGCTTCGGCCCTGGCCAATGGCCATATCTGGGCCATGGGGTGCAGGGACCTGTACCCATGCAAGGGTCAAGTGGGCCGGCCGGCTCTTTGCCCATGGTTACTGTAGACACCTTGCTGGCCCGTATTGCGGCCTTAGAGGAGTCTTTGGCTCGTGCCAGTCAGGCAGGTGCCCCTTTCGGGGTACCTTTGGAGGCGCTATCGGCAGCAGGACAACGGCCGGCGGGGAGGGTCGAGCTGCTGCAGGCGGGTGGCGCGCCTCCGGCCACTGCCTCGCAGCTCCCCAGCCAGCAACCTGGCGCGGGTCAAGCCCCGGTGGTGAGCTCTACATCGGTCGTGAGCTCCGACGCCCCCAGTGGGCCGGAACCCCCGTTGGGGGCGGCCCGCGGGGGTGCAGCGTGTGAGTATATGGTGCAAACGAGTACATCCACACACATTCCCAATATGGGGGGGACCTTTCAGTGGCCTTGGCCTCGCGTGGGTGGTGCAGGGGCTATGCCGCTGGCGACCCACCCGGCGACAACTACTGCCACCGTGCCCGCTGGGGTGGGCATTGGTTCTTACACTGCTGGGAACGTACTTGGGGTGGCAGGGTTAACTCATGCCCCTTTGGGTAGGCCAGCTATTCCCTTTTCGGCTTTGCCGACGGCAGGGTATTCCCTGCCATTGGGTGATCACTTGGCGCAGGCTACCAGAGAAAAGATATGGCGAGGGGAGTACGTGGATATCTTCTCACTCCTGAACAGAGAGCCCACTAAGGAAGAAAGGGAGGGTCAGGATGAGAAGGACAAGGAGCAGGCACGCCGCCGTAAGCCGCCGCGTACCTGGGCTAACTGGCTCCCCGCTTATTTGATATACATGGCGGTGTATTTGAGGGCGCGGCCGGATCTAGCTATTCCCATGGTCCAATATTTGGACAACATATACAGGGCAATGGTAGATTTCCCGGGCCCCTCATGGCTAGCGTATGATGAGGAATTCCGTATGAGGATTCCCCTGCACCCCGAGATGAGATGGGATGAGCCGTGTCAGAGACTGTGGCTCTTGTATATGACACCCACACGTCCTGCCCCGGGGGATAGGTATCATTGTGGCCATGCGGTCCAGCGAGCAGCTCCAGCGCAGGTTACCCGCCAAATGGCGGGGCAGGGGGTTCCAGCCCGCCTGCTGTGCTGGACTTTCTCGTCCAATGGTTCCTGCAGTCGGAAGAACTGCAGATATAAGCACGAGTGTCCCACATGTTCTGGTCCCCATGCAGCCTCTGCTTGTCCCAAGCCTGGGGGGGTTCGAGGCAGAGGGAGGGGTGGACAGTGGGCTGGCAAGCCTGCCACGGATGGAACTAGTTCTCCGAAAGGCCCCCTCCCCAATTAAGGTGGACATGCTGGAGCGCTGGCTCGCATCGTACCCAAGGGGGGAGGACAGGGAGTACCTTATCCAAGGTTTCAAGCAGGGATTTCGTATCCCTTTTATGGGTGATAGATCTCCTCAGGATGCTCCCAACCTTTTATCCCTCAGGGGAAGGGAGGAGGTAGCCGAGGCCAGCATTAAAAAGGAGTTAGACGCGGGCAGGGTCGCCGGACCTTTTCCCGTACCCCCTTTTCCCAACCTGAAGGTTTCACCATTGGGTTTGGTTCCTAAAAAGTCCCTAGGTGAGTTTCGCCTTATTCATCATTTGTCCTACCCAGCCGGCCGATCAGTCAACGATGCGATACCTGATGACCTTTGTTCGGTCAGGTACACATCGTTCGACCATGCGCTGCGCATGGTGCGCTCGTGTGGCCCGGGTGCCTTGCTGGCCAAGTGCGACATTAAGTCAGCTTTTCGCCTCTTGCCGGTGCACCCGGGCGACTTTGAATTGCTGGGTTTTAAATTTAAAGGGGAGTATTATTTTGATAAGGCCATGCCTTTTGGCTGCTCCATATCATGCTCGGCTTTCGAGCGTTTTAGTACCTTCCTAGAGTGGGCTTTCGTCCGCAGGTCAGGGTCCCGGTCTGTAGCCCATTACCTGGATGACTTTTTATTCGGGGGTGAACGGGGCTGGGACACGTGTGCACGTCTCCTCAATACATTTCAGACGCTAATGCAGGAACTGGGTGTCCCTTTAGCGCCCGAAAAGACCGAGGGCCCGTCGACCAAACTAGTATTCCTGGGGGTTGAGATTGATACAGTAGTACAGGCTTCTAGGTTACCGGGTGATAAGGTGTCTAGGATAGTGACCCTTATCTCGGAATTGCTGGCCAAGCGTAAGGCATCCCTGAGGGAACTGCAGGTGCTACACGGGCACCTCAATTTTGCCTGCAGGGTGGTCGCACCGGGCAGGGCTTTTGCCCGGCGCTTATGCGACGCCATGGCAGGGTTATCCAGGCCCCACCACAGAGTCAGGCTTACCCGGGGTATCAGGGCAGACATGTTTGTCTGGTTGCAATTCCTGAGGGAGTTTAATGGGGTCTCATTTTGGAGGTCTGACCTCCTGGCATCCCCCAATTTCCAGATCCAGTCTGATGCCTCAGGATCCCTGGGTTATGGGATGTACTTCAATGGGAAGTGGGCCTATGGTGGGTGGCCACCGGCATGGGCAGGCACAGGTCGCCTGCGGGATCTCACATACCTGGAATTTTTTCCCATTCTGGGGGCTTTGATGCTATGGGGCGAACAGTGGGCTAATTCGGTGGTGCATTTCTGGTGCGACAATGCTGCCGTGGTGCACATTGTCAATGCACAGACTTCTAAATCGCCCAGGGTCATGGACCTAGTGCGCTATTTTGTGCTGCGCTGCCTGCGCCTCAACGTCATGTTCAGGGCCAGGCATGTCCCAGGGGTTAATAACGATATCGCTGACGCTTTGTCCCGCCTGCAGATCTCCCGGTTCCGCGCCTTGGCCCCGGATGCGGAGGAATTTCCCTCGCCACTCCCGGACGAGATGTGGACTATTGGCAAGGAGAGGTGAACCGGGCGATTGGCCTGTCTCTAGCGCCACGCACGCGTAAGGCGTATCAACAAGCTTTCAATTTGTATAAGGCTTTTGCTACTCGATTTCAATGGCCAGAGACCTGGCCCATCCCGGTGGACCATGTTCTGCGGTTCATGGTTCACCTGCATGCACAGGGCCTTGCACCTCGCACCATAGCATCCAAGCTCTCGGCGTTGGCTTTTATGGCCAAAGTAGGGGGTCATGTGGATACCACCTCTGACTTCCGTGTGAGACACGTTTTGGAGGGGTGGGTGCGCGAGCGCGGGCGTTGCCCGGATGACCGGCACCCTATTTCCCCAGGGGTTCTTACCCAGTTGGCCCGGGGCTGGCCAGGCCTCTGTTTTGATCATTATGAGGCAGCCCTTTTTCATGCAGCCACAACGGTGGCATTTTTTGGAGCGCTCCGCATCAGCGAACTCGTGATGCTGTCTAAGGCGGATGCAAGTGGTAGGGCACTGGAACTCGGAGATGTATATGTTGCCAAAGACTGGGCCCAGTTGAGGATTCGCTCCTCCAAAACAGATCAGCATGGCGTAGGCAGTGGAGTAAGACTGCTACGGTGTTCTTTGGCAGACATCTGTCCGGTTGGTGCCCTACAGGAATACCTGGCACTGCGTGGCTGGCACCATGGCCCGTTTTTCTGTCACCAAGATGGGTCTCCCCTTACTAAATTTCAGTTTTGGAAGGTGACAGCTAGAGCCCTCACCAGGGTGGGACTACCAGGTGCCCGTTATGGCACACATTCGTTCCGTATTGGCGCAGCCTCTACTGCAGCTGCTTTTGGGTACTCTGGGGCTGACATACGCAGCATGGGGAGGTGGGGCTCACAATGTTTTCAGTTTTATGTGCGCCCACTCCCGCCATGAGTACCAATCCAGTCACCTTACCTTCCTTTTTCTCAATTTTCTTACAGACCCTGGGTGTCGTATTACACCGGTGACAGTATGGCTGGTGGGCCACAGCTATGTGCTCAGGGCAGCGCGTTACGCTGCGGCGACAGAGTGGGGACCCCGACTGGGACTGGGTGACCACGCCAGTCTCTCATGGCACGGTAAGCCTGGGATGTTATGGCGGGAGCTGCGGCCTTTCCTTTTTTCTGGCCTGGGGGCTGACCCGCCTGACATTCTAATCATCCACTTGGGGGGCAATGATTTGGGCCAGGTCACCGGCTTATCGCTCAAGCATGCGATTTGCGAGGACCTCGCCTACTTGCATTATGTCTGGCCTGCCACGGCCCTGGTTTGGTCAGACATTGTTCCGCGCCACTCTTATAGAGGGGGCGTTAACCTCCTGGCCCTGGACCGAGCTAGGCGCGCGGTCAATAAGGCAGTGGCGCGGTTTCTCACCACCAGGGCTTGGGGACGGGTTAGTCATCACCCCGATATTAGTCTGCAAAATTGTGACTTGTATGCAGGGGATGGGGTCCATCTGTCGCGAGGAGGTATGGCCCTCCTGTTGGGTGACTGGCGAGCAGGCCTGTTGACCGAGCTGACGGTCTGGGGGGGGGGCGTCAGGTCTTCTGTGAAGCCCCTCCGTGTGGCGGGTAGCACTGGTAAGGTAAACAGTATGACCCACAAGTATCCGGCAGGTTCGCAATTGACTGGACAACACTAGACAGGAATAAAGTAGTTAAACGTTGTCCGGTCAACGACGAATCAGGCGATGGGGTGATGATGATTGCTAACCAGCATGCATCACCCCTGTGATTTCACGGATACGCGTCAGAGGGTGGGGTCATGAGTTAGTTATTGACTACGGTCAACAATTTGTTTGTTGTTAACAAACAAATTGATACAATTTGATACATTGTAACCAATTGCCGTAGGCAATTTTGGGGTGGTACCTTACCAGTGTTACTTCGGCCTGCTTGCCTTAGGAATTATGATTGGTCGTTTTACCAATACAAATTTATAATTCGGACTAGGGCATTGAATCAATAAATGTGGCCCTTTGCTGTTATCCACTTTCAATGTTGTCTGTGTCCGTTATTGGGGGGGTGCGCCTGCAATGCAAGCGCGGCGCCAAAATGGCCGCCGCGCCCTTTGCGGGCCCCCCCCCCCACAGGACAGAGAATCCGGGTAGTTAGGGGCGTGGCCAGCTCCCTTATAAAAGGGGTGGCCACGAGGCAGCCGCGCTGCCATTTTGCCTCAGCGACGGAGCGGAGAAGTTTTTCCCTCCACCCCCTCCCTAGTTAACAGTGTGATCATGGTCGCTTCGGGGCCGGGTGGGAATTTTTGGTTGGGACCCACATTGGCTTCGGGTCCTGGCTTTTTTGCCCATCCCACACTGTTGCTATGGTTTGATATAGGGGTCGTTCTTCGTTCCTACTGTTGACTTTGGTCACATGGGCGGGTAGCACTGGTAAGGTAAACAGTATGACCCACAAGTATCCGGCAGGTTCGCAATTGACTGGACAACACTAGACAGGAATAAAGTAGTTAAACGTTGTCCGGTCAACGACGAATCAGGCGATGGGGTGATGATGATTGCTAACCAGCATGCATCACCCCTGTGATTTCACGGATACGCGTCAGAGGGTGGGGTCATGAGTTAGTTATTGACTACGGTCAACAATTTGTTTGTTGTTAACAAACAAATTGATACAATTTGATACATTGTAACCAATTGCCGTAGGCAATTTTGGGGTGGTACCTTACCAGTGTTACTTCGGCCTGCTTGCCTTAGGAATTATGATTGGTCGTTTTACCAATACAAATTTATAATTCGGACTAGGGCATTGAATCAATAAATGTGGCCCTTTGCTGTTATCCACTTTCAATGTTGTCTGTGTCCGTTATTGGGGGGGTGCGCCTGCAATGTATGAGGTATCACTGTATTGGCAATTCTTTGACAATGTAGGAAAATAGCATTGGACAGCACAGAAAGTAAAGGGAGAGTTAAAATGTTGGAGGGAGAGTTAAAATGTAGTTTGAAACTGGAATGACTCATGGGAAAAAATCTTTCCATTTGCATGCCGGGCAATGTGCATTGTTTTTGTTAAGAAGCCCCTTCTTCATTGTAGACTGCAGAGTGTGGCTCTGGTGGCTCAATGGTTAAGGAGCTCGCCTTGTTAGCTGGAAGGCTGGCAAGTCGGCAGTTCGAGATCCAGGTACTGCATGACGAAATGAGCGCCCGTCTCTGTGCCAGCAATTGCCAACCTAGCAGTTCGAAAACAAGAAATTGCAAGTAGATAAATAGGAACCGCTTCGTTGGGAAAAGATCTTGGGGACGTGAAAGGAGTCTTATTTGGGCGTCCCCTGAGTGGAGTTTCTACAGCAAAAATCCTTTCAACCCAGAATGATTTCAGACATGAAATTATTATTATACTGCAGAGTAACTACCAAGATGCTCTCAAACTCTGGTTCATGATTCTTATGCTTGCCATTTTGTGTGTGTGCCTCCTTCCCCCAATTACAATTGACATGGAGGATCCCAGTCTGGCAGCTTTTGAATGTCTAAATGGATTGGAAGCAAGATTTGAGGCATGGATAAAGAGTTGGCTGAGTTTCTCTTTTCATCATTCCTCCAGCCTCTTTTTGTTCAAAGTCAATGCACATTGACCTCTCGCAGAATCATCGGCAACGCATGCAACTGGCCATCTTTTGACATCTTGAAAAGAGTTGGAACAAAAGTTGTTTCCATTACCTAAATCTCCTACTATGCTATCTCCCCTCCCCCTCCCCCACTTTCTGAATCAGAAGAGACAGGGTCCTTTGTGACAAGGGATGCACTCATTGTTCAAGAGGATTTTAATGAAGCTGTTTTAACATGGAGCATGTAGTGGACAGAGGCAGACCAGAATGTGTTGCCCTGAAAGCCATGCCGTGGTGATTAAAGCAAGCTTTAAAAAAATAAACCAGCCTCTAGCCTAGAGGATGTCTCATCTTGTATCAGCAGCGCAGAAATGGGTTACCAAATAGTTTCCTCACATCCTGTTTTTTCCTCTCATGCTGATGATATGTGAACCAGAAAAATTGTGAGCAAAACAAATGTCTATGCCCTCCCTCCACTATACAGTGAAACCTCGCATAAAGAGCGCCTCGCTTAGAGACTAACTCGGCTCAAAGAGCAAAATTTTCTCTGTATGGTCGCCTCGCTTAACAATTAAAACCAACCCAAAACTCACTTAAAACTAAATCGGGGTTCACAGTCTCCCTGCCAGAAGTCACAACTGGTCACTTACAATGGTGTTTCGCTCAATTTAATTCAGTTTAATAGATTTATATACTGCCCCATCCAATGGACTAAAGAGCAAACTCGCTTAAAGAGCAATCCAGTGGAACGCATTATGCTCTTTAAGCGAGGTACCACTGTAGTTCCTTTTTCCATATTAAAAAAATATTTTTTTAAAAAAAATGCAGAATAGCCTTTACAATTGGCAGGCCTAATATTTGACCGGGTTGGTATTATCTACCTGTGGTCTGAAGTGGCTGAAAAGATTTTGCTAGGGATAGTAAAGGATGGAGTTGTTTTGAAATTTCTGGTAATTGAAACATTCAAAATCAACTCCTGAATCTCATAGTGCCTTGTAAAGTATACATTTGTGAGGAATCAGGATATGCCTCAAACACTAGATTGGCACATGGTCCAGGCAGAGAAAAGACCACTCTTCTCAATAATTTGGTAGTGGGTTGCATCTTATTTTTCTGGTCATGAACCACCTGTGAAAACTGTGACTACCTTTAAAAAAAGCAGACACGTAAAATACATACTGAACTGGTAGGAGAAATAAATATAAAATTGCACACTCTAGAACAGTGATGGCAAACCTTGGCACTCCAGGTGTTTTTGGACTTCAATTCCCAGAAGCCCAAGTGTCTGTAAATCCACACAAATGGGTTTACTGCACAAGACATGGGCTTTTGGGAACTGAAGTCCAAGAATACCTGGAGTGCAAAAGTTCACTATCTAGAAAATGTATAGAGAATTTGATATAGCAATTTAAAACACACCAACATACACTAGCCTACCATACGAGCACTCCCTGGGAGGTTAGCATTTTGCCCCAACATGCTGGTTATTTATTTTACTGACCACAGAAGGATGAAAGGGTGAGTCAACCTTGGTTTCCATCAGGATCGAACTCAGATCATGAGCAGAGTTTTGGCTGCAGTACAACAGTAAACACTGGGCCAGTTTGCTGTCTTATATTTGCACCCCAGAACTCCCACTGCAGAATTTGCCACAGGGATCTGGTGCAGTGCCTATGTGACCATCCTTGTCTTGTCAGATTGTTATGATAGCTTCTACAGTTGGAGCTTTGTTGGTGTAACTATTGGATAGGATCCTGGCTGCACTCTTAAAAACGTGGTCAAAGGGTGGAACCAAATTTCAAGATGAAGTCAAAGAAACATTACTAGCTGAGCTGTATAGTTTTTCAGGTTCCTATTTACTGCCGACTGATATTAAAACTTGCCCTTCATTCTTTAAGCTGGGCAGTTACGTCTGTCACCTACCATTTCACACTTCCCAAAATCACCCCAGTGTAACACAAGTCTGGGGTGCTGTGGGAAATTAAACCAACACTCTCTTGGCCAGTGATGGTGAACCTTGGCACTCCAGGTGTTCTTGGACTTTAATACCCAGAAGCCCAAGTCAGAACCTCTGCTGATCAGGGCTTCTGGAAATTGAAGTTCAAGAACACCTGGCATGCCAAGGTTGCCATAACTGCTCTAGGTACACAAGAACAATTCTTTACCAAGTGTACACCTCCCTGCAAAGAACTGGCACTAGCCTTAACAACTTGCCTCTCTTGAACAAAAAGCCCGATGAGACGTGCCAGGAAAGGAAGTATGGTTTTCCCCAGGGGTCACCTGTGGGCTGAGATATCCAGGCATTTTTCAACTTGCCGAAGAATTATTTTTGTATGAAACTACTGTGTGTGTGTGTGTGTGTGTGTGTGTGTGTGTGTGTGTGTGTGTGTGTGTGTGTGTGTGTGTGTGTGTGTGTGTGTGTGTGTGTGTGTGTGTGTGTGTGTGTGTATATATATATATATATATATATATATATACAGATTTTATTGATTAGTTACTAGATCAAGACCAGTGTTGTCAAGCTTAATCAGCAAAACCGACCAAAGCGATGGAGGCTTTCCAAACCCTGAATAGCAAAGCTGCATTTTAGATGAGACATTCCTTGTCTATTTCTCTTTGCTTTCCCCACCTCCATTTAAATTTTGCATATTTTGGTAAATTTGAAAAAAAAAAATGACTGAGGAAATATTCACCAATCCTTATTTGCCAATGCTGTCCCAGTTCTAGGAAGGACAGAACAGAAAGAGAAACTGAGAGATTCAGAGCTATAATTGTACCACTGTTCTTTCTCAACTCTTGGAGGACCTCCTCTCATCAAAAAGAAAATATGGTTAGCGCAAAAAACCACAAAGCTGTTTTTGCTTGTAAACTTCAACATTCTTTTTAAGTAAACCTTTAAGTAAGTAACATCTATAGGAATCTTTAAGTAGACTGAGTAGCTTGCTAATTTTCTTCATATATTTTGGTTTAGAGTCTGGCCAGATTATTCTGCTATGGTAATAAAGTAGACCCTACTGCCAGCGACTCAATGTCAAGTGTCAGGTGGAGGTTAACTAACCTGACAACCCCAAGGACTAACAGCCTTGGGTGTCGAAGTCCACAGGGAAGGGTGATGGTCCCCAAGTGGATTAAATGATCCCACTTGAATCCATCTCAATGGAGGGCAGCAGCTTCATCAATACTGGCTGGGACCGAGGAGGACTTTGTGTGCCAAAAGGCCTTAGGACCAGAAAGTGACTTGCACAACTGGATCAGTGGTACGGGAGTCATGCTGTGATGCAGAAGGCACATGAAACCCACTGCAGTATATTCTCAGGACAGTCTTCATGGCTGATTGCCATGAGGATCGCCAATATTCAGATTCAGATACAGAAGTTAAAACCCATCCCAGTTCTTCAATTAAGATTTCTTTAATTTGGCAAGAGATCTGGATAAAACTAGTATTGTTTAAGGAACATTTACTTAATTGGGTGATAGTTAGGCAATAAGGGATCTGCATGATAAGGAAAGAGGAAAGGTCTCAGCAACATTAGTTATATGGAGGAATACATTGTCTATTTAGTTGAGAAGAGGCTACATGCATTTGCACAATGAATAACAAGGTAAACATGGAGCTATGTACAATTTTTGTTTATAATTTTGTAATTTGTGGGCTTGTCTGTGCTGGAACCTAGGAGTAGGGTGAGAGAAGGACTAGCTTGCTTTTGCATAGAAGAGATTTAACTTTATTTTTTCCCCTTTAGGAAAAATCCTGTACATATTATGGAAATTTCAACTGCTCTATATTAACCGTTGGATTTATTTATAATATTCATGCTCTTAAATTCTTCCGACTAAACTAAAATACAAAGCTACTGACTCTCTATTCTGTTACATTGGTGTATAGAGTTAATTCTTGTCCAGTTTTTAAGGTTTGTTTGGTGTCTTGATGAACCAAACATCTTATAAGTATATAAATTGATACAAACAACATTTTGAAATAGATTGCAAATCCCCACATTTCCCTTCTATTTTAGCATAATAAAACAACTGGTACGTCTCCAATCGGTCACTCTCAAAGCAACTGATACATGAAAACAATAAGCAGTATTAGTAAGCACAGAGTTGGAAATATTTGTTTTCTAGACTAAAGTTCCCAGAATCCCCCAACTAGTTTGATTCATGGGGATTATCGTTCTGCACTGCAGTCCAAGAAGCCCCAAACATTTCCCATCTCTGAATATGCATGAGCCTGCTTCAAATAGTGAAGCAATAAACATAATCAGATTTGATAAGAAACACTCATTTTGAATTATTGAACATAAGGATGTGATGAGTCCTTACAACATTTATCATGCTCAGTGATTTCCAGAGCTATGCCATGAAATCATTTCTCACTAAGGTAGCTTGGTTTTCCCACAAAAGTGAGATCCTTTGGTCTTGTTTTTAATTAATTAATTTCAAATTTGGCCTGATATTCTGCTCAGAGAGTGGCCAAATTCTGTGTAGTTTAATGCTTTTTTTTTTAGGGCATTCTGCACAGGAAAGAAAGCACCCTGTGCATACCTGTCAAGTTTTGGATTTGGAAATAAGGGAAATTTCCTGGAAAATACAGGATACTTGACAGCTATGCTTATCCTGTGCTGCCCTCCAATGGCGGCAATAGGGCATTGCAGTCTAATTAATAAGGGATGACGGCGGGAAAGAGGGTAAAATAAGGGGTTTTCCTGGCCAATAAGGGATACTTGACAGCTATGCTTATCCTATGCTGCCCTCCAATGGCGGCAATAGGGCATTGCAGTCTAATTAATAAGGGATGACGGCGGGAAAGAGGGTAAAATAAGGGGTTTTCCTGGTCAATAAGGGATACTTGACAGCTATGATCCTGTGCAGAAATTGAACCAGTCCAGCACAGGAATAGTGACAGCCCTGTGCAGACTGGTGTTTCTCCTGCACTTTCTGTGTGGATCCTGTGGGAAGAGACATGTCATTTTGGTGTAACAATTAGAAAAATCCTGACTACCTTGGCAATTTTTCCCAGGGGAAAAAAAAACTGACCCCAAAATTTCTAAAAATCCATACAAGATTTCCTGCAAGATTTCTGCAGCACAGAGAGAACTCTTATAGGGAGAAAAGTTTTTTTTAACCCTCTTTTTCATCCTAAAGGGGAGATTCATAATTTTAACAAGGCAGCCTTCCTATATTCTGTTGACAGAGCTCCACAGCTATTCCTTGGCTCATAGCCTTAATCCAGGAGTTCTCAACCTTTTTAAACTGTGGGCCAGGTCACGCTTCCTCAGACAGCTTCAGGGGTTGGATGGCCATTTGCCCTTCTTCCACCACATGGCACTTCTGGGTGTGGTGGAGGAAGTGGTGTGCCACATGGAATGGTGTCATGGGCCACATCTGGCTCATGGGCCACAGGTTGAGAATCCCTGCCCTAATCCATTCATTTCAGTGGAGGAAGCAGCTTTGTATACAGAGATATTAACTAATCCATGGGTGTGGAAGAGGGATTCCTTGCCTACAGAACTACTTGTGCTACTCAGACCCATTTAATAGGTACAGTACTTTTGAAAATCAAATGCATGTTGCCTTAAACCTTGGAGATGGAGGAATGGCTGCTTATTCTGGATGTACTTTCCGAACTTACTACCTCATATGTTGTTGAACCACAACTATAACCACTAGCGAGCATTACCTATGAGTCAACATAAATGCAAGTTGTAGGCCAGGAGTTCTCAATCTTTTTAATCCACAGGCCGGACCATGCCCCTTCAATCAGCTGAGCAAGCCAGACTGATGGTTCCCCTTGCTGTAAATGCTGCCATAAAATGTGTACATGGCTGTCGTAAACGCATTTACGACAGCCGCCGGTGCATTTACGGCTGTCGTAAACGCATTCACTTTCAGTGGCGGTGATTCAGGACACATGAAATGGTGCCATGGGCTGTATTTTGAGAACCCCTGTTGTAGGCCAACGACATCTTGGCCCACATGTTTGAATATCACTGGACTATGTCTTATATTTGGCTAAAGTCTATCCTAGCCCACCCGGTTTAAGCCACCACTCTATCTAGAAGAAGGAAACATTACTTGTTTTGGATTACAGCAATTAGTAACCTGCAGTCAGAAGGAAACTGGCCCATTTGGCTAGAGGATTCTGATAATTACAGTCCCCCCGCCAAAAAAGGTAATTTTTACCATCTGCGGCTCTTGCCCAATTGGCCAACTGAGGCAGCCATATTGTAACAAGCTGCAAAACATTTAAGCATATCCATAGTACAATAACAGCGACACCCCTTTAATATTCTACATATGAAAATGGGAGTGCAATTTCTGATACCATGATGAATTGAACAGTAGTCAAAGTAACTAGGTGTGTACCTCTACTCTGGACAAGGCTTGGGTCGCCTTCCACATGCAGAAAAGTTGATTTGAGTGATTTGGCAGTACTTCGAGATGGGTAAACGCCTAGTATTCTCATTAAGCACTGGAAAACTTTGAATAAGTAAGAGAATCTTTATGAGGCAATGTTTTCAATATTAGTTACTTTCTGCTGGATGTTGCTTTCAGATGAAACATCTATCTTACTTCCTAGGCCAGATACAACAACTTCTGCAGCTCCCATAACCACACAAGGTATCTGGCTGCCTTTCCCTTCCTAAACATGTTGGAATAGAGATATGGTTAGCATTTAGTTTAAAATGGGCTCAATTTGGCGATATACAACATTGGGGCTATTTTTTTATTCCAACGTTACATGCAAGAATGTGTTTCCTCACCCAGATAGATAGTCACTTGCACATAGTTTCTTTAGTTGTACAACAAAATGCTACCGGTCTGCCGATGACTGCCAGAAACATGCACCGATGTGGACTTGGGTTTGGCCAACAACAAAGCCAAGAAAGTGGCTTCATTCTAGCAGTCCAGGGTTTGATCGGGGCATGGAAGAAGTAGACTCACACACAACAAGAGGTCACTAATTATGAGAGGGGTGTAGCGGTGGCACCTTACAGATCCATGATGGGTAACAACCAATTTGTTAATTGCAATCACACATCTTTTTTGCCAGGTTTGTCTGATTTAGATTCCAGATCTAAAAATATACTTTTCTCCTCCTTCCCCATCTCTCATTTCAGCAACAAGGAGCTGCAACGACTGTCTACTGTGCCACTGCCCCAGAGCTGGAAGGCCTGGGAGGGATGTACTTCAACAACTGTTGCCGTTGCCTGCCATCACAAGAGGCACAGAATGACCTGACAGCAGCAGCCTTGTGGGAGCTAAGCGAGAAGCTGATCCAGGAACGCATCGGCAGGGAGGGCAAGTAGCGGTGAGCTCCCCGAAGGCTCCCAACACACTGAACTGGTGGGCAAGATCAGGCAGAGGAAGAGGGGAGGGTTGGGGGCTCATGCAAAGAAAAACTGCTCATCTTGGAAGCTTTTTTCCTTTCCAGTTTTATCATCTAGCTCCATGATGGCGAACCTTGGCACCCCAGGTGTTCTTGGACTTCAATTCCCAGAAGCCCAAGTCAGTACTCCTGCTGATCAGGGCTTCTGGGAATTGAACGTCAAGAACAGCTGGCGTGCCAAGGTTCACCATCACTGATCTAGCTGTTTACAACTACAGATTAGCAAAGCATTCACTGAAAGGACAGCAGTCGTGACACAGAGAAAGATGGAGAAACAGGGAGCTGGCCAAGGTTAGCTTTCCATGTTAATTTTGCCAGATTTAGTCATCTTAGTGCTGTCCCTTTGATTATATTCTGTTTTCAACCATTCTCTCTCTCTCTCTCAAGTTTTTTTTAGCAAAAAGAAAAAAAATTCTCTGGTCAAAGAAAGATCCATCATTGCTCAGTCTAGAGCAATGATGGCAAATCTTGGCACTCAGGCTGTTCTTGACATTCAATTCCCAGAAGCCCTGATCAGCAGGAGTGTTGACTTGGGCTTCTGGTAATTGAAGTCCAAGAACACCTGGAGTGCCAAGGTTGGCCATCACTGGTATAGAGCACACATTTACAAGTGATTAGTGTTGTCCCATCTAGAAATGTAATGCACAAATAAGCCAAGCATGTGTTTTCTCTACCAGGCTATCTTCTGCTTTCTAGTGTGTGTGCATTTGAGGGCATCCCTTGGCATCTCTCTTTGTTTTGTGAGCAAAAATCAGAGGGACCACTTTTCCATCCCTGTTCCAGCCTCCATTAAGCCCAGATAAATCTGTAAAGAGTCTTAAAATAGCCAATGCCTCTTTGGGAATTACATTTCCATTGTTTAAATCCTAAGACCAAACAAAGCCAACGGTACTTTCCGTTCCCTCTTGCTCTCGGAGGTGCGGGTCCCATTGCCAGCTCACTGTCCACACTGATGGAAAACAACTCCAAATCCTAGATAATGAAATTGGCAAATCAGAGTCTTGGCTAAAAAAGAAGAAGAAGAAGAAGGGTCCTTAAAAGTCCTGGTTACTCCCCTCTCAATTAAATATATTGCAGGATATCCATTAAAATATGATATTAAAATGTACATTTGCAAACCATTCTCTAAATACTGTGATAATGGTGTGTCGTTGCAAACACACTGAGTATAAGCGGTCCAAAAGGCTGGGAGTCATATTCCATCCAAGGTCTTCTAGAGTATAAGTTTTAAGGAGTTTCCCCACGCTTCCCAGCTAGGCCGTACAGTTCCATCCTCCTTTTCCTCTGTTTAAATGTAATAAAATAACATGCTTGAATAGAGTCACCTGAAGAACAAGTCTGGTTCCTTTTGTTTTTGTTAGGGTTTTTTTTCCTTTTAAAAGAAAAGGGCTTGAGGGGAAATACAGAACTCTTCAACGTCGGCGAAAACGATTTGTGTTCTCGTTTCTTTCCAAGTTCATTTGTCTGTGGGGATGTTCCCCCCCCTTTCTCTTTTTGTGCTTTGTAGCTTCTCTTCATGCCAGAAAATTGTTGTAAGCCATTTGCTGTCCAGCATCGGTTTTCCTGTAAACAAAGAAACAAAATAAATAAATAAATGATGGTTATTTCCACTTCCTAAGCTTTCAGTTATTTGTGTCAGATAATCTATCCATGATATCTGCCCATGTCAGACTTGACTTGCCTGTTTCATTTTAGAGTTTATCTCCCAAGGACCATACCTGTCAACCACGGCTCCGGAAAATACGGGACCTGTGCAGAACGGTTCTGCGCAGGTCGCCTTCTACGCGACCTGCGCAAAATGGTTTTGTGCAGTTCGCCTTCTACGCATGCGTAGAAGGATTTTACGCCTGCGTAGAACGCTTCTACGCTTGCGTAGAACCCTTCTGCGCATGCGTAGAAGGCTTCTACAATCCCCTTCTGTGCAGATCGCCTTCTACGCATGTGTAGAAGGGTTCTACGCAACCGTAGAGGGGTTCTACGCAACCGTAAAAGCCTTCTACGCATGCATAGAAGGCGATCTGCACAGAAGGGATGTGCAGTACCTCTCCACCACCACCCCCCGCTGCCAATTCCAGGGTTTAAGCAGCTGTGGGCGGGAAATGGCGCAAATTGGCGCTGAAAATCGGGAAATCCCGGCCAAGGTTGACAGGTATGTAAAGTACCTCTCCAACTCCTCCCCTGGAAACGACCTTGTGAGGCAGATTAAGATTAGATAAAGGATTCCCCTGCTCGAAATCCAGTCTAATCCATCTCTAGGGTTTGGTGCTCATCCCCATTTATAGCCAAAAAGCCAATGCTGCCTGCATCTGCAGACATTTCCGTGGTCACATGAAAGGCATGACTTGACACTGGAGAGATACGCTGTTACCTTCCCACCAAAGTGGTACCCATTTATCTATTTGCAAATTTCTTGCTTTTGAACTTCTAGGTTGGCAGGAGCTGGCACAGAGACAGGAGCTCACTCTGTTCCGCAGCACTTGGATCTCAAACTGGTGACCTGCCAACCTTCCAGTCATCAGGTTCAGTGTCTTAACCACTAAGCCACCACTGTCCCATAGGTTATGATTAGCTACCAAGGAACATCACTGCCTACACAGGAATCTTCATCTGGATGCTCAGTCATTTATACTAATCTAACTGCACAGCCAGACACTTTTTAGATGGTGTGGACTACACTGCATAGTCCCAACCTGCAGTATTCTGGCTTTTGCAATTTCCTAATTTTGCAGTGGCTAAGAAGACACTGACTCAAGTGGCTAAGACACTGACTGGAAGGCAGCAGGTCAGCAGTTTGATACCTGAATACTGCAGGATGGAATGAGCTCCCATCTTTGTCCCAGCTCTTGCCAACCTAGCAGTTCGAAAGCAAGAAATTGCAAGTAGATATACAGGGACCACTTCGGTTGAAAGGTAAACAGCATTCCTTTCGCTCCGGTGTCTAGTCATGCTTGCCACATGACCACAGAAACTTCTGCAGAAGCAGAAGCACTGGCTCTTCGGCTATGAAACACAGATGAGCACTGAACCCTAGAGTCAGATACGATTGGCTTTCGAGCAAGGGAAACCTTTACCTTTAAATCTTTAAAATGATCTGCTAGGCAGCTGGAGCACATTGTCATGAGCTATGCCCTGTGGGGATCATGTTATCACAGCACATCTTAGCCCAGACCACAATGAGAAACCTTTTTCGCTGCTGCTTTGCATTCCAGAGCTGAGAAGTAACTTGTCCCAAATTATAACATTACTTTTGTATTTTTGCAGGCACAAGTGAAATTTTCTTTAATGAAAATTTGGGGATGTGACAAAGAATGTGTGTGTGTTTCTTCACGAACATTATTTTAGCATGGTTGTTTGGGGAAAACTTTGTCCATCTGGTGTGTCTTGTGTGCGTGCGTGCGTGCATGGTTTAAGCAAGATGGATGTTTGTGGGGGGGAAATGAAAAAGTTTATTTATTTATTTACTTATTTATTAGATTTTTTTATCCCGCCTCCCTCAGCACATCGTGTGACTTGAGGCGGCGTACAGCATAAATTAAACAATACCGATACATAGCATAGAATCACATCAGAGTTACAATCCATTAAATATCATATACAAAAATTCAACAAAAATACATAATAGTGAATCAATAATATAACAGTTCAACGTAGACCCAATTCAGTGCTCAACGATCCTGATGGAGTCACATGACTCAACGTCGTGTCGGAGCTCCTTGACTCAAAGTCTACAATAGCATCAGAAAAAAGACAAACCCCAATATAGCCCCGTGCTGACCTGAAGTCCTTGATGGTTAGAAGTGTATCAGCTGGCATGCCATCTGCATTGACAAACCTCACCACCACCTGCCACTGGGGGCCTCAACCACCCATGCACCCACCTCCCAAGGTTGACCCGGCCAGAAGATGAGCCAAGATGGTGACAGCTGGAGAAGCACCGGCGGTTAAAAGTAACATTACTTTGAAAGTCACAAATAATGACTAATTGCTAATCTGTTACATTTAAATAACACGTTATTGTCAGCAGGAAAGATCAGAGACCCTTAAATGCATGTCAGCATGAAAAATACTAAACCCTTACCATGTTGGAAAGTTACATTCTCAGACTGGGAGGGGGCCCTTAGCTGTCTCCTGCATGGCCAAAGGAACAGAAACAACACCTCTAAGATGCAAGAAATGTCATTGTCAGCTGCAACTAGATGCTAGCATAGGTTTTTTTCCCGTGCCCCCGGGCGCTAGGAGGCCAGGTCTTGGAGGCCGGCTGGTTCTGGACCACCTTCACCCTCCAAAGCAATCAGGAAAAATGCCACTGGAATGCATTTGATTAAGGTGGGTCCCAGCTTGCCATGAAGTGACCCACACACTATGATCTCGGAGCCATCTCCTGCATGAAATGTGACGTGCAGGATTTGACTGCAATGGACTGCCGCAGCCTTGAGGATATTAACAAGGTGCACCTTCACAGCCACTCACTCTGGCATGGCCTCTTCTCCCTCCATGGCCATTGGGAATCAGAGTTCTTCCTCTGCCCATGTTGCCGTTGGGCCCAACGGGATGGTTTCCAGTGGCATTTCCTCTACTGAGGGGACCATTACACCACCTAAAGGGACTCATCTGCCCATGGTCATTGCCTCCTTTAGGGAGTCATGTTATTTACCACCACCCAACACTCAGCATTGAGTCGCTGGCTATATAGTGGGATGTCTGGCCAGATATCTGCAAGAAACTCACTACTCCCGTAAACCTACTCAACATTGCTAACTTGTGCAAAGATTCAGCAAGAAGCCTCGACCCCTGAAGCAGACACAAATAAAGAACACAAATGTTGTGTCCTCTTAGGAAACCCATCCTTTTCTCCTTGCAGAATTTAATACAAGTCTTTGAGGGCTCAGAAGTGGAATTTTCCCCACCATGATATACAGAATGCCTTTTCATGTGCCTATTTTCGCCTGCAGCAGCTCCCACACCTCTGGTGTCTTCAAGTTTTCTCATGGGCTTTCTCCTCAAATCTGTTTCCTGATTTGGCCCTGCCACACAACAAGGTTCCACCTTCTCCTGTCTGGACAACCTCTACTGTTATACTGTTTGCAGCTTTCTGTAATTCCAGTAAACCTTTCCCCAAAGCAATCAAAGTAGTAACTTTCAAAGGTTCTGTGATACATAAAAATGAACAGGAGTGCCAAAACAATTACCACTTTGTATTTTGATGAATGGTCCAAATAACCGATAATTCAAAGCCATTAGCTTTAAATACTGCATTGTACTTTGGTACATAATTCAGGACATTTCCCTTCAGTCAGATTTATTTATTGATCTGTAGAGAGATGCAGCATCAGATAATTTGCCTAAATTGATGTCTGAAAGTTTCCCCCTGCCTTCTGCTCTCAAATTGGGCTCCCATATCCATTGACAGAGAGAAAGACACAGGGAACCCATAATCCAAAACACTATAGATAGATAGATAGATAGATAGATAGATAGATAGATAGACAGATAGATAGATAGATAGATAGATAGATAGATAGATAGATAGATAGATAGAGATATATATATAGATAGATAGATAGATATAGATATAGATATAGAGATAGAGATAGAGATAGAGATAGAGATAGAGATAGAGATAGAGATAGAGATAGAGATAGAGATAGAGATAGAGATAGAGATAGAGATAGATAGATAGATAGATAGATAGATAGATAGATAGATAGCTACATAGTCCAATTAAAAAAAGGATGAGGGGCTATGAAAACACCACTACTGTATTTGCAATACAATATGCCCCTCCCCTGAGTAAGCACAAGCCATCACCTTATGTGATGAGCCGGGTAAAGGAATGTGTTCAAAGTCTCCTCCTAGGATCAAAACAACATAGAATCATAAAACAACTGAGGTGGAAGGGGACCTATGAGACCATTGAGTCCAACCCCCTGCTCAAGGCAGATCCAAGTAGATCTGACAGGTAGTTTCCCAATTTTTCTTCAATGCCTCCAGCACCTCCTAAGGTAATTGGTCCCATTGCCATACTGCTCTAACAGTTAAGATGTTTTCCCTTATATTCAGCCTATATCTTCAGCATTACTTAGCTGGCATCTCTCCAACAAAATTCTGCTCAGAAAGAGAGGGTCAAAGCAAGATCCTCGGAAACACACCTGTTATTTTATCATCAACCACCAAAGCAGAGACTGAAATCAAGGCATAGTTTCCTCAAACCTTCTGCATGCACCACCCCACCCCACCTAATCACTCCCCACAGTTTTCCTTAGAACTATGGAAGGTGAGCAAGGAGCTACCAGATAACTCAACAGAACCACATGACTCTCTACCTCCTGGCCAAGAACAACGGCCTGTGTGGAAAGCTTTAAACAGACTGTGTGCCAGGGTAGGAAGATCAAGGACTAATCTGAGAAAGTGGGGTTTCCCTATAGATGATAGCCTGTGTGAACGTGGAGAAGAACAAACTATCTCCCATATGATACAATGCACACTATGCCCCTCAACATGCACTGAGGAGGACCTTATGTTGGCAAGAGGAAATGCTGTTGAAGTGGCATGATATTGGGTGGATGTCATCTAGCCCTTTTAATTCTATTTTGTTTTAGATGTGTTAATTGTAGCTTTGTATGTTATCATATGCTGGTGGTGCATCTGACATGAAGAAAGAAAGAAAATCCAATATCTGGTTTCCTATAATTTTAACCCATTATTATGTGTCCTGCATTCTGGGATGATCATGCTCCTCTTAATGACTATCATATCACTCTCAATCTCCTTTTCTTATGGCTAAACGTGCCCATTCCTTCAGTCTTTCCTTCTAGGGTTTGGTTTCCAATCTCCTGATCATCCTTGTTGCCCTCCTCTGAACTAATTCCAGTTTGCTGGCATCCTTCTTGAAGTGTACTGTCCTGAACACCTTGTCAAGAAGGTGGATCTTACCCAACAGCAATAACAAGGGCCCTTGGGCTATCCATGAATGCTTTTTTTATTATCTTAGCACTGGATGGCAGACCTTCCATGTGAACTTTCCCAGGACTATTCACTTCCTGAAGAGAGATGTTCTTCATCTGTGAGAATTGCTATACTGGCCACAGTTGAAAGGACCATGACAAGGGCACCCAGGATAACCTCTAAATGTAGGACTGAGATAACTCTCATGTGTTCTCCAGCCACATCTGGAGAGCCATTGAGTCATCATTATTTACTGGAGACACCAGAAATGGGTTCTCAAATATGACAAGTGTATCTTCCACCACAAAACTATAGCCTCTTCCTAGAGGCCCAGTGGAGAGCAAAAAACCTGAATATCCTTAGGGTGAGTTAGAATTAGTATTAGAAAGCCTTTTCCACCGACTCTGCAATAATTTGACTTCTGTCAAGGTTGAGTAGCTCTCTCCCAGGTGTTAAAACTCATGACCTTTCAAGCCAAACACACTTATACTAACCTGTTTAGCACTGGAACAATCAATATCTTGTAAGTGAGATAGTCTAGACTCTAGGCAGATTTTCTTTTGTTCTTTTGTCTTATTTTTAGCTTAAGAACTGATAATTATATCTGGCTAGGAAACAAAATTGCTTCAACAGTTTCATAAACTCTCTCTCCCCCTCACACGCCTTCCACTTAATAGTTTTCATGTTTTTGCATTCAGATCATTTTAGTGTCAGTTCTTTCGTGAACTATATTCCGTACAAAACCGCTCCAAATTTAAAAAGCTGTCCCAAGGGGTTTGCTGTGAAAAATTTTGCAGCTTAGATTATGTTGTAAGACTGCATAACTGGATAACAAAGCAGTTCATAGCAAAATAAATAAATAAATCATTTCCAAGACCATTATTTGTGCAAATAAAATGAATTAATTTCAGGCACAACAGCTGGTTCCTGATACTTTGGCCAAGATCCTGCAGAAATTGAACAATTTAACTCAGAGGACTTTCTAGCTGGCAATCAATGAATTACCACTTTATTTCTTGATGTGCCCCAACCCACTGATGTGCCAATCCTTCCAAAATCCAGGTGCAAAAAGCCCTTGTGAATTACATTGTTTGTCTTCTGCAGGTATAACTAAACAGTAGGCTTTTCGCCATCAAGCTGGTATTAAGTTCTGTCCTATCAATTCCATATTTTTCTTCCTTGAGATCAGTCATGTTTCTAACCTTGACACTCGAAATATGATTTCATTCTGGTGCCCTAAAACTGCCTGCGTAGATATAGTCCTGTTCAATTTCTGAGTTGGAACATGTGAAGGGGAAATTGGATGAGGAAGGAAAGCCCAGCCCCCGCAGTGCTCCCATACACATGTAAATCGTCTTCCTCCTGACAAAATCTTTCGCATAAAACCAAGGAGCGATGCGATGTCGGTCTCCCCATATTTCTCCGTGCCACCCTTGATACCTTCAATTGTTATTGTGTGTATATTTCTGGCCTTAATGTTTGCAAACTACCCAGAATGGGAAAATATCCCAGGACTATCTATGCTGGTGGTGGGTAAAAAGGTTGCCCTTGCTCAAAAGCCAGTTGTATCTGACTATAGGGTTTGGTGCTCATCTCAGTTTACAGCCAAAGAGCCAGTTGCTATCTTCATCTGCAGAAGTTTCCGTGGACATGTGGCCAGCATGACTAGACTCACAGTACTGTTGTGGGGATAAAGTGGGGAGGAGGGAGCCAGATATTATGCTTTGAGCTCACTGGAAGAAAAGCAAGATGTAAATAGCATTATGTAAGAAATAAAATGCATCATCTGGACCAAATAAGTGCATGTCTCATGTCCAACATTCTGCTTGCCTCACTACTCTAAGGACCAATCAAATGTGGTCCTTGGTAGGATGTCATTCTTGCTAACCACATTGAACTCCGGTGACAAAATGGTGCATTGGTAGAATTGGATGGATCATGTCTAGTACCCCAAATTAATATCAAACAAACAAAAGGTGTAGCAGAAGTCTTTCCAGCCCTAGGAAACCAGATTGCCAGCTCTAGTCGAATGGCATCTTGAGGCTGTCTGTGTCTCCTGTTACATCTCTACGAGCGGGGTGGGAATCGGTTATGGTGGGAAATTGGATTAGACAAGTGTAGAATCTGGCAGGAATTTCCCACCGAGCAAAGCTTCAGCAATGATTGAACAGCGCATTTCAGCAGTTTGAATTAAACCCAGTATAAATGCCTAAGTGAACCGCTCGCCAGAGCTCAGTATTTCGTGAGTAGCAGACTGCAATGCAGAGGGCTTGATTTTCAAGTAGGGGTTGGAAACGCTGCCCAGCCTAGTGACGTATGGATCTGGACTGTATCAGATCTGCATGTGTTTAGTCATAATTCCTTTCTCCTCCATTTTCTGTTTATTCTGTTGTTATTGGTTTAAAAAAAAATGTTTAAATTTCCATTTTAACCGTACACAATTTCCCCATAAAATATGTATTTTTCCCTAATGCATTTTTGAAAGAATTTTCCCCAACCTATGGCTTTTCCTGGATATTTCCCCGATATACCACACATATTATGTAAGCAATTTCCCCTAATATATGGATTTTGATATAAATTTTCCTCTCTTAAAACACACACTTTAATGCATTTTTCTAGCACCTGCATTTTGATACACAGTTCCCCTGAAATACCTATTTTATATGCTTTTTCTATGAATAACACAGATTTCTGTGCCCATTCTCTGAGTCAAGAACTGCACTATGGATTTGGAAAAACAAGGATAATTGTAATACGACTGGTGTGTTAGTCCAGGAATGAAGTCAGTTCTGTTAAAAATATTGCCGGAACAACATTCTCTCCTTTGCCCAACCCAGGATGGCAATCTAACCCGTTACTCCTTGAGATCCTGACACTAGCTGGAACCCAAAAGATAGATCCAAACTGTATATATTTAACTGGCCCAAGATCATGTCTCTGTCTGGGCCCAATGGGAGGATTGAGGTACCACTGGCATTTGGAAATCTCAGGTGTTTGGTTTTGCCCCCCCCCCCATACTATAGTAAAGGGACTGCAGTGGCTCAAGTGGTTAAGATGCTGAACTTCACGACTGCAAGATGGGCAGGGCAGTAGTTCAAGGCCCGAGTAATGCATGACATAATGAGCTCCTGTCTATGTCCCAGTTCCTGCCAACCAAGCTGTTTGAAAGCAAGAAATTGCAAGTAGATAAATTCGGTGGGAAGGTAAACAGCGTCCCATGCACTCTAGTGTCAAGGCATACCTGCCGCATGTCCACGGAAACGTCTGTAGATGCAGACAGCGCTGGCTCTTTGGCTGTAAACAAAGATGAGCGCTGAACCCTAGAGTCGGATATGGCTGGGTTATGAGCAAGGGCGACCTTTACATTTATCTAGCATAGTAAAGGTAAGGCAAGGTAAAAGTCACCCTTGCTCAAAAGCCAGTCATATCTGACTCTAGGGTTCAGTGTTCATCTCCATTTATCACCAAAGAGCCAGCGCTGTCTGCTTCTGCAGACATTTCCGTGGTCATGTGGCAGGCATGACTAGACACATGGAACACTGTTTACCTTCCCACTGAAGTAGTTCCTTTTTATCTGCTTGCAATTTTTTTGCTTTCAAACTGGTAGGTTGGCAGGAGCTGGGACAAAGACGGGAGCTCATTCCGTCCTGCAGTACTTGGGAATCGTACTGCTGACCTGCCGCCTTCCAGTCAGCATCTTAGCCACTTGAGCTACTGTAAATATTTATGTAAATAAATTTACATATCTATGTAAATAAATATGTAAATAAAGATGACCTTTCCCCAAATATTTTTCTGAGAGAAAGGAAACTCATGAACGAGAATGGGTGAGATAGTAATGTTATAGTATAATTTTAGAAGGTAAAGGAGTGTAAGATAAAGGTCTCCTTTGCTCGAAAGCCAGTTGTGTCCGACTATAGGGAGTGGTGCTCATCTCTATTTACAGCCAATGAACCAGCATTATTTCCATGGTCATGTGGCGGTCATGTGGCAGGCTTGACTAGAGTGTAAGGAATGCTGTTACCTTTCCTGTTGAAGAGGTACCTATTTGTCTACTTGCAATTTCTTGTTACAAACTGCTAGGTTGTTAGGAGATGGGGCTGCACTCCATCATGCAGCACTCTGGTCTTGAACTGCTGACCTACCGACCTTCCGGTGACTAAGGTGAGCATCATCACCACTAAACCACTGAGTGTGCAAGTTTTAAATTGTACATATTGCTTGAGTGCATTTGTTCCAGCTGACAAAAAAAGTGTGTCAATTGTGTTCTGTGAGCATTTGAAATAAGGACACTTGTCTCTCCACATGGTTCAGTTCTATGGATTTTGGAGAGAGGCCTCTGCTGCTACTTGTTAGAGCGATGGGCTGCAAATTGCACCCACACCCCAGACAGCCCCAGAAATGCAGTCTGCAAAATCTTGTCAATTCTTGATCCTGGGATTGGATTTCTCACATATCTCTAAGCCTGGGTTTTTGTATCTCTCCCCACACCCACACCCCATCCCCAGGGAAACTGTTTCTTTAATCTATGTGAATATAGTAAAAGTAGGAAACACCCCACATAGGGAGATGAAAAATAGAGAGAATGCACAGAGAGGAATGTTGGATCTGAATTAGTTTTCATTATGATTATGAAACCTGTCAGAGTTTTTGTTTTTGTTTTAAAAAAGCACATGCACACAAACAACAACATTGACACAAGGTTACTCAGAATGTCAACACCTGCATTTAAAAGTTGTTTACCATCTTGCCAAAACAGCTCTGCCAGCACCAATGTGCAGTGGGCATCGCATGTTGTTTTAGACTTAACTGAAAGCTCGGGGATAATCCTGCCTCCTAATACAGCTCACAGCCAAGCTCAGAGATTTCACATCACAATCACATTACTTTCCTAATGACACTATCAGCCAAAGCGGGGGTGGGTGGCGGGGAGGCAGAGAGAGAGACAGAGAGGGAGAGGGAGGAAAAAGAGATTAAAACCAGCTGCTTTGCAGTCCACGAACAAAGTCCATGACGTTAAGAGGCCGAGCAATTAAAAGGTTCAGTTTTTAGCATGTTACTAGGGTGCATCAGGACCAGTGCCACAATCAGGGGGGGGGGGGGGACAAATAGGACTCCCGTCCCAGGCCCGGAGATGACGGGGGCCCTATAGCACCGGAAAACAAACGATGTGTGCATGCGCAGAAACCACAGGTGGCATGGCCAAAAGAGGGGGGATTCATACCGGGCCTGGAAATTTCTGATGTCGGCCCTGATCAGGACTATGTTGGCTTAGTGGTTAAGCCGTTGAACTTGACAACTCGAAGGTCAGCAGTTTGATTCCTGGGTACTGCACGACAGAGTGAGTTCCCGTCTCTGCCCCAGCTCCTGCCAACCTAGCAGTTCGGAAGCAAGAAATTGCAAGTAGACAAATAGGTGCCATTTTGTTGGGAAGGTAAACAACATTCCGTGCACTCCGGTGTCTAGTCATGTCCGCCATATGTCCACGGAAACATCTGCAGACGCAGACAGAGCTTGCTCTTTGGCTAGAACCAGAGATGAGCACTCAACCCTAGAGTCGGATACGACTGGCTTTCGAGCAAGGGCGACCTTTGCCTTTACTAGGGGTGCAGGCAAAGTTCATTTTCACAGACAATAAGAGGTTTTGATAAACAGGAGCAAAGCTCCTTGGACAACCCCTTCCTGTTTTTCCCTCACACAAGTGGTACAAAATTGTTAACAGGTGAAATATTTAGACCATCTGTAGTGAAACCAGAAACCACCTGATTTGTAGTGTGTTATGCAGGAACATGGCACGTCTCCTTCAGCCATGTCATCCATCTTGCCCTATGTCCCCTTGTGGAGATGGGCCTGTCAGTGGAACATGAACTCCCAGTCCCATAATTCAGTGGCGGAAGGGAGAGTAGACCTCTTACTTCCAGGCCATTGATTTGTGTCTTACAGAAAGGCACCCTGGTACTCTCTGGAGGCAACCTCTGTAAGGACCCATCCCCATGGGCACCCTTGCAAAACATAGGGCATCTTTGCGACTCTCCAAAGTGAAGTCAAGCATTTTGCAGGGGGTGCAAAGAAACTATACGGTGCAAAGAAACTGTATCTTCACATTTATGAGGTTAGAATACCCAGGACAGCAAAAGGAGTTCTATGAGCATAACTATGAGCATAAATGGGATTTTAGCTGTACAAAAGATTTGCTCCTTTATTGTTGGTGTGGACATATTGAGTTGCCGGTCATTGTGGACTTTTCTTATGGGGTGGGGTGGCCAATGGGCCTGCCACAATAAGCCACCTGCATTTCTAGAATTACCAGTTTACCTGCTCCTGAAATGTCCACCCCACTCTGTCTAATGGTAAAGTGGTATTGTCAATATCAGTGGTTCCCAACATGCGGCCCATGCCCCACAGGGAGACTTCAATTCCCAGAAGCCTAAGTCAGTACATTGGCTGATCAGTGCTTTGGGGAATTGATTTAGGCTTCTGGGAATTGAAAAACCAAAGGTTGGGAAACACCGGTCTATATAAATGAAAAAAAATCGGCATTTTGCCCAAGCCACTTGAGCAAGCAAGCATGCTGTATCCCATTCCATAGTACCTAAGACAGTCAGTATTAGACTTTAAAGCATTAACATTCTTCGGAGCCTTCTTTTCTGAGTTGGTGTCTTATGTACAGGTCACCAATCAGAGAAGCCAATACCCAGACCACAAAAAATAAATAAATACATAATTTAATTTAAGCTCTTAGCCACATTTCAAACAAACGCTCCCATGACATAAAGGAAATTAATTTATTATAAAGCAATAGCCCGATAATTCACACAATGAGAGAAATAAATGAATCTGTTCAATATCGTATAAAACAGTGGGTAATCACATAATAGAGCATTCATTATGTTGAGGGACTGTCTTATTATTCTTGGCAAATGCCGTTTAAAGTGGTGTATTATTCATGAGCCAATATGCTTTAATTACTCTTAGTGCGCACGCGCACACACACACACACACACACACGCACGCACGCACGCACGCACACACACACACACACACACACACACACACACACACACACACACACACACACACACACACACACACAGATTTGTTTCCAAAATGGAATGAGAGCCAAATCTGCAAGTGTTGTGAATCTCTGTAGCCAGAGAGGAAACTGAACAAAAACCTTTGCAAATGCAGAAGACGTGCTGCAGAGAAATTGAACTAAGGAGATAATGGGGGGAAAGGATCTCCAAATGGGCAAACCATCATGGTGGCAGACTTGGACTTAGGACACCTGGGTTCAGATCCTCACTTGGTCATGAAACTACTCCTTATATGTCTCAGGTACTTTGAAAGCAAATACTCTATTAGAGTCACTTTATGTCAAGAGACTGCACGTAAGAACAACAAAAATAAAAACAAGTAAATTTAATATCTTGTTTTATTGTGATTGTATCATTCTAATTTTAATCTGTTTTGCAGTCATATTTTATCTAATGTAGTTTACCACATTTTAACCTGATATGGTGAGATGACTAATCAGTTAATAAAGGACACTGGGAAAGTAACAGCAAAGGGAGGTGGTAAAACTGTGAATTGGAGTTGAACAGTTTATACAACTAATTCAGTATTAAAGCTTGTGTTGCACTTATTTGATATAAATTAATGTTGCATGATATGATTGGGTGGGAATATTTATCAAGTTTTATTAGTAAAATGGACATATATTCCCCCTTTTCCTTCAACAAGCACACAGCTATCATCTTCACAAGATCCTCATGGCTGGGCTAGAGAAGATGCTGAAGTCATCATCCTCTTAGATCACTCTGCCATTGAGACCCCACTATTCACTGTTTCCATGCACAACCGTTCCAACCCTACGTCATACCTGTCAAGTATCCTGTTTTTCCCAGGAAAACCCCTTATTTTTACCCCTCTTCCCGCCCCCTCCCATTTTATAATATCTAAATAAATAAAAAATTATGACCAGAGACCTCACAGGCGAAGCTGCATTATGTTTTTCCTGCCACCAGAGGCCGCTGTGGCTTTTTGCTTGTGGAAGGGGAGAGAGAAGGTGGTGGGTGGGCCTTCTTCTTTTTCATTTTCCTGCCACATGGTCATGGAGGCTTCAGTTTTGCTGCTGCTGCTCGGAGCCACCATGGGATGGGAGTCTACTCTAGGTGAGCGATATTTCATATATGCAGGGGCAAATCAGCTCTTGGTCTGGGGCAGAGACTTCTCTCTCACTCTCATGGTTTATTGAGCTGTTTCTGCCCTGCCTCCTGGAGGCTTTTGTTTCTGCTCTAGAGTTAACTTGGGAGGGAGGGATGTTGCTTGATCACTATATGAGAGCGAGCGAGCGAGATAAGGTTTATTTTGCTTGCAGTTGCATGGCTGGGTTCCTTTTACAGTAGGAAAAGCTGCCGCCGAAGGTTTCCCTGCCCTGCCCAACAGACACCCCACCTTCTAAGAAACCATCTGGAGGGAGATTAACTCCTCAGCTGCTGGGAGGCTTGGAAACTACAGAGGTTGCTTTTTACTTTACTAATTCCCTTCCTTAAGCTGGATCTGACATTCTCTGGTGTTGGTGCTTCAATTGGTTGCAGTGAGGAACAGATTGGTTAATTTGGGGGAATTAATCCCTTGCTCCTCTGCCCTAATTGGTGTGTGTGTGTGTGTGTGTGTGTGTGTGTGTGTGTGTGTGTGTGTGTGTGTGTGTGTGTGTGTGTGTGTATGTGTGTGTGTGTGTAGCCATGTGCAGGGCTAGTTCATTAAAGCCAAGCTGCTTACAAGCAGTTGGTAACCCTAGGGGACTGGTTTACTATTCTGCACTTTGCTTCCCAGGAAAAAATAATAATTAAAAATGAGTAAACAAGAAAGAAAACAAAACAAAAGTCCCCCAAGAAGGTGGGAAAAGGGTTATTTGGCCCACACAGCTTTGTGCCCATTGCATCTGCAATACCATCTAGCCATCTTATTTTTGGCCACCCCCTTCTTTTGTCCTCCACCTTTCCCAGCATCAAGGCTTTCTCAAGTGAATCCTCTCTTCTCATTTGATGTCCAAAGTACTTTAGTGTCATTTTTACTATTTGACCTTTAATGAGCAGTCATGGTTGATTTCTTCTAGGATCGACCTATTTCTAACACCACATTTCAAAGGCATCTATTTTTCTGCCCTCAGCTTTCCTAATGGTCCAGGATTCACACCCATACATTACCACCGAGAATACCATTGCTTTGACTATGCAATTTTTTGTTTGCAAGGTGATGCCTCTACTTTTAACTATGTTCCCCAGGTTTCTCATAGCTTGTTTCCCAAGAATCAGTCGCCTTTTTATTTCATGGCTGCAATCACCATATGCAGCAATCTTTGATCCTAAGAAAGTAAAATCTGCCAGTCGTATCCAACTGTAGGGTGCAGTGCTCATCTCCGTTTACAGCCAAAGAGCCAGTGCTATCTGTGTTTGCAGACATTTTCATGGCCATGTGGCAGGCATGACTAGAGCCCAGCAAGTCACATGGCTATATTTGGCCATGCCCACATATTTGGCCACACCCACAGAGGGGTGTGGCCAAAATTTCCCTTATTTTCAAATTCAAAACTTGACAGGTATGCCCTACATACATCAAAACTACACATCAAGCATTGTTACTCTATATCAGTGGTGGCGAACCTATGCCATGCATGCCTAGCAACCCAATGGGAGAGCTCCTCCCTCCTCCCAGCACAGAGTTCACCCCGTCCCCTGTTGAGTGTTGGCACTCGGTTTCTAAAAGGTTCACCATCACTGCTCTATAACACCTTCAGTCTTCTAGTCCTTCCTGCTAACAAGCTACAGAGCCTATTGTGGGTTAATTAATCCAGAAATCAGGCTCAGATTGTGTGTGTGTGTGTGTGTGTGTGTGTGTGTGTGTGTGTGTGTGTGTGTGTGTGTGTGTGTGTGTGTGTGTGTGAATTTACACAGAAATATTAAAATAAAAACAACTACCCAAGCCAACAAGCTATGAAACTGAAATGAATCTAAAACACACGTTACTTAGACTTATTTTTAAAAAACCACACACAAACACACTAAGCAATAAAATTTAAAAATTATATGAAAATGGTACACACCACGATCGTGGCAAGCCATAACTCGATAACTTGCAAGATTCTAAAATTATTAATCAATTGGCTTTCATAAAATATCATTTGTGGGTCCATGGCAGAGGTGTTGAATAATCCAACAAAGATGGATATAAAATAAAAGGAAACCAAATATGCAGAAAAACATAAGCAATACTTGCTGTTTTAAAGGATAAACTAGCCATTCTCAGTGCGAAGTGGCAATGGCTTAATCAAATGACCACAGCAGGTAATTTCAAATTGCCATTTTAAATTTCCCACAATTCCCATAAATATTTGTTTGTTTGTTTGTTCGATTTCTATCGCTGCCCCCTTGCTGAAGCAACTCCGGGCAGCTTACAATCAACCATAAAAACATCCAAGTATAAAAACATCCCTACAGCAATTAAATTCATAAAAACATTTTACATTTAAAAGCCATTAAAATACCCTCCCAACATTCACAATAGGTTAAAACTGAAACCTGAATGACCTTTCATATAAGCCGGAGGGAGGGGGCTGGCAGCACCCCACACCTGCTGAGCCAGGTGTGGAAGGCAAAGGGCCAGGTGTTTGTGGGAGCATAGCATAGTGGGCAGAGAAACATCTGGGGAAATGGCTTCAGATGTGGCTTTCCATTATCACACATTTCTCAAATTAACACTACTTTGTATTCCAGGAAATTTGAGTCTAGTGAGATTTCATTTTCTCACACATTCTGATTTTTTAAAAAAAACTATAGCTCAAATTTCTCCTCAAATTTATAAAGACATCTAGACATTTTGTCAGTTCTTAAACTTTGGAAAGAGGTTAGGTAACTACTATAAAAATAAGTATTGTTTTAGAGGATGACAATTATTTACTATCCAGGAATAGACTGGATAGAAAAGATTTTATTTTATTCCCCCTCCTTTCCCTGGGACTGCAGTGGCTCAAGTAGGTAAGACGCTGACTGGGAAGCAACTGCAGGACGGAATGAGCTCCCGTCTTTGTCCCAGCTCCTGCCAACCTAGCAGTTCGAAAGCAAGAAATTGCAAGTAGATAAATAGGGACCACTTCGGTGGGAAGGTAACAGCATTCCGTACGCTCCGGTGTCTAGTCATGCTTGCTACATGACCACGGAAATGTCTGCAGAAGCAGACAGCGCTGGCTCTTCAGCTTAGAAACAGAGATGAGCACTGCACCCTAGAGTCGGATACGACTGGCTTTCGAGCAAGGGAAACCTTTACCTTTACCTTTACCTTTCCAGCTAACAGAGAAATTCATCAATGGTCAATTCCCTCTTTGCTCTTCAAATGAGATTTGCATATGTATTATATTTTCAAATGCAGTATTACCAATCATAATGAAAGTAGGACATCATTAATTCATAGGTAAAGGTAATGGTCACCCTTGCTCAAAAGCCAAAAATATATCTAGGGTTCAGTACTCATCTCAGTTTACAGCCAAAGAGCAAGCACTGTCTGCATCTGCAGACGTTCCCATGGACATGTGGCAGGCATGCCTAGACACCAGAGTGCACGGAACACTGTTTACCTTCCCACCAAAGTGGTACCTATTAATCTACTTGCAATTTCTTGCTTCTGAACTGCTAGGTTGGTAGGAGCTGGAACAGTGACGGGAGCTCACTCCGTCGTGCAGCACTCATGTCTCAAACTCCTGACCTGCTGAACCACCGATTGTCAAGCTCAGTATCTTGACCACTATGCCATCGCAGTCCCTAAATTAATTCATAGAGACACCATAATTCCAAAATGACTCCGCATCACAGAACAACAACCCACTTACGTTAAGGTGTGCCTTATAGCCAGTTCTTCTGGCCCAAGAGTTAGGCAAACCCATAAACACCTTTTTCCACCCTAGCAGCAAAGATGCAGTGACAAACAAAGCCAGCAAATAATACTTTGTCATCCCTTCATGACATGGAAAAGTCTGCCTGATTGACACACAAGGAAAAAAGAGATATCAGATTTATAAGACAACAATTAACAATTAACCTTGGTATGTTTATGTTGATGTGCCTTGCGACATAGCTTGAAAGAAAGGTAGAGAAAGTGGAATCCTAAGACAAAATGCTGCCCTCCTTGAGTGACCTCATGAGATGAAAGGTAAAGTTCACCCTTGCTCGAAAGCCAGTTGTATCTGACTCTAGGGTTCAGTGCTCATCTCTGTTTCATAGCCGAAGAGCCAACACTTTCTGCTTCTGCAGATATTTGTGTGAACCTGAGGCTCCCTAACTCCAATGCTAAAAATGTCCTCCTCCCCTGTTGAGTCCAAACCCAAGAACAGATGTACCAGCAATAGTTGGGGGAATCAACTCAGTGATTTATTAACAGCTCTGTTCAGACTGGGGAAAACAGGGATGAGGTAGCAACTTATATACAGACAGAGCGGCAGTTACGTTGACGATGAACTTCCCTGCGACCCCTGGCAAACTGGAACTGACAGCAACCATGGAAATGGTGTGTTCCTTGGAACGCTGGTGGCACATTCTTGAAATGTGCTCCTTTTTCGCATCTGTAGTAGTCGGCAGCTCTAAACGGGCACTTCTCCCGACAGTGGTTGCCTCTGCAACCCTTACACAGAGCATGGACCTCTTCTGACCTTTTTGTGAGATGCTTGTGGTGGACCTTTCGGACGTTGTCCCCCAACTCGGTGTCATCTGAAGATGACGAAGATGACAGTGAAGATGAAGAGCTGGCACAGTCGTGCTTCTGAACAGCAAAAGCCTTGCTGCCCGCGTCTTTGGTTTAAAAAGTCTTGACACCAGAGGCAGCAGCTTCCGAGGCAAGGGCTTCTTTAAGGACCGCGTTGAATGTCAGTGTGTCCCTCTGAGGTAGATGTCATTGGACCTCCCCATCCCTCATGCCCTGGAGTAAGTGATCACGGAGAGCCACCTCAAGGTTCTCCCACTGGCAAGGCATCGCAGCCAAGCGGAGGGCGGCATAGTAGTCTGCTATGGACTCTTCCAGCTTCTGGTTCTTCCTGTTGAATGCCATTCTGGCTGGAAAGATGGACACTTTGGGGCAAAAGTGTGCGCGGAGTGTGGCCAGAATGTCTCTCAGAGGCACCGCTTCGATGTCCCTCGGCAATAGCAGGTGCACCGCCAACTCAAAAGTCGGCATCCCACATTGAATGATGAAGCAGGACTTTTTCTAATCTTCATCCTCAATTCTCTCTGCAGCCATGGAATGCTTGAACTGCAGTTCATAGAGAGCCCATTTATCTGGCTCTTCGATCGAGAAGGGACCCACGGAGGAGGTAAAAGACGCCATCCCACCTTCGTCGCCAATGTTGCGTCCGAACCCAAGAACAAACGTGCCAGCAATAGTTGGGGACAACAACTCAGTGATTTATTAACAGCTCTGTTTAGATTGGAAAACAAGGGGACAAGGTAACAACTTATATACAGACAGAACAGCAGTTACAGTGATAGATTTGCCCGGGCTTTGAGAACACGGGAAACCTGTGTTAAACCAATCAGATTACATTGAATGTAATACAACTTTGGCACCTTACAGAAAACGGGTGCGCTTCTGCAGCAAGACTTAATGGCGTCTTTAACAAAGACAGTGATTAAACCTTTGGACACAACAACACCCCTCCCCCACCAACAGCACAAAGCACCTTTTCAACGGGTTGCAATTTTTAACATGAAAAACCCACACCTCTTGGTGATTCATGGGAGCAAAAACACAACAACACCCTGTAAGAACATAAGAACATAAGAACAGCCTTGCTGGAACAGGCCACAGAAGCCCATCCAGTCCAGCATTCTGTCTCACACAGTGGCTCACCATTTCCTTCAGGGTATTCCCAAACAGATGCCTTCACCTGCTTAGGATTCCCTGTCCAGTAGGTTAGCCAGAGTTGCCTACTTAGAAATATGTGTTGTGTTTTCTATACCATTAAACTGATTCCACTTTACAGCTACCCTAGCAGGGTTGTCATGGTATGAGAAATAATTGAAGAGTGGCTTCACCAGTGCCAAACCCTCTGTGATTTCCAATGGCCGAATAAGGATTTGAACCCAGGCCTCAAGAATTCTGGCTGCAACTCTGTTCATTACCCAACACTGTTTCCTTAAAAGTGGACCAGTGCTTTACGCTAGACTCCATTCAGTTTCAAGAACCCCTGTATCTGGATTTTCAAATCTATGAAATAGCATGCTCTATTCTTATCTTTTTGTCTCATCAGCAGAGATGTTTCTTTAATCAATTAACAGATCAATTCACCCACTCATCTGCACAAACTACTGTAAATCAGCTAATCAAAAGATCCTTTCAAGCATTTCAACCAATGAAATAAATTATATCTCTCTCTTGTACAGTTGTCCATACTGACTCTCATCTTGCACAGATAACTGTTAGGAGAAAATTCAGCTAATCATTTATTTGGGGTCCTCAAATATTTAGTTTATTAATAAAATGGAGTTGCATTTTACCTTTTAATAAAATAAGGGCATATGAATGAACCTTGTTCATTCTATAACAGCGATCAAAAAGGTGATTCTTTTTAATTAAAATAATGTTAATTCTGTGTTAATTCTCCCCTTCATTGGCTTGGATGGATGGACATATGGATGGACACAGACAGACAGAGTTTGAAATACATAAATAAAAGCAAATATTAGTTTTTTTTTGTTAAGAACTGGGGAAATAGGGGTAGGTTTTCAAGTAACTGCCTCTGATAAAGTGGAAAACTTAGGTAAGATAAAACATGCTGCAGTGGCTCAAGTGGCTAAGACGCTGACGTGAAGGTGGGAGGTCAGCAGTTAGATTCCCGAGTACTGCAGGACAGAATGAGCTCCCGTCTTTGTCCTAGCTCCTGCCAACCTAGCAGTTCGAAAGCAAGAAATTGCAAATAGATAAATAGGGACCACTTTGGTGGGAAGGTAAACAGCGTTCCGTGTTTAGTCATGCCTGCCACATGACCACAGAAACAACAGCAGGCAGCGCTGGCTCTTCGGCTTTGAAACAGAGGTGAGCACTGCACCCTAGAGTCGGATATGACTTGCTTTCGAGCAAGGGAAACCTTTTCCTTTACCTAAAACATGCTTTTCCCGGAAGAAAACTCTGTTGTTCTAAATAATTGTTACTACAATAGTAGCAAGCTATATTTATGGATCCTGGGGCTTGGGAGAGTAACTACAACTAATTACTTTTAAAAGGCAAACGCAATGGAAAGATATGATTAAGAAGCAGTTTTTTCTTCTTGTTTTTCCCAATTCCTCTTTTGAAAGAAGCCACAGAATGCTTTGAATCAAACACAGTACACACACACGCCATTACTTTTTCTTAACCGAATTCAGACAAACATAGCAACTATTTTATTGGTCACCAAGGAAGAGCTTTCAAGGTTTTAGAACCAGGAACTGGGGTAATAGCATTGTGAGCCCATGGACCATTTTCCTGCCTAATGCCGATTTCAATTCCCAGTAGTAGCTGCAAGCCATGGCTGTTTAATCCTTCAGGAGGCTAAACTCCTACTGCAATTAACATCTCCTATTCAAGGAGACCTCTGTGCAGTTTAAAAGGGAAATCTGTCCCCGGTGAGGTCAGCCCCCACGGTCTTTTTTGCTAACTGGGATCGGATCCTCTTTTAGCTTCCGTCAAGTGCAGTAACACCTCATTTAGTGGGGCGGCAGAGCAAGGAATTGGTGTGTGGCTGTTGGGTTCTGTGGCTGTTACGAACCTCACAGCAATGTAAGCACTCCCACAGTGTATGAACAACTGGAAGTAAAGTTTGCTGTTGTTCAGTTGCACAGTCGATTCCAACCCTTTGCAACCTTATGGACCATTGTCCTCCAGGCACCTCTGTCCTCCACCATCCTCCTCAGCCCGCCCAGCTCTGCGCCCATTGCATCTACAATAACATCTAGCCATCTCATTTTTGGCTGCCCCCTTCTTCTTGACTTTTCCAAGGCATCAAGGCTTTCTCAAGTGAATCCTCTCTTCTCATCTTTACTATTCGACCTTCAAAGGAGCAGTCAGGGTTGATTTCTTTTAGGATCGACTTATTTGTTCTCCTCGCTGTCCAGGGGACTCTCAAAACTCTCCTTCAACACCAAATCTCATAGGCATCTATTCTTCTCCGCTCAACTTTCCTAATGGTCCAGCTCTCATACCCATACATTACCACCGGGAACACCATTGCTTTGACTGTGTGAATTTTTGTTTGCAATGTGATGTCTCTGCTTTTCTCTATGTTCCCCAGGTTTCTCATAGCTTGTCTCCCAAGAATCAGTCGCCTTTTTATTTCATGGCTGCAATCACCATCTGCCGTGATCTTAGATCCTAAGAAAGTAAAGTCTGTCACTGCTTCTACTTCTTCCCCATCTATTTTCCAGGGACTGATTGGGCCTGTTGCCATTATCTTGGTTTTCTTGATGTTGAGTCTCAAGTCAGCTTTTGCACTCTCTTCTTTCAACCTAAGCAGGAGCTTCTTTAGGTCTTCCTCACTTTCTGTTATTAGGGTGGTATCATCTGCATATCTCCAATTTTTGAGATATTGTTGTAAAGTAAAGTATCCCCATGAAAAGCTGAAGCAGCACCTTTAGCAAAATCAGCAACAAATAACAAGTAAAAAGACATACATTCCTAAAGGAGCAAAGCTTAAAAGCAGAAAGAGAGATACAAACTAACATGCTTGACGATGAGATGCAAAATAATATACTTAATAAAGCCAGTCGTATTTTAGTGTATGGGACCAAAGACAACCGGACAACCGAAGGGTTGGTTAAACACAGGTTTATTGCATGAGGTTCCAGTGAAGCATGAGGTAATGGCGGTGATACATCTCAATATATACAGTAGCTCTCTACATTTGAATCTTGTAGCACGGTAGCTCATTGGCTGCTACCGGCGTGGCCTCGCCCAGGCACGCCTCTTTCTTCTGCTGCTGAATGCGGGGAAGGTTTTCCCGCGGCTGTCCGTGATTGAGCAATGTGAACCATGTGAGGCTGAACGCTCGCAGCTGCCCTCTATGGGCTGTCTGCTCGCGTTCCTTTACAGCTGGTATCGTTTGTATCTGGAGTGGTTACATTCTTTCCTTTACAGTATAATGAACATGCATACATACATACATAACATCCCTCCCCCCTAGGATGGGACGAAGTCCCGCAACCATTGTGGCTTGCCGCACGTGCGCTTGGGACGCGCTTGCGTCTGACCTAGTACTGGAGAGCCTGTGATCCCTGACTCCGCGGGTGCTTGTCCTGCAACGGGAAACGGGGATTCGTTAGTGGCTCTGTGGGGCGTCCGTGTCTGCCTCGCGCCCGGGGATGGGAAGGGAATGAATAGTTGGGAGGTGAACCCCTGCCTGCTGCTCTCTGACCCCGGGGACCCTCCTATTGTGAACCGCGGAACCGATGAGGTCGCCCTTGTGGTTCGGCTACCTTCTGATCCCTGCTCGGGGGACCTTGAGACTGTGGTGGGCGGACTCGCTGATGCCTCCCGTCTTGGGGGTGTTGGTCTCCGGGAAAACGGCGCTATATCGCATTCTAACTCACAGGGGCTACTGGGACTGGAGGTACCAGGGGCTGAACTGAAACCCCTCTTTTCGCTAGGACGGGTGGGGGACCACTCCGCTAACTCCCCCTGGTACTGTAAATCAACGTCTAAACTTCTATGGGCATCTGTGTTTCGGGGAAACTCCCGCGGGGTATGTGTGTGGTCGGGGCTCTTCCATTTTTTCGGGGACTCCCGCAAAAGATTTCTGTGGATCGATTCCCTTTCCTCCCCCCTTGGTGGGGACCCATGCTCCCCTTTTCCTCCCCCTTGGGCTACGCGGGTGGGGGAGTACCCTAACGCTGATTCGATGCTATTCTCGTCTCCGTCCTGCTCTCCGGGGACCCTGCGCCTGAGTTGGTCCACGTGTCGCCTCCACAGGAAGCCTGTACTGGTCTCTACGCGGTATGAGACGGGGCCGGTTTGTTCTACTACGGTGCCCGGCACCCAGGCTGGCCCCGCGCTGGCGTAGTTCCTGCAATGCACCGGGGCGCCTACGCTGAAACTCTTTGTGGGTTCCACCCCTATGTTCCGCCCTTTGTCCTCTACTCTCGTGGGGTCTAGCTTGGAGATTCCCGTGGCCAGCTTCCTGCGCATCAACAGCTCTGCAGGGGAGTACCCTGACGCTAGTGGGGTGACCCTGTATCTTAGCAGGAATTGGCACAATTTCAGGTCGAGGTCTCCGGGGCCCATGCGCAGTAGCGCGTCTTTCGTGGTGCGCACGAGGCGCTCTACTTGGCCGTTGGTGGCCGGGTGAAAGGGGGCAGAGGTGACGTGCCGAATGGCGTTTCGCTCCATGAATGCCCCGAACTCGGCGGACGTGAAACAGCTAGCGTTATCGCTGACGAGGGTGTCGGGTAAACCGAACGTGGAAAAGAGCCTCCTTAACTGTTTGATTGTTGTGGCCGAGGAGGTGCTTGAGACTGGAATGACCTCCAACCACTTGGAGAACGCGTCCACCACGAGGAGGAAAAGCGTTCCCCTGAACGGGCCAGCAAAGTCTACATGTACCCGGGACCAGGGCCCCCTTGCCGTGTCCCACTCCCTAGGTGGCGAGCGAGCCTCTTCTGGCCTTGAGCTTTGGCACGCTTCGCAAGTGCCGACCATGTGTTCGATGTCGGCGTCTAGCTGGGGCCACCAAAAGTAACTGCGGGCCAGCGCCTTTGAGCGGACGATCCCCGGGTGGCTGACGTGCAGCAGTTTAAGCACCCTCGGCCGGAGAGGCGTGGGGATCACTACCCGCTGTCCCCACAAAAGGCAACCCCTCTCTAGGGATAACTCTAGTTTCTTTTTGAAAAATGTGTCGAATTCCGCTGCTGGGGAAGACACGGGCCACCCTTTCTGTAGCCAGGAGCAAACTGTGGCCAGCGTTTTGTCCTTGCCTGTCGCTGTGGTGATGTCGGCCGGTACTACTGGAGGGGAGTCTAGAACCTCTATCATTAAGACCTGGTGGTCCCTCTCTACTTCGCCCACGTGGCAGCAATCCCGGGGAATGGGGGACCTCGACAGGGCGTCGGCATGGCTGATCTCCTTCCCGGGCCGGTATACCAACGCGTGCTGATACGCGTTGAGAAAAATGGCCCACCTGAGCATTCTCGGGGACAGGATTTGGGGTGTGGGCTTATCTGCGGTGAAAATGCCTAACAAAGGCTTATGGTCAGTCACTATGGTGAAGGGGCGGCCGTACACAAAATCATGAAATTTCTTGGTCCCCGCAATTATTGCTAGTGCTTCTCTGTCTGTCTGAGCATAGTTTCTCTCCGCTTGGGACAAGGACCTAGAGTAGAACACTATCGGGGCCTCCCTACCGTTCTCCAGCACGTGGCATAACACCGCCCCCACCCCCACCGGGGATGCATCGCATATCAGGACCACTGGGCGTTTGGGATTGAAGTGGGTCAGTACAGCATCTGATGCCAGGAGTCGCTTCAGGTCATTGAAAGCCTTCTCCTGGTCATCGCCCCACTTCCATGCCTCGTCCTTTTTTAACAATTTGTGTAGCGGTTCTGCCACGGCTGCCTTCCGCGGGAGGAAGGAGTGGTAGAAGTTGAGCAGTCCGAGGAACGACTGCAACTCGGGCTTGGAGGTGGGGCGAGGGGCCTTCTTGATGGCGGCTACCTTGGATTGGGCTGGCCTTATTCCCTCGGGAGTGACACGGAACCCTAGGAACTCAACCTCTGTAGCGAAGAAGACGCATTTGTCTTTCCGCAACCGCAACCCCGCCTTTTCGAATATTGTCAGGACCTTTCCCAACCTTGTTGCTAATTCGGCCCGGCTCCCCCCTGTAATCAATACGTCATCAAAGTAGGGTAACACCCCCTCTAACCCCTTCAGGAGGCGTTCCACAAGTGACTGGAAGATCCCGGGCGCCGAATTCACGCCGAATTGGAGGCGCGATACCTGGAATGCCCCTTTGTGGGTGACTATGGTCTGCGCAGCAGCTGCGGCGGGGGTCACCGGGAGTTGCTGGTAGGCTTGGGCCAGGTCGAGTTTAGCGAAACACCTCCCCCCGTGTAACCTGGCCAACAAGTGGCTGACTACCGGCACCGGATACGCATTAGGGCGGATCGCCTTATTGATGGTGCACTTGTAATCAGCGCATATGCGGACCTCCCCGTTGGCCTTGAGCGCTGTTACAATTGGAGTTTCCCACTCCGCAGAATCAACAGGAACAAGAATCCCCTGGCCCACCAATTTGTCCAACTCCGCCTCTATTTTGTCCTTTAGTGCGAAAGGCACTCTGCGCGGTTTAAGTCTGATTGGACGTACTCCAGGGTCCAGGTCGAAAGTCACTGGGGGGCCATTGAATTTTCCGAGCCCCTTTTTAAAAACCTCGGGGTGCGCGTCGCACACGCTCTGTATTGGATCAGTCCCGGCGGCGTGTGCTCCCACGGCGTGCATCCCCCCAATGAACAACCCCAGGGGCTGGAACCATTGAGTCCCGAGGAGGCTGCATTTACCTCCCTTGAGGACGACTAGGGGAAGCGTTGCGGTGTGCTTTTTAAACCGGACCTGGAACTTCCCAACCCCCAACACTGGGATGCGGTTCCCTTGCACGTCCTTCAGTGTGGCCCTCAACGCTTTGAGCTTGGGCCGCATGCGGGGGGCGATTTTCATGAACTCCCCCTGGGAAATAATAGAGTATGAAGAACCCGAGTCCACCTCCATTCTAACAGGGGCCCCTTGTATTACTACCTCAACGAAGTAACGGGGGTGCTCCGTGGAAACGCTGCAAACCGGCGCGTCGTCCTCGCTGTCGTCGGAGATGCGCCCTACTCCGTCCCGCGTCCTCGTGGTCCGGGTGCCGTCCTTTGGCCTCGTGGCGCGGTCCTGCCTCGTGGTGCGGTCCTGCCTCGCCGAGCGGTCTGGAGAACTCCTGGTGGCCTCGCGCCGTTTCCGGCAGACCTTGGCGATGTGCCCGCGCCGGCCGCAGTTGTGGCACTCGGCCTTGCGGAATGGGCATTTGGCGCGGGCGTGGGCGGCGCCGCAGCCGTCGCAGCGCCGGCCCTCTCTCTGGACCCTCCGGACGTCCTCGTCGTCGCCGCTCTCCGCAGACGAGTTCGAAACTCGCCGGGCCGCGCGCACAGAGCTCTCTGCCTTGGCGGGCTTCGGGCGCCAGTCCTGAAGCTCGTGCACCCCGGCAGTAGTGGCCTCCGCGGCCTGTGCCGTGTCGAGGACTTGTTGCCACGTGAGAGGCGGCTCCCTTTTCATCAGCGCGCGCTGAGTCTCTGTGTCCCTCAGACCGCAGAGCAGGCAGTCCCGGAGGGTGATGTCGGGGAGCTCCCACTTGCATGGGCCGGCGGCCAACCGCAGGGCCGCGGCGAACTCATCGACCGATTCCCCGGGTGCCTGGACTCGCCTCCAGAACGCGCTCCGAGCAAGGAACATCGCTATTGCTGGCCGGAGATGGGCGCGCAACGCCGCCAGGAGCTCTGTAGCTTTGAGGTCGCTCACCTTCCTCGGCGCGATCAGGTCCACCAAGGTCCTCTTGGTCTCGTGTCCGAGCATGCGGACGAAAATGGCCCTCTTCTTGGCCTCATCGGAGACCTCGAGCTCCACCAGCGCTGCGTTGAAGTCTATCTCAAACAGCTCCAAGTCTCCCGGCTTCTTGATCTCGTAGCCGGCGCATGTCTTGGTCCCGTGGGCAGCCATATCCCACCTTCGTCGCCAATTTAGTGTATGGGACCAAAGACAACCGGACAACCGAAGGGTTGGTTAAACACAGGTTTATTGCATGAGGTTCCAGTGAAGCATGAGGTAATGGCGGTGATACATCTCAATATATACAGTAGCTCTCTACATTTGAATCTTGTAGCACGGTAGCTCATTGGCTGCTACCGGCGTGGCCTCGCCCAGGCACGCCTCTTTCTTCTGCTGCTGAATGCGGGGAAGGTTTTCCCGCGGCTGTCCGTGATTGAGCAATGTGAACCATGTGAGGCTGAACGCTCGCAGCTGCCCTCTATGGGCTGTCTGCTCGCGTTCCTTTACAGCTGGTATCGTTTGTATCTGGAGTGGTTACATTCTTTCCTTTACAGTATAATGAACATGCATACATACATACATAACACGTATCCAACTCTAGGGTTTGGTGCTCATCCCTGTTTACAGCCAAAGATCCAGCGCTGTCTGTGTCTGCAGATGTTTCCATGGACATGTGGCAGGCATGATTAAATACTGGAATGCTATTTATCTTTCCACCAACGTGGTACCTATTCATCTACTTGCAATTTCTTGCTTTCGAACTGCTAGGTTGGCAGGAGATGGGACAGAGATGGGAGCTCACTCCATTGTGAAGCACTCGGGAATTGAGCTGCTGACCTTCCAGTTGTCAAGTTCAGCATCTTAACCACTAAGCCACCGCAGTCCCTCTCTAGCTAAGACTAACTGCTAAAACCCTGTTCACATCTTTTGACAAATACATGGAGTCTGTGGACAGGAGGTTGACTATGTGCAGCTTCCAGGGACTAAAGAAAACTTTGGATTGTTAGTGTTCAGTGCATTAGCTTATATGTATTTCCTCCTTGTACATTTTTCTCCTCTCTTTGCTCATACTCCCTTTGGGCAGGAATTTTTATTAGCATTCCAAGCTCTGGCGCTCCCTGCCAAAAGAGACAGTTGTCTTTCCAGCAGTTAGGAAAGAGGCTTTAACTTTGACCTGCCTTTGATATTTAAGCTACTCTGTTGATGGGGAGAGGATGTTAATTTGTTTTCCTATCTCTTTTTCCACTATGTTTTTAAAACCTAATTTTAATTTCAATTTTTAATACAGATTCTATTTTGAGTCTGCCTATCTCTCTTGTTAACTAGCTGGAACAGGAGTTCTCAACCTTTGAAAGCCAGGGGGCCAGGTCACGCTCCCTCAGACAGCTTTGGGGGCCAGATGGCCAGTTTGCCCTTCCTCCACCACATGGCACTTCCTGGTGTAGTGAAGGCGGGGGGGGGGCACATGAAATGGTGGCATGGACCGCATTTGGCCTGTGGACTGCAGGTTGAGAATCCCTGAGCTGGAAGGTTGTTTTTTCAGTAGAAAAGCAGAATACAAATTAAGTAATTATCTTAAAAGTGTATTATGTCTGCCTTTAGGGTTGTGTAAACAGATTTTAAGTACTGTGGTGGCTCATTTGTCAAGTTCAGCGTGGTTATGACGCTGAACTTGATGATTGGAAGGTCAGCAGGTCAGCAGTTCGAGGCCCGAGTGCTGCCTGACAGAGTGAGCTTCCGTCTCTATCCAAGCTCCTGCCAACCTAGCAGATCAAAAGCAAGAAAATGCAGGTAAATAAATAGGTACCACTTTGGTGGGAAGGTAAACAGCATTCCGTGCATTCTGGTGTCTAGTCATGCCTGCCACATGTCCATGGAAACGTCTGCAGAAGTAGACAGCCCTGGCTGATTGGCTATAAACAGACTAGTGTTATTCCAAATAAAAATTAAAATCCTCCTTATTTGCATTGGTTGATCAAAAGATTATTTGCTTTTAAAAGGAATTCGGTAATGTACAGCACACATGAATTTTTAATAAGATTGAAAGCAATCAATAAGGATGTTACAATTAAAAGGTGCATGTCTAGGATAAAACTAACCCTTCTTCTTCCTGCTCCCTCCTTCACTTCCATCCTTCCACCAAGAGGAAGGAAGGCATGCAAGGTATACCACCTTCTTCTTCTTCTTCCTCTTCTTCTTCTTATGTGTTTGAGTCCAAATACAGTAAATACCCATTTAACAGGAAAAGTCTGTGCCGTAGCTTTTTCCTTAACTCGATTTTTTTCTGTAAAATGAGGCATTCCCATAAGAACGCACTGGGAAAAAAGCTCCTGACCCCCCATTAATAATTTAAAAAGAAACACTCTAACTCCTTTCCAGACCACTCTACTGCCATCCACAGGGCCCAGAATGGCTGTGGGTGGTCTTTTATAGCCCACCAGGTGCAATACGCTCTGGGAAATTGCATTATGTAGAACAGGGGTTTTCTGAAAAATGGGACACGTTTCCAGCAAAAGACCCTTCTGTAAAATGTGGTTTCTGTATACAGGATCCTGATAATCAGCCATGACAACTGTCCTGAGAATATAATGCTGTGGTCTTTCATTTGCCTTCCACATTGCGGTGTGACCCCCATACCACTGATCCAGTTCCATGAGTCATTTTCTGGTCCTGAGCCCATTTGACATACAAAGCCCTCATTAGCCCCAGGCCTGGAGTGATGAAGCTGCTGCCCTCCATCAAGATGGATTCAAGTGGGATTTAATCCATTTCGACTTCGCCACCCAAGGCCATCAGTCCTCAGAGATGTCAGGTTAGTTAACCGCTGCCTGATACTCGACATTGAGTCGCTGGCAGTAGGGTCTACTCTATTACCATAGTAGGATAACCTGGCCAGACTAATAAAGCATATATAGATTTTGGGATTCATGATTTTGTGATTTTAAGATTTTTAGATTTCAGAGATTTTAGAGTTTTTATGATGTTTATCTATAAGTATGGGTGGTTGGAGTGTGTTATGTTGGGGGTGTTTCTTGTGTTGTAAGCTGCCAGGAATCGCTGTGGCGAGGGGGCCGTTAAAAAAGTCAAATAAATAAAGAGACTGCATCACCCCAACTAAATTAAGAGACCGCATCACCCCAAGGTATTCAGCCCATCCTACGAGGGCAGACAGGAGAGGCTCCGTAGTGGTCCCATCTCCAAGGGAAGCTCAGCTGACTGGGACCAGAAGGAGAGCCTTCTCGGTGTCTGCCCCGGCCCTATGGAACCTCCTTCCACCCGAACTGCGCCTACAAACTGAGCTCCTCCCCTTCAGGAAGGCACATAAGACATGGCTGTGTCAGCGGGTATGGGACATGTCAGGCTCCTTATCCCAGGCTATAGCTCTGTAGGTTGACTGCGACCCCCCAAACCCTATCCCATTCTACCTCATCCTCTTTTTTTAATGGGTTAGGGAGGATTTCAGATGGTTAGAAAAAATTTAAATTCATACTTTTTTTTAACTTGTTGGGTTTTAACTATGTTTTTAAATGATGTTTTAATTATGTTTTTTAATTGCTGTTTTAATTTGATGGTTTTATAATATGTGGGAGGCCGCCTTGAGACATCTTACGATGAGGAAGGTGGGACAGAAATACCGTAAATAATAAATAAATAAATGGAGTTGGTGGGTGGAACCAGTACCAATCTGAATTTTAAGCCTGATGGTTTCTTTGTGTAATATCTGGCTCATGTCAGAAGTCCGATTAGCGACGGGAGTCAACAGGACTGCAAAGTGAAGATATGCCGAACACAGTGGCATCTGTCCTTAAGGTCAACAGAAATCCCCTTGCCAGACATCATTCAACTCCCCTTGTAGGTTATTGGTGACTAACTATTAGAAATCTTTGTGCCATTGAACCCGCTGCTTTATTCATTAGTTAATGTCCATAAAGTGCTTTGAACATCCACAGCCCTACTGAGGAGGTAATTGCTGTTATTATTAGTTTCATGCCCAGCATCGAACTGATACTGACTGCCAAATTCTATCACTTGAGGCAGCATGTGACTCTTTGTTTCTTTTGGAACATTATGTTTTTGTTAAATGTCATTTCCCCCCATTTTTCTACATATTAAAAAAAAACAACAACTTTTTAACATCTTATTTCCACCTATCTGACCTGAAATTCCATTGAAATGTAATGGAGGGCAAAATATTAAACACAGATTAACTTGTAGTTTGTTCACACATCCATAGAATCAGAGCAGGAAAATGCCTTAGAGATCATCTACAGCAGAAGTCCCAGACCTTTTTTTTTTTTTTGCAATACCCCACCTAAGTATCTCTAAAATCATAATGCCAACCCACTGTGGCATATACTTATTACTCAAAATGTGAACTCCTACTCATGTGGATGGAGCCTAAAAGGCCATTCACTATTAATATCTCATTCTTGAACTGCACCCCTTAAAAATCAAATTGCTCCCCTGTGGGGCATGTGCCCAATGTTGAGAACCACAGATCTACAGTATACCCTTAGGTAAAGATAAAGGTTGTCCTTGTTCAAAAGCCAGTCGTAATCGACTATAGGGTTCAGTGCTCATCTCTGCTTACAGCCAAAGAGCCAGCATTGTCTGTGCATGCAGATGTTTCAGCAGACACAGGGTAAACATGCCTCAACACCAGAATGCACAGAATGCTGTTTACCTTCCCACCAAAGTGGTCCCTATTTATCTGCTTGCAATTTCTTGCTTTCGAACTGCTAGGTTGGCAGGAGCTGGGACAGAGACCGAAGCTCACTCCAACATGCAAGTACCTGAGAATCAAACTCTGACCTTCCAGTCACTGAGTTCAGCATCTTAACCACTTGAGCCACCACAGGTCCCCACAGTATACCCTAACCCTCTCCCAATTAGTGGCTTTTCTTACCTCCATCCCATACCTGCATGTGCATCCAACCTTAATGGATGATTTATTTAACCAGAAATTTCATTTAAACAGCAAATTTCCTCTCTCTTTTTGTTGTATTTTAACATAATTCATTATTAATTTGTTGTTTTTACAAAAGAAGAAATTTTTTTAAAAAAATATATCACTAAACACTATGAACAAAGAACTGAACAACGGGGAGGACATATTAATTAATGTGTATGTGTGTGTTACATTTGAATTTCCAAATTTAACACTGAACATTATCCATCAGCAAAACAACTTCTGAAATCCCATGGGCAACTGCTGCCCATTCTTGAGCCTTGAAGAGCTATGACCCTCTCTGATTTTAGATGGCACCAGCAGGAAGCATATTACGTATTAACTATTACATTATTTGTACTGCAAGGGACAGGAAAAGGTATTTGTAGGATTCTGCCTTCTGTGCTAAAATAAATTGGCCAGGTTGGGGTGGCATTCTGGCCAGTTTATCCTGCTATGGTAATAAGAGTAGACCATACTGCCAGCAACTCAATGATGAGTGTCAGGTGGTAGTTCATTAACCTGACAACCCTGAGGACTAATGATCTTGGGTGGCGAAGTCCACAAGGAAGGGTGATAGTCCCCAAGTGGATTAAGTCCCACTTGATTCCATCTTGATAGAGGGCAGCAGCTTCATCCATCCTGGCCTGGGGCTGAGGAGGGCTTTGTGGACCAGAAAGTGACTCATGGAACTGGATCAGTGGTACAATGGGTGTCACGCTACAATGTGGAAGGCAAATGGAAGGTCACCACACTGCATTGTTCCCAGGACTATCTTCATGCCAGATTGCCATGATGATAGCCAATATTCGGATTTGAATATGGCACTTGAAGAAGAAGAAAAAGTTGGGATGGTGTGAATGGTGACTGAGGTGGTTGGATGGGGGTGGCATTTGCTACTTGGCCTCAGATAGCATAAATCTCTTGAGCTACTAACATCGAGTGTCAGGTGGCAATGAACTAACAAGGTGTCGGTGATTATTTTGCATGTGAAGAAGTGGGATACAGTTCATGCAAAAGCTTTGGCCCAAACACAACTCGTCAGGCCTTTGTTGGCTTGTTTTTCCAAACAGAAATTTAATTTTCCCCCCTCCACGAATATCGGTCTCTTCCTGAACAGTCCTTCAGAATTAAATGTGACTGATGGAAAGCCATTTTGAGAGGCGACGTGCAAATATTTCACAATAAATGAAGTTGCCTTTGGAAGATGAGAAAGGGTTACCAGGAAAAGAGACCAGGTATTCCAGTGGCTGAAATGAGTCGCTTTTGTCACCAGCTCAGGTTCAGAGGCGCACGAGGCAGTTAATATGGAAACCCAAACACCGCTGGCCTGATAAGCCCCTCATAGCAACTTGCAAAAGTAATTTTCAGTAATCTTTGAGAGGACAAAATTACATTTAATAATAAAAGAGGAGGAGGAGAGAGGGGGGGGAGAGAGAGGGAAGTTGAAGAGCTTAGCTATTCAAGCATCTTACTTTATTGAGAATGCAAGCATGGAAAATAGGCCTTGTGATTCATTAGGATATGAGAACAAACTGCATCTCTCTCTCTTTTTTCTTATACTCTGTTATTGCAAAGCCATATTCTCACATTTAAGCATTTCTCAAGCTCTGTTTGGAAAAAGAGAATTTATAAACACAAACAGCATTGGGAGATCATTCTGAAGAAAGGGGAGTGAGAGAAGAGAAAATAACATTGATATTTGCTCGCTGCTCCGTTTGGAGAGTATGTTAGGAAGCCATGGGTTGGACTCCATCTCACATCAGTGCTGGCCTGCTTGGACAATGTCTGAGGATGTTGGGATCTGGTGTCCACACCTACCAAAACCTGGTTCTCCATGTGTAAGATAAAGTCAGAGTTTCAGACCCATGAGACAAACAGAGCTCACTAGACTCACCACAAGAAAGACAATATGAAAAATCATCCAATTGGCGATTATTAATGTTGTTCTTATGACACTCGTTTTAAAAATGACAGGCATAAGAAGAAATATTTGAGAGCATTTCCAACTAGGTAAAGGTAAAGGTCACCCTTGCTCGTCGTATCTGACTCTAGGATTCAGTGCTCATCTCTGTTTATAGCCAAAGAGCTGTCTGTGTCCGCAGATGTTTCCGTGGACATGTGGCAGGCATGCCTAGATAGGATGGAATGCTGTTTACCTTCCCATCAAAGTGCTACCTATTTAGGTAAAGGGAAAGGTTTCCCTTGCTCAAAAGCCAGTCGTATCTGGCTCTAGGTTTCAGTGCTCATCTCTGTTGCAAAGCCAAAGAGCCAGCGCTGTCTGCTTCTGCAGACATTTCCGTGGTCATGTGGCAGGCATGAGTAGACACACAGAACACTGTTTACCTTCCCACTGAAGTAGTTCCTATTTATCTGCTTGCAATTTTTTGCTTTCGAACTGCTAGGTTGGCAGGAGCTGGGACAAAGACGGGAGCTCATTCTGTCCTGCAGTACTCGGAAATCGAACTGCTGACCTCCTGCCTTCCAGTCAGCATCTTAGCCACGGGAACCACTGTAAATATTTATGTAAATAAATTTACATATCTATGTAAATAAATATGTAAATAAAGGTGACCTTTCCCCAAATATTTTTCTGAGAGAAAGGAAACTCGTGAACTAGAATGGGTGAGATAGTAATGTTATAGTATAATTTTAGAAGGTAAAGGAGTGTAAGATAAAGGTCTCCTTTGCTTGAAAGCCAGTTGTGTCTGACTATAGGGGGTGGTGCTCATCTCTATTTACAGCCAATGAGCCAGCTGACTTTGGGCAGAGTGTAGCTTGACTCCACAAAAGGGAAAATAGATTTAATTTGGAGAATCTGAGGGCATTTTATTTTCTGTGACATTTGCTTTAAGGTTTTTTTGGCAAGAGTTTTTCTTCAGTTTTCCAAAACAGATAAAATTTTCTCTGTGCTAAGCTTCCCTGCCTTTTAACACTTGCAGAAAGAAATTAACACTAATACTATTTTATATATAATAGTGAGGACCACCACATCAGAATTGTATTCTTAAAACTCCCAGACCTAAAACTACGAAGGGTGCTTATTTATTTTCTTGCTACATTTTAAACAAACTTTTGCTCCAGTGAGGCCAAGGCAGCAGAAATAGCTCCTTTCCTCCTCCCCACTTTATTGAGAACAACAACACTCTTGTGAGGTTGGTTAGGCTGAAAGAGAGACTAGAACCCGGTTCTGCCCACTACAATGCACAGTTATTTTCATAGGAAGTCACTTAGGGCTTATGGTGACGTTTATGAATTAGTGGTGGCTGCGGTGTCTTAGTGGTCAAGACGCTGAACTTGACGACTCGAAGGTGGGCAGGTCAGCAGTTCGAGACCCGAGTGCTGCACGACGGAGTGAGCTGCTGTCTCTGTCCCAGACCCTGCCAACCTAGCAGTTCAAACGCAAGAAATTACAAGTAGATAAATTGGTGGGAAGCTAAACAGTGTTCTGTGCGCTCTGGTGTCTAGTCATTCCTGGCTATTTCACTATAAATGGAAATGAATCTTAGAATCAGATATGACTGGCTTTCAAGCAAAAGTGACCTTTACCTATGAATTAGGGACTATCAGTGCTCCTGTTTTTACAGCCCTTTCCTGATCTTGGAGATTCAAGGCCATGGTTTCTTCTATTAAATCTGCCCATCTCTTCTTATTATTGTGCCATATCCGATTCTGAATACTGGAGATCATCATAGCGAATAGCCATAAAGACTGTCCTGTGAACATAATACTGTGGCCTTTCATCTGCTTTCCACATCACAGCATGATACCCATTCCAACAGATCCAGTTCTGTGAGTCACTTTCTGTTCCTGAGCCCTTTTGGCACGCAAAGTCCTCATCCTCAGCCCCAGGCCAGGATGGATGAAGCTGCTGCTGTCCTCCATCAAGGTGGATTCAAATGGGATTAAATCCACTTGGGGACCATCACCCTTCCCTGTGGACTTTGTCAAGGCCACTAGTCCACAGGGTTGTCAGGTTAGTTAACCGCCGCCTAATGCTTGGCGCTGAGTCACTGGCATTATGGTCTAATCTATTACCACAGCAGGATAACCTGGCCAGACTTGTAGTCCATTTCTACATTGTACTTAATCACACACTAACAATTATTTCAGGCAATTGGAGGCCTGCCCTCTTTCCCCTCTGAAATCCCCACCACAGTCCTCCAAGATCAGAAGAATTTGCAACTTTTTTTGATGTAGCTCTTTCAAGGTCAAGATTGAAGAGCTAACAAAAGCTAGGGAGAGCACTGTACAGACATTATCACCGTGGAAGGCTGCACTAATCCCCTATTTTGGCTAGCGAAGGAGCAACTAACCTTCACGTCCCAGTTCCCTGGCAGAAAGCCACACAGAGTTTCAGATCAAGGATCCTCCACAGCCTCTGGGCTCCAAAATAGAGAGAATAGGTCAAGGTAAAAGGTGAGCTGGTATGGTGAAGTCAAGCAAGAGTGGGCAGGAGGTGGTTTGGGACTTCTCCAGGTGATGTGTGAGAATGGCAAAGACGTTCACATTGTTAAGCTGCAATATGATGCTAATTGGACTGCTGCAGTCAAATGCAGAAAGTGAAGAAGAACCTCTTGATGAGGGTGAAAGAGGAGAGTGCAAAAGCTGGCCTGGAGCTCAACAAAAAAAAACAAAAACAAACCAAAGATCATGGCGTACAACTCCACGACTCCTTGGCAAATAGAACGGGATGAAATGGAAGCAGTGACAGACTTTACCTTCTTGAGATCCAAGATCACTGCAGATGGTGACTGCAGCCATGAAATAAAAAGGCACTTAACTCCTTGGGAGGCAAGCTAGAAGAATCCTAGGCAGCATAATAAAAAGTAGAGACATCACTCTGCCAACAAAAGTCCGCATAGTCAAAGCAATGGTCTCCCCAGTATTAATTTAAGGCTGTGAGAGTTGGACCCTAAGGAAGGCTGAGCACAGAAGAATAGACTCCTTTGAACTGTGGTGCTGGAGGAGAATTCTGAGAGTCCCCTGGACTACATGGAGATCAAATCAGTCTATCCTAAAGGTAATCAACCCTGACTGCTCCTTGGAAGGACAAATACTGAAGCTGAAGCTCAAGTACTTTGGTCACCAAATGAGAAGGCCCTGATGCTGGGAAAATTCGAAGGCAAAAGGAGAAGTGGGTGGCGGAGGATGAGATGGCGAGATGGCATTGTTGACGCAGTATGTGTAGATCTGGGCAGGCTACAGAGGATGGCATATGACCGAGGAGCCTGGTGTGGGGTGGTCCATGAGGTCGCAAAGGGTTTGGTTTGACTGTGCAACTGAACAACAACGTCGAGGAATTCTGGAAGAACCAGGAGCAGATATTTAGAAGAGTGCTTTGGTCAATTCCAGGTGGTGTTAAGAACATTCGTCTCATGGACAGCCACTGCTATTGAGACTAGGTCTAAACAGGTAATAAGTTTCATTTGATGTAAGACAGCTCTCTCTACTTTTCACATTTCCCCCTGTTGGCCACATGATACAATGAGAAATGCAAATCGGCCTGGGATCTCACAGATCCAATCCCTAGTTTTTCCTCAGTGCCCCCCAAGAACCTTCCACTTTTTTTAAAAAAAAAAAGAATACATGTGCACATGTACACACACCAAACCATGCTTTGACAAAGCACCTTTCCCCACGCCTCCTGCCACACAAGCAGCATTGGCATTCTCCACAAAGCCTTTCCTATCCCAAGGCAATATTTTCAAAACAAAACAAAAACAAAAAGCAGTTTCCTCTCATGTGAGCAGTCCTGGTTTTTAATTTATTTTTTAAAAAGCTTCACAAATTCTACTGCCAGCAAGCTAAGATATAGACTGAGAAGGAAAGACTTCTTAAGGCATTTCCTTTGGATTGCTTCACCTACAGGTTATTCATGTGGAACTTTCCTCTGTTTCTGTCGCTTCTTATATCAAAGTTCCTACATTTGCTCACCTGGCCTATAGTCTAGCTCCAGGGCTGCATAACTGTCTTGGGTCTGTACTTCCCATTGTTAATGTACAAATCAACACTGGAAGTACAGGCCTGAGACAGCTATTAAGGTGTTTCCTGGGAACTGTAGACTTGCTCCACCATTGGTTCCACAGAGGGCAGTTCTCAAATAACTACAAGTCATAAGAAGCACCACAGCACCTGTCTCAAGTCCATACTACCTGATGTTTTTAACACATTAACAATAGGAAGAACAAGCCAAAGGCTCCAAGCTAGACTCTATTTCTAGGTAAATGAAAAGGAGGTGTCTGTAGGTGTGGGTCTGAGGATTAGAACTCACAGAATTCTGCCTGGGGAATTCATGAATTTGGAGTTAAATAAACCCCAAACAGAACATGAATGGTACATCCCCAATGCATGGTGTTGAGATCGGTCCTCCCAGAACTGCTTGTTTGCATAATGCTTTGTTTAAAGAAGACACCTGTGGTTTTAAAAAGCTTGCACATTTTCTAATGCTCTTTTGGTTGGCCTTATAAAGGCATTAACCTAGCATGAATGTTGGAATTGGCTTCACCATCACCATCACCACCATCACCACCACCACCACCACCACCACCATCATCATCAAATAATGGCAGAGCTGGAAGGAACCCTTTTGAGCATTAAGTCCAGCCTCTGTTAAGGAGTCACAGTGGGGAATTGATACCAGCCAGATACCTAAGCCACTGACAACCTCTGCTTCTGTCTGTAGCTTTAAATTGTCATATTTTGTATTTCTCTCTGTGTATCTCCTTTTTCTGGCTCGATGCTCTCAGGAACATCATAGTTTTCCTTATATTTCTACTACACAAAGCTAATTCCGTATACTTTCGCCCAGAGTGCTGAAGAGCTGAGCTCCGCGCTGGTAGTTGATGCGCTCATTCCAAATTCCCAGCGTGGAGGGATCTTTCAGCCGTGATGGAGTAGCTCTGATTCTCAATCTATCTGTCACTGCTCGGCTGTTTTACTGTGCACACAATGCAATGATGGGCGACATCACTCAACTGCAACAAGTCCAGCCACAAAAGCAAGTAGCAGCAATTTGTAGCCTCTGTGCAGCCGCTTAATCATCCCCAGCACTTCCCAGGTTGCTTGCTGCACTCTGGATAAACTAACTCGAGAATTAAAGAGCAAATATTCGAGCCTTTTCCCATTCTTCTTCTTTCGTGTCCCGATCAAACCCTGGACTGTCAAAACGGAGCCACTTTTTGGGCTTTGTCGTTGACCAAATTTAAGTCTTCATTGGTGCATATTTCTAGCAATAATCAGGAGACCAGCAAATGAGCCGGATTCTGTATCTCACCAAATTCACACAGTGTGTTGTCGTCTGCCAGCAGCCCCCACTTGAGCATGATGGTCTTGCATTTAGTGACTCTAACCCTCAGCCTGTTCAGGGTCCTATAGGAGAGGTTGAAATCCTGAGCCATATCCTCCTTTAATCTTGTTCCTTGTCCAATGAGCTCCTTCCTCCATCTTCTAATTTGGTTTTGCTCTTGTGTACCCTCAAGAGTGTTTGTTCTTGCCATAAAGCTCTTCCTGGATCTGAGCTGGTGGACTTGAGGCTCATATCCATCCATTCAGAGGATGTTGAGGGTCGTTCTCTTGCTTAGTTCTCTCAGCATCCACTGCAACTTCTCTTATGATCTTAGGTGGAGCGATACCAACAAGAAGGTATATTTTCTCAACTGGTGTAGGTTTGAGGCATCCTGTCACTATATGTAGGGCTTTGTTAATAGCTATGTCAACTTCTTTTGCATGTGTGGTTGTGCTCCATACTTTTCACGTTGCTATCAATTGACTGACTCCTGTTAGGATTTCATATGCTATTTAATGGGAAACCTTTGACCCTGGGCTAAAAGCTATCACTCAGAAGCCCCACCTCCACCTAATGAGCTTTTTGTTGTTGCTGTTTGGCTTACAGGGAAGGATCTTGACCCTTCAATTATAGATGTAGTGTCTCCAATCCTTTTTTGTTGTTGTTGTTTAGCTGATAAAAGAAAGGTGGGGAAGGGAAGATCCACTCCCTACCTCTCTATATAGACTTCAGTCTGCATTAAGACAACAAAGATAGACATGCTAGTAAACTGCAAACATGGACAAGAAGGAGGGAGAGAAACCACATAACAGTTAAGCCATGACCTCCCTTCTCCCATTATAGAGCCTTCAGTCAAAAACTGTAGCACTCTACAAGACCAGAGTATGTGCTGTATGTGTGTGTGTGTGTGTGTGTGTGTGTGTGTGTGTGTGTGCGCGTGCGCACAGTAAAAGACAGGCAGCATTTTGTGACTTAATGTTATGCTCTTGTGACTGTGAAATACATACAAGTAACCAGGCTAATCCTCAGCATCAATTGTGGGATTTTCTCCCTTGCCATTGTCCTTTAAAATTTAAATAAATATATTGCCTTGTTTTGATGAGGGTTGGGATCTGGCCAATTCTGCTAGACTTAGTCTTTCATAGTTTCTGATTCCTGTGTATTTGCTTCCGTGGGTGCCTGGCAGCCTTCTCCTCCTTTCTGACTGCTTTGTTTTACCTCTCCCTACACCTTTTCTCATTCACACACTGATCTAATTCAGTACAGGTAAAATTAAAGGTCTTCCGTGTTCAAAAGCCAGTCTTGTCCGACTCTAGGTTCAGTGCTCATCTCTGCTTATAGCCAAAGAGCCAGAGCTGTTTGCACTTGTAGACATTTCTATACTCAAGTGGCATGACTAAACACCAAAGAGCATGGGATGCTGCTACCTTTTCTGCTGAAGCAGTACCTATTATCTAATTGCAATTTCTTGCTTTTGAACTACTAGGTTGGCAAGAGCCAACAGAGGACACAGGCTCATTCCATCACACAGCCCTCAGGTCTCAAAATGCTGACCTGCCTACCTTCTGGTCATCAAGTTCAGCATCTTTAACCACGAAGCCACCACAGCCCCTCCTAATTCATGATAGATGACCTTACATTCTCTGGTGCAGCTCAGGTGTGAGTTTCAAAAGCATATTAGAAAGAGCTGATATCATTTTTTAAAAGTACTGTGCATGGTTTTTTTTTAAAAATCAACCACATATAGTACCTTCAGTGGCTCTCATAGGCTGGCACCAATCTCACCAATGGCTAAACATGTGCCCACTTTAAGATTCTCTCAGTTTGGATGGAATGAGTCACAGTTCAGATACGCTCAGTAGACAGTTTTAATTGCAACCAGTTTGGGCGTGTGCAAACATCTCACTCACACATACAAGCATATACCCACACAGAGAGTTGGGCTGGCACTGATAAAAATGTGGAATGGTATCCATGGACAGTCCGCTCTAAATGAAAGAAATAAGTGTTCTACCAAGATTATCTAAGTCAGCACTTGTCCACGCCAATCATGGGCCTCTCAGGTAAGGATTTGTCTATTATGTTCAGTGCCATGACTGTATCACTCAAAGTCATAAAATCCAGGTATATCTATGATACATAACTTATACTACATTTTGTGAGGGCTGCAGTGGCTCAGTGGTTAAGAAGCTTGCCTTGTTAACTGGAAGGCTGGTAAGTCAGCAGTTCGAGACCTGGGTACTGCATGACAGTCTGAGTGCCCGCCTCTGTTCCAGCTCTTGTCAACCTAGCAGTTCGAAAGCAAGAAATTGCAAGCAGATAAATAGGGATCACTTCAGTGGGAAAAGATCTTGGGGACATGAAAGGAGCCTCATTCAAGCATCCCCTGAGCAGAGTTTCTCCAGCAAAAATCCTTTCAACCCAGAATAATTTCTGACATGACATTAATATACTACGTTTTGTCTCTTAAAACTACTGGTGAACGTATCATGCCAAATAAGTTTTTCTTTTCTCCTCAAAAGACCAAAACAAAAACCCACACACCACACCACATGATTTTGGTTTTTCATATATTTTTTCAGCTGTAAGCAGCAGAAAACCCCCTTCAGGCACTTCACTAGACCTTTTTATCCACACTCAGGAAAAAGAATTGATTGATTTTGAAGTTAAACATTGGCATCTGTTGTTATTCAAAAGCAGGACCTGGGATCCACTCACCCGCCCTGCTTTTCTGCTCAGCCACCAGCGTGCCGCAAATGAAGACAAGCTGTTGTCAAATGAGAAATGCAAAACAGTCAATCTGTTTGTCTGTTTAATGTAACTGGGAACATAAGCTGCTAAAAAAACCTCCGCCATTCGGCACTGTCAGATGGGAGGCTCTCTCGAACAAACGCAAGCCTAATGACCCGTTTTACTCCGGCACTCTGGAGTTCCTCCTAATGGTATTTTCCATATGCATTTCAACATGCTTTTAACTGAAACTGCAAATGGTACTATTTTCTCTCCAACAGAAGTGTGTAATCTGTGCAGCGTCAAGTTGTGTCGTTCCAGCCCACCCCTCCCGGTGCACTTCCTCCGGCACCATGAAGGCATGCTGATGTTCAAGGCATCTTGAAACGACAAGCATATTGCTCAAGCATATGATGCCGAGCTTTGCATTACACCTGTCATTGTGCCGTATGAAAGGGGAGGAAAATCAAGTCATTAACCATGATAGATATGTTTTTAATAAGAAAGTGTTGTGCCTCGCCAGGCAGATAAATCGAGAGTCTTAAGATAGCTTCACAGCCCTCGCATACAATTAGAGAGATGAAAGCTACGGTTTCTGGATACTCTTCAAAGATGATGATAACTTCTAGCAATTCCTGGTTCTCCCAATTATCCAGGTAAAAGCCAGCCAGGTTCTGCTACCACCCCCACCCCCACCCCCACCCCCACCCCCACCTGGAATGGGAAAACAGATTCTAACTTCTATAAGGGGTTGTCTTCTGAACACAGTTTTCAATATTTAATCTAATTTTTATCTTGGTAACAGACTCAGTAGTCCTATCCCTGTTGGACACTGTCAAAGGGTGACTGGTCTAAAATGATGGATTACTAAAACCACATGTATGGTTTGAAATAATGTCTGAATTGGGAAACCATTGTTTGTGACAATGAAGGTGTCAACCCAGTGTGCCTCAGCAGTGAAAAAAGCAAACTCAATGCTAGGGATCATTAGGAAGGGTATAGAAAATAAGTCAGCAAGTGTCATTTTGCCTCTTTATAAATCTATGGTGAGGCCACATCTGGAATACTGTGTACAGTTCTGGTCGCCATACCTCCAGAAGGATATTATGGAGCTGGAAAAAGTGCAGAGGAGGGCAACCAGAAGGATGATTAGGGGACTGGAACACCTTCCTTACCATCTGAGGCTGCAACGGTTGGGCCTCTTCACTCTTGAACGACGGCGTCTAAGAGGTGACCTGATTGAAGTTTATAAAATCATGTACGGTGTGGACAAAGTAGATAAGGAAAAACTGTTTTCCCTATCGCACAACGCTAGAACTAGGGGGCACTCCATGAAACTTTTGGGTACTAGTTCTCAAACAAGTAAGAGAAAGTACTTTTTCACCCAGAGGGTCACTGGTCTATGGAACTCCCTGCCAGAAGAAGTGGTGACAGCTGTCAGTCTTGACAGCTTCAAGAAAGGATTAGACAAGTTCATGGAGGACAAGGGTATCAATGGCTATAATTATGGATACTTAAGGACAACCTCTGGGTTGGAGAGATAGGCAGGATATCTCTCAATGCCATTTCCAGGGAATCCTAAGCAGGTGAAGGCATCTCCTTGGGAATACCCTGAAGGAAATGGTGAGCCACTGTGTGAGACAGAATGCTGGACTGGATGGGCTGTGGCCTGTTCCAGCAAGGCTGTTCTTATGTTCTTATGTGACTAGCCTGTAACTCAGTCTGTGGTTTGGAGATGTGAAAACAATTTTGCCAACACCTCTTTTCTCCAGCCAAAACAGGGTGCTCTAAATAGGCAGGACAACCTGTCCAGGATTTCTCTGGCTCCTTGAGAAGTCTCAGCCAAGAATACCTGCCCTCCATTTAGGAATCAGTTACATTTTGTACATATAAAGAAATGAAGTGGGGAGAAATCTTTCTTGCAAAAAGCATAGGTTCCCTCCACGGTCAAACAAAAAAACAAATAAGCATTTTAGTACTAAAGGTCTGGATTGAGTGTTGAGTTAAGATGTTTTCCCTTTGCACCCTTCCTCCTCATGGTTTCTAGGAGAAATCAGAAGCATTTGCTCTCAGTTTCAGATAACCGTAGTTTGTTGTTATGTATGTAATGCGACAAACTAGAGTTAGTTTTAACTATGGCCTGTCTAATCAAGCCACTTTCATTTTGTGTTTTACAATCACAGTTTTGTTAAACAAAGAACTGTTAAGATTAACTCCAGTTCCTGATTTATGAACCATAATTCAATCTGATGTCCTCCTTACAGGTTTAATGGTAAGGAAAGGGTTGGGGATCAGTGGTTCAACCAGTCTTATTCCTGAGCAAGCAAAATTATACTTTAGCATTACATCTGAATCAGACCATTGTTTGTACTAATCATGGTTTCTCCACTCAAATACAAACATCATGCTGTCTGAATTGAAAACTGAAGTCATCTCCAAAGCTGCTGTACTGTGCAGATGGGAGTGGAATAGAAAAGTTAGATGTTGAGAATAGTTTCTTCCATTCTTTATTTAGAAATTCCAGCAGTGGTTTGAGATGTCAGCATCATATCATGGTTTATTATGAAGTCTGTGGCTCAGAGTCACAAAGATAGAACTTAGAAAAGTGATATGAAAATCCCAGAATCCCAATGCTTATGGGGATTTTGGTACCTGTAGTCCAAAAAAATTAGTTTCCCAAGCTTCAGCACTAACTTTCTGTTTTTATATAGCAATATTCTCACAAAATGGGGACATTCCATTTGTATTACGCCGGAATAGCTATCATTCCTAACCAATTCTGTAGAGTGAGCTGCCTTACAAAATACTATGGCAGTATGGCCTAAACCAGTGATGGTGAATCTTTTAGAGACCGAGTGCCCAAACTCAACAGGCTGCCATCCATGCTGCAGAGGGGGTGGGTGAACTCTGTGCTGGGGGGAGGGAGGAAGAGCTCCTATTGGGCTGCTGGGCAGAGGGGCAGGGCGAATTCTGTGCAAGAGAGAGGGAGGAAGCGTTCCCATTGGGCTGCTAGGCAGAGGGGCGGGGTGAACTCTGTGCTGGGACGATGGCACGCATGCCCACAGAGAGGGCTCTGAGTGCCCTGTCTGGCATGCATGCCATAGATTCGCCACCACTGGCCTAGACTAAAGTATACATTATAGACCCACAAAACAACGGAATCCTCTTATTTCTTTTCCCTGATTTAGAATTCCAGGCTGAAACGATTTGTTTCCACAGTGCCTTACTTTTAAGGCAGACACAATTTTAGACTGAGTTTTATCTTGGTCCCACACAAACCTGCTATTATCACACGGGTATTAGGGAAAATATTTACATCAGAAATGCTCATCCTTATAACTCAAGTTGCCGAAAATGTCACGTATGCTAAAGAAATTGATTTCACATTTCTGAAAGTGTCTGCCAAGCTTATCTTCCTGGTACGCTCCATACAGTATTTTGTTCCTGAGGGTGGGGAGAGAGGTCAGGAAAAGGTCCCCTGCCTCCACCCTCAGGATATTACACTTAGCTTTGACATTTCCTCAGGCAAGCAAATTGTGCATTCCAGATTCCGGCAGTCCGAGTCTGACAGATTCTTTTCAAGTGGCTTTTGCATGCTCATTGCAAACTAAAAGCTGACCTTGCCCAATATGGTTCCTTTCAGAAGTGTAAGAAGTGTGTTACTCCCACTGGGGATGATGGGAGCTGTAGTCTGAGAGTCACAAGCCACCAAGAGAAGGGAAGGTTACACAACCAAACTGGGATTTCAAATCCATGACACAAAGGCTAAGCGTTTACTCCTGTCAGGGGAATACCTATGTACCGTACATTAATTTTGAGGAACCATTCCCACTCACTTCCAAGTTATCAGGAGAATTCAGGTTTAGAATCCTGTTAATGTCTTGGCAATGGGACCGTGGTGGCTTAGTGGTTAAGATGCTGAACTTGATGACTGGAAGGTTGGCGGGTCAGCAGTTTGAGACCCAAGTGTGCTTCACAATGGAGTGAGCTCTCATCTCTGACCCAGGTCCTGCCAACCTAGCAGTTCAAAAGCAAGACATTGCAAGTAGATAAATAGGGACCACTTTGGTGGGAAGGTAAACAGTGTTCCTTACACTTTAGTCATGCCTGTCACATGACTACGGAAACATCTGCAGACACAGACAGCGCTAGTGCTTTGGCTGTAAACGGAGATGAGAACTGAACCCTAGAGTCGGATACAACTGATACCAATTCATCTGCCCCCCGAATCCCTCGTCATTCCTGGAAGTGGAATTAAAATGCGCCCATATGCCCATACGGGTGCATTTTACTTCTGCTTCTGGGAGTGGCGAGGGCTTTGCAGGCCAGATGAATTGGTGTTGGGGTTGGATCTGGCCCCCTGGCCATAGTGACCAGCCCCCTAAACCATGTGACCAGCCTGTGGCCCAAAAGGTTTAGCCAGTCCTGGTATAGAGGGAAGGGAGAGAGGAGCCGCAAGTGTACTTCTGTTTGCAACTCCTTGCACAAAAATCAGGAGGGGAGGATGGGCAGATGACAGCTTTCCTGCAACAGATCAAAAGTTACTCATGTTAATTCTGCACTGCAGCTGACTGAATGATTCTGGCCTCTGAATAATAAATAGGAAATATCATGAACCACAAGCTCATTAATGCGCTCTAATTCAGGACGGAAGGCACAATGTTCAGTAATTTAAGCTATGTAGACAATGAAGGTTCTAAACTTTGGTACAAAGAGTGACCCTACAGAATCCCATAGAATGAGTAATTACAGCTAATATCCATTCCCGCTTCTATTAGAACATCTATTAAAACAAGGTCAAGACAACAGGCAGGGTTCATATCCCAGGGAACATTACAGTCATGAGGCAGAATGAGAGAGAACAAGAGAGTCAGCCTGGCGCTTCTATTAGTTAGGCTTCTCAATGAAAGAAGATCTTGACAGCTCCCAAGAGAATAGCGGGAGATTTTGAATCGTAGGGCCATCTACTACACCAAAACCACACGTGGTAGATTTTTGCTAAGCCTGAGGAGGCTTCCCCAATCATGAAGGTTATGCTAGCTAGACATGGGCTCAGCCACAGCAAATTGTGGTTGTAGAGCAGGGAGTCCCAACCTTTTCAAGCCAGGGGCTGGGTCACGCTCTCTCAGTCAATTTTGAGGGCCAGATGGCCATTTTGCCCTGCCTGCATGATGGGGGCATTTTGTCCCAACAGCTTCAAATGGGAAGACATTTTGTTTCTCAAATCCCCTTGGAGGGGTGGGGAGGCCACATGAAATGGTGTCATGGGCCAAATCTGGCCTGTGGGCCTTAAGTTGGGAACCCCTGTTGTAGAGAAATGCCACACTTTCTTCTCATTGTGTTCCCTCATGAACAGTAATTGTTATGCTATTTGCCACAGCATTGTTTCAGTCACAGACTTTTGCTGCCATTTCGTGAGAAAACCAGACTTGAGAGCCAAGGATTCTCCCAGGGCTTGGGAATTCCTCTATGAGGTGTCTCATCCTTTTGAGACCACCCAGATGGATAATGAGAATTTATGGCCATGTTCCTAATAAGCACAATATGTAGTTGCTTCTCAAACCACAAAGAGGCGAGAGGTATAAGTATAGAACCTTAAATAAGCCTTGTAAAATTGGAAATTACTGCCTGGAGCATTTTCCTGGTCATTTTCCAAATAGCCTTGTCAAATAATTTAAACACTGAATTGTGATATTATTGAAGTTGGTCTTGGCAGAAGGACTCCTTCACTGGCAAGCGTGATTGGCTGCAGTACTATTACTCCAACTGACTGTGTTCAACTCCACAGCTACTAAAAGAAGAGGGCATTTTAATTCTATCACCGGCCAGCCAAACAGACAGCCAGGTTAATGGCTATATATTGCCACTCAAGGGGAATACATTTTGGGTATCTCTAACAGTTATAGTTTCAGAAAGTGTCAAAACTCAATATTTTTGGCAGAAAAAGAATAGTGGAGCAGGCAAAAACAGTGCCGCAGAATATTTTTTTAAAAATACATGTAACAATCCCATTACTCATGAGTAGAACCCCAGTCTACATGTACGTGGGACTGCACCTGAACCCACGATTTTAAGCTTGCCTTCTCACATCTCCTGACCTAAATCTAGGCTGTAAGTAAGGTAGTGCATAGCCAAGTAAACATTCCAGCCGTCATCTTGTCTTTTAAAAGTATATTGTAGTCAAAGTAAGTTACAGAAAAAGGTTTTAGGAAGCAAAGACTTCTTAGTTTCAAAAGTTCAGAAAGCACTTTAAAGCAATGAAAGCCTATCTAATGGGGGAGGCCTGGGGCCCCCTCTTAGCTTAAAAGCCCCTACATGACTTACACAGTGTTGACCAAAATAAAGTTCTGCCCTTTCCCTCTGGGTTTTATCTCCTCTCACATGTTCCACCCTCTTGCCATTCCTAAATGAATCCAACCAATGACTATACAGTATCCCATGTCTATCTTCCAAACCATGGAGGCTAACATGTTTTGACTATCAATCCTGTTCTGGAATGCACCATACCTCCTTCCATACTTGGAAATCTCCATTACAGATTAAAAATGCATGTTCAGGCCCCATTCCAACTATCACAATACATACTTGTTGGGGAAGCTGCTACTTAAACCATATTGCCTGCTCTCGCCATTAAGCTAAGTATCATCCAATATATCCATATATGTTATCCAAATTGACAATTATTACACCTTGACAGCTGAGTTTATGAGAGGTACTAGGGTGATTCTGAAGGGCTAAAAGACTAATGCTGAATAAAAATCTAAGGAGCTAGGATGCCTGGAGAAGTCAGAAGGGCACCTCTGGAATCTATGGGGAAGGGACAATAGGGAACATGAGAAAGAAAGAAGGGGGAATATGTCTTTCATATACAGAGCTTGCCATGCACTAGGTGAAGTTATATTTTTCCCATCCATCATAAAACTTAGAATTCATAATCACCACCAGCCCATGGTTTGAGCAAAACTCCACCATTTTCTATCTATCTATCTATCTATCTATCTATCTATCTATCTATCTATCTATCTATCTATCTATCTATCTATCTATCTATCTATCTATCTATCTATCTATCTATCTATCTATCTATCTATCTAATACCCAACTGTAGGTGGTGTACAACAGATTAATAGATTTTTTTTGCAAATAACAATATAGAATTAAACATAATAAAATACACAAAACCAACAAACAATAAACCAAACAGAATAAATTATAGACAAAAAGTAATGAACAATAATAATACCCCCAAAACAACACACACATTGGTGTGGCACAATATCAAGTTAATCAATGAACAAAACTCAAATGGAAGATGAAGAGGATCAGAAGCAGCTTTTCCTGGGTAGTGCATTGAAACCATAAGTTCACCGGCAAAATCTGCAGGTGGCCAACACCTTTAACTGCAAATTCACAGTTTTACAGTTATCTATGCAAGCTTGCAAGTCCTATAGAACTTTTCATCAGGCAAAATAGCTTTTAAAAACTGCAGAATGGGGGGGATTGTTATGTCCTCCACCATGAGATCTAGGCTACCTTTGAGCACATACAGAGAGCAGCACACCAAGGCATGGGGCATTCCTGCATTGTGGCATTTGTCTCCTATCCTTGTCTGGACAGCAGGCCTGCAGTAATTCTAAAGAAACAATAGACCAGCAAGTTCAGATGGCCTCATTTACTTTAGAGATATGGCTATCAAAAACCAAATGGCTCAATCCAAAATGTTATCTATCAGGTAATATAGTGTCATATTTTCTTCTGTTCTTGTGATATGTCTCTTTTTTGACAATGCACATGTGTTTACCCTAATTACAGGGATGTCATTCAGTTTTCAGTATCTCTTCCTAAGTTTTTGTTACCACTATCACCACCTGTAACTTTAATAGACTATATTTGTTCTTCTTTTAATTAATGATGTTGTAACCATTGTTAACATCATTAATAACCATCAGTTACCTTTGTCGTTCTGTAGCTGCCTTTCCTGAACTAGATACCTATGGGTTGGAATCCCTCAAACACTCTCATCTCTGGGGAGTGAAGCACGAGCTAATTAAGATGAACTTTAAGGCACAGCAGCTAATTGAGATGAACTTTGCAGGAGACAGATTCAACTTAAATTAAATGTTTTAAATTATGAGCAGCAAGGCTTAGGGCTATTTGTTGGCTCACAAATTTACAAATATGAGCCTCAGATGCTTCTGGGTAGAAAGCAAGACAGAAAGGGGGCACATTTGAAATTGCTGGGACCCATTGGGACTTAGGTGGAATGGGAGTGGGGGGGGGGGGAGATGTTGATTGACGGTTCTCTAAAAGTAGTTCTCCTGGGTGCCAAATTAAACATTATAAGACTTTTTTAAAGCTAAGCAGGATGGTATCTAATTATCACAGGGCCGTGGTGACTTAGTGGTTAAGACAACCAGAAGGGTGAAGGGTCTTAAGCCCCTTTCCTTTACCACTCTATCACATATCACCGTCCGCAGCCTGTACCCCTCCGTGAAGCCCACACTCCCTTGGTGCCACTTCTATAGTACCTATGACCCACCTTTAGGCTAGAGAAACTGACATAGGTTTCAACCAATGACTGTTTGTGCTTACAAATCAGCCAGACCAGGTAGGACATTCAGTCCAAAATGACTTAAAGTAGTGTTGCTGAGACACCACACCTCTTCCTACCAGCTTGGCTCTATAAGGACCAGAGACAAGAGTTCTGGATACAACTATATTTTATTTAGTGCACAGATTAAAACAAAGGAACATGGTTGCTAATACCATTCTGAAATTAAAACAATAAAAGCATTACTATCTGCTTGCCTGGCCTACATTTTGCTGGCTTTTACTTATAAGTTTCCATTGATGCAAGCAATTCAAAAGCATGGCAATTTTTCTCTCTCCCCCTTTTTCTTCATTTTATATCAAAACACAATTTCCCCACTCATCCCTCCTTCTCCAGAGTTTCAACCAAATACAGCCCAGCATACAATGCTTATAAAATTAGTTCAGTTCCCACAGTCTTCAGCCTGTTATGACTACAAGTACAATAACCCCTCCAGCACTTGCCTTGAAGGTCAAATTCCTTCTCTGCCACTGGAATCAAGAAATCTAAAATCTACTTTACTCTGTAAATGCAAGCCCCCCCCCAAGCTATTTCCTTACAGTCGGCAGGTCAGCAGTTCAAGACCTGAGTGTTGCACTGTGGAGTGAACTCCTGTCATCTGTCCCAGCTCCTGCCAACCTAGCAATTCAAAAGCAAGAAATTGAAAGTAGATAAATAGATACCACTCCAGTGGGAAAGGTAACAGTGTCCCGTGCGCTCCAGTGTCTAGTCATGCCTGCCAGATGACCACAGAAACGTCTGTAGATGCAGACAGTGCTGGCTCTTTTGCTGTAAACGGAGACGAACACCGCCCCCTAGAGTCACACATGACTGGCTTTCAAGCAAGGGAGACCTTTATCTTATTTAACTAGTGCTTGGATTGGAATACCACAATATGCACATAATAGTTTGCCTTGCTTACACGATTGCTGCAAAAATTAAAAAGTTCATGCATGTGGAGAGCTTTGAAGCCTCCCAATTTTCTATGTACACATGTGGTTCTATGTGTTGATAAGCAAATGGGTGATGTCAGATCTTCTAAGTCCTTTGTTACCAAACCCTACATTCTGAGCAATTGTTCACTGTATTCCATGAAACCTGGGAGTAGTTGCTAAGTTGTAGACAGTGCTCTAGAAATGGCAGGATCAGGGTTTTAATGTGGCTCATGAATTAAGCATGCCTGTGTGCAGGGCAAACATAATAAATCAAGTTGTACTCTAGACTATTGCTGCTTGCAAATAGGCAGGCTCCCTACCCCCCACCTTCCACCTTCCGTGCCCTATTTTGCATGCACTTGGGTGATGATACCAGTCCCTCAACCAACTCATAACCATTGCACTGTTCCTTTCACTCCTGTAATAACACATAGGGTATGGCAAAGAGGTAAGGTAAAAGAAAAGGTTGCACTTGTTCAAAAGCCAGTTGTATCTGACTCTAGGGTTCGGTGCTCATTTCCATTTATAGCCAAAGAGCCAGCATTGTCTGTGTCTGGAGACATGTGGCAGGCATGACTAGACACTGGAGTGCATGGAACACTATTTACCTTCCCACAAAACTGGTACCTATTTATCTACTTGCAATTTCTTACTCTCAAACTGCTAGGTTGGCAGGAGCTGGGACAGAGATAGCAGCTCACTGCTATCGACAGCACTCGGGTCTCAAACAGCTGACCTGCCGACCTTCCAGTCATCAAGTTCATCATCTTAACTGCTAGGCCACCACAGTCCCATAGCAAAGAGGTAGACCAGGACAAAAGGAACTGTCTAGCAAGGGCCACACTGTGGGGTCAAAATTTATCTTAAGCTGCACCGAGATTATGTTCATTAGACATTTCAGAAAGGGAAGACCCAACGCATCAGATGGGATTGCAGTGATATCGAAAAAAGAGAATAGCTCTTTTATCTCATTCGGTCAGAAAAGTCAGGTGGCAAAAGTAAGAGGGCAGACTGAGGTTATGGTGGCGTAAAATCAAAGTGTGCAGAAGAGGGGAAGTTGTATTTCATGCATAGCAACTCCAGTTTGCTTTCCATCCCTGTTACTTATTGAGGTTTCTCCTTGAATCCTGTTCATACAGCATATATTTCATATCAGTAAATGATCAAATCTGAACAAACCTTAATGCAACTCAACTGAAGTTATTACAGATGAAGACATATATAGGATCTAATCTGGAAAGCCTAACAACCACAAAATTGAATGATGTGGATTTTTAATTTATTTTACATTGTGAAAGGGGAGGGATCACGTAGCCTGAGAATGATTACTTAGAAACTTTTAGCTGTGAATCATGGTTATGATTTCAAAAGCACCTGGAGAATCCTTCAGTTAGAGCAAGCATTTCTTATAAAAGGGAGGTTTCCCCAATTGCCATCAAATTGGGGTGGGCTGTGCTGTGGCCTGTTTTGGGTTATAGGGACTTGAAAGGACAAAATGCCCCACCCTTTAGACCTAGGGTGGACAAATTTTTTGCGCCGCGGGCACATGGTTGAGCAGGCCAGTCACATAGTTCCTCCTGCCATAAAATGCATTCGAGGCTGTCGTAAACACTACTTACGACATTCATGGATGCATTTACAGCTGGGTTCGTGCATGTGTGGGCATGCTTTACTTCCATTTCTGGTAGCGGCAAGGACGGCGTGAGACAATGATTTGGTGCCATAGTTTGGCCAGCCCTGCTTTAGATCCACCAAAATTGACACTCCCCATTATATAGGCAAAATATGCAAAATTCAGCCCTAGGTATGCCGGGTTTTGAGCACAGCTTGCCTCCTCATCTGGATATTTGACAGACTAATTATGAGGATAGATACAGGTTACAAGGAAATACTGTGTCTTCCCAACATATGTAGCTTCTGATTCTCCTGTCTGTGCATAAAATTGGAGTTAATGGGATCTATTCCAACCAAATGGTGCCTTGTCACATCTACTCACATTACTGACGTACCCATAGTCTTCTGCAGCTGTTCCATGGAAATCAATCAGGTTGACTCTGCTTAAGACATTGTATGTCTTGCTAGGTAAGGACCCGTACTTTGTCTAGGGAAGACACAAGGTTCAATTCTAGCCCGTCTCCATTATTTCCAGATTGGCTTAGCTTTAGCAATCTCAGCTGGGAGACTTTTTGTCTGAAACCCTAGCGATCCATTTTGAATGTGGAGGTTTACAGACCAATGGTCAGCTTCTGTGGTCAGTAGTGTCATCTGAAAAGAACTGGGCCACTATTGAAAGCATCTCTCTTTTCTGCCTTACTGAGCCACTAGCTCAAATTATTCTTTAGGTGGGTTTAGCAAAAAAAACAAAAAAACCCCAATATAAACACTACTAGGAGAAATGCCCCATTTAGTACATTAACTTGCACTAATTTTAATTTCCTGTATAGACATGGCAGCTGATCCGCGCCTGTCCAGGGACTCTTGCCATCAGCCTAAGGATGGGAGCCCAAGGATGGGAGTCAGCTGCACCTGGCACCATGCCCCCTGGCCTCCGAGCCCCATCATTGCCGGAGAAAAGAGGAGACTGGCCCCAGCTGCAGCAGCTTGGGCGGTGGAAGCGGTTCCCGCCTTCCTTCCCGGACTCCACCTGCCCAGGGAGGGGAAAAGGCAGTCAGAGCACTCCCGCCTGCACCTCTGAGCCCCATCACCGCCAGAGGAAGAGGAAGGGCCGCCGGGGCTTGGGGTGGCCGAAGAGGAGGAAGATATCTATGGCCACTGCCTTGAGGCTTCATGCACCTTCCCCGCTTCACTCACCCGCTTGACTCCGGCCCTGTCATCGCCGGCGGAGGAGGACTGAGGCAGCTGTGGCTGCTCAGCGGTCTGAGGACGCCCCCGCCCACCTAGCCCCAGACCCCACCTGCCCGGAGGAGGACTTTGCTGTTCCGTTTGTTGCGGGGTTGGTTAATTTGAATTTTGTATATTATATCGTCATATACTTTGTATAGTGAATTTGTATACTGTAATATTGCTGTTTTTCGATATGTCGTGCTGATATTCTTTGCTGATACTGTTTTGCTAATGTCTTTGATATGATATGTTTTCTGATATGTTCTGAGATAATACTGTTTTGCTGACATATTGTTTATTGACATATTGTTTTACTGATAACTGATATACTTTGATATGTATTGTTGATACTATATTATTTATTTATTTTTGTACTACTGTATTGCCATTTGTACTTGTATTGACATGTTGTAAGCCGCCCTGAGTCAGCCTGTGCCGAGTAGGGCGGGGTATAAATCAAATAAACATAAACAAACATAAGGTAAAGGTAAAGGTAAAGGTTTCCCTTGCTCGAAAGCCAGTCGTATCCGACTCTAGGGTGCAGTGCTCATCTCTGTTTCTAAGCCGAAGAGCCAGCGCTGTCTGCTTCTGCAGACGTTTCCGTGGTCATGTGGCAGGCATGACTAGACACAGAACGCTGTTACCTTCCCACCGAAGTGGTCCCTATTTATCTACTTGCAATTTCTTGCTTTCGAACTGCTAGGTTGGCAGGAGCTGGGATGAAGACGGGAGCTCATTTCCGTCCTGCAGTACTCGGGAATCGAACTGCTGACCTTCCGCTTCCCAGTCAGCGTCTTAGCGACTTGAGCCACTGCAGTTCCCAAAACAAACATAAACATAATGCTATTTATTCCTTTATTTTGTATTGAATATCTAGCAACAGCAGTAGCATTTCACACTTATATACCACTCTATAGCACTTATAGCATCCTCAGGGCAGTGCTGGGTAGTTGACATTTTGCCCCTAACAAGCTGGCTACTCATTTTACCAATCTCGGAAGGATACAAAGCTGAGTCAATTTTGAGCCCACCCAGATCGAACTCAGATAAGGAAGATTGTTTTGGCCGTGCAGCTTAACCACTGTGCCCTGGGAGCTCTACTAAAAATGCTCATGGGGCATAGAAAGCATGAACAATGGATCCAACATTTCTTTGTCTTTGATGGGAGAGAGCATTCTCCTTCCATCCATGGAAAGGCCAATAAAATAACATCTGGTGGGTGACATGAAAGCTGCAAAATGCAAGTTTGCATTCCTAACTGCTATAGCAATGAGCCCTCTCTCACCTGAACAGCAAGAGCACTGCATCTGCATGATCTGGCAGGCAGGACACAATTACATTGCTCATTTGAGTAGCCCTGCATAAGCTGATTAATATGCATGGGAGGAGACAAAGGTGTGGCAATCCAAAAGTAGGTACCTGGATCATTTCCTAATAATTAAATCCACATCTCAACCTGCCCATCTTGCATCCTTTCATTTAAAACAATGCATGGAAAAGCAAAGAAGAATTGCTCCATAACACTGCACAACAATGATTTTGCTACTGGGAATAACACATGTGATTTACATGATATCGAGTGTGCTGATTCCAAATCTGAACTCAGAATTTGCCTATCATGTACAGATTTTAAGTTATAGGCAAGCTATGGCTGTTCAAATGGTCGGCAATTGGATTAACTAACTTAAGATCCTGACGTCCTAGGCAGAATCGGACTTCAGTTTTGGATTCAGCACACTTGATTTAGTATAGAACACATGTATTAGACCAAGTAGCTGGCAAATAGTTTGATTTTTGTGATGCAGTGTATCATTCCTTGAATTGTATAAGTCACATCTTGTGTAGTTAATAACTGCACATTGTGTTGCATTGTTCTTGCCAGCAGGAAGAAATACTCTTTGGGTCCCTTGAGTGCAGAGTTCCTCAACCTTTTAAAGCCACGGGCTGGTTCACGCCCCCTCAGACACTTGGTGGCCCAGACTGGTTAAGTTTAGTTTCATAGAAGTTCAAGTAACTGGTTAGGCAGAATCGGACTTCAGATTTGGATTCAGCGCACTTGATTTAGTATAGGACACATGGATTAGACCAAGTAGTAGACAATAGTTTTTTTCGGTGTGATGCTGTGTAATCTTTGTGTAAATCTTTGCTGAAGTGAATGGCTGAAACGGGGTGGGTGGGTGGGGGAGATTTTGTTGTTGTTGTTCTAATGGTTTGATCAGCAAAAAACCAAACTAAAAGTTTGGAGTTAATGAGATATCTAGATCAAAAATGAGAATGATTCTCCCCTCATTAGTGGGGTTTATCATCAGATGTTAGCATTGTTTGAGTGAAATTCCTTCAAAGGCCTCAAATGAAAGCAGTATTTGGCAGAGAGAAATCCTGATTTGGGTCTATTAACAAACAGACCATCTTGATAAGTAATTCCTTTATGCGCTATTCAATAATGATGTAAAGATGCTGCTTCAGTCAAATGGCTTTCAGAAAGATCATTAAACTGCCTCCTTTTTTATATAAGACAAACTACACAAAATGACTGAAACGTCTGTTATAAGTTTATTCTCACATGCAACTCAATTGAGCTTTAGGATTCAGATAAAAGCAAAGCACGCCCCCCGCCCCCCTTCAAGCTTGTTTCAAACAGTAAACTTTGTAAAGAAGCTGATGTACAAAAAGGCTTGAAATTCGGGCAAACTGAAACTTTCTGGACAAGAAGGTTCCATTGTGGAATAAGTATCGAAGAGACAGAGAACAGGGAGAGGAAAAGAGTAGACAGAGAAAATAATCTACTCAGGGAACAGCGGTTTCAGAGATCCCATATAAATTAAATAATATTTATCACCTACAGTCTGGCCAGGTTATCCTGCTGTGGTAGTAGAGAAGAGCAGTGGTTCCCAAATTATGGCCCGTGGGCTGGCCCCGGTCCCCGAAGCCATCCCATCCAGCCTGTTGCTGCCTCCACCGCACCCAGAAGTGGAAGCAGGGACATTTATATTATTCGTAAAGTATGCCTGCACATGGGCATACATGCCTACAGCTGGTTTAAATGAGGAAGTGGGCACATTTACATCAGCAGTAAATGCATCTGCTTCTGCTTCTGGGGGCATGGTCTGGCCCGGGGTCCTGTCCGGGGGTGCGGTCAGGCCTGTGACATAAAAAGGTTGGCCACCCCTGGAGTAGACAATACAAATTGTGCTGACCATAGGACATGTACAGTCTGGCCAGGTCATCCTGTTATGATAATAGAGTAGACCATACTGTCAGTGACTCAATGCCAAGTGTCAGACGGTGGTTAACTAACCTGACAACCCTGAGGACTAACGGCCTTGAGTGTTGAACTTCACAGGGAAGGGAGATGGTACCCAAGTGGATTAAATCCCATTTGAATCCAGTGGTCAAGATGGGGGTCATGCTGTGATGCAGAAGGCAGATGAAAGGCCAGTGCATTATAATCTCAGGACAGTCTTCATAGCTGATCACCATGAGGATCACCAATATTCAGATTCAGATACAGCAGAACAAGAATAAGAATGATCTTTGAGTAACATGCAATTATCACCTTGAAAATCTGAAACTGCACCCCACTCCAGGACTGTTCACAAGCATTAATGGCTGCTTCTAAGACCATCACCCTCCTGAACCATTTTCCAATTCCATTATATTTCACATTTGTCTCTTAGTTAAATTTGTGCATACGCCTGTCCACTCCATGCAATTGAGATTACAGGTTTGAAAAACTTGAGCTGAATAAAATGTTCTGGCAAGGCTCTCATCTAGCGGGTGAGTATGCATGCACTTAATCTCTGCTGTGTCTCTCTGGATTCTAGTCTTGTAATTCCTTTGCTCTAGAACAGGGTGTCCAAACTATGGCCCATGGGTCAGATCTGGCACATGCCGCCCTTGCCGTTCCCGGAAGCGGAAGTAAAATGTGCATGCGTGGTTGTCAAACATGCTCATGTATGCACAGAATGCTGCCGTAAATGACCTGCATTTCTGACAGTCGCGGGTCATTTACGGCAGCGTTCTGCGCATGCCCAGGCATGTTTGGTGCCCACCCATGAGCATTTTACTTCCACTTCCATGTGGGAGGAACCACATGACCAGACCACAGCCCAAAAAGTTTGGACACCCTGCTCTAGAATGACAAATTTCAAGTTCTGTCCTGAGTGTCCAGGTAGATTAAAGTGGTTTGAAACAGGTTTTTGTATATAGCCATTCTTGATGTCTGATTGATGTCCATTAACTCTTTTGCTCATGTGTTTTGTTTTAAAGACATACTTTTACACACACACACACACACACACACACACACACACACACAGAGTAAAACCCCTACTTGTGTAAAAAGTCTGTTCTGTAGGCTTTTATGTAAATTGGGAAGGAGGTGGAAGGAGCGCTAGATTATGGGATTTCCTGGCCAATCCGGGATACCTGATAGGTATGCCATTGGGGAAGATGAAAGTGGAGGGCACACGTCACGGTCCACCTAGCCAGCGGATGATGTGATATCCAAGTGGCTAAAAAAAATGCATGCAAATGGACTTGATTTCGCAGGTCCATTTGCATGTGCAGAATGTCATCGCGGAGACATCTACAAATGTGTGGACTCTTCACTGAATAACGACTCCAAGGTATCCAAGGTAAAGGAAAGACCCCAAATCTCTGGTTCGTGTAAGGCACAATTGGCTCTTAAATCTTTGAACTCTTCAAGCCTCTCACTTTAAAAAAAAAATCTCACAGGGGTACAGATATCCAGATGAGCAATCATATTCCTTTAAGCAATCCATTCCATTTTATTTCTGCAAGGTACCCCTGCTGTATTGGGGCTCAGTGGTTAAGAAGCTTGCCTTGTTAGCTGGGAGTCCTGCAAGTCGGCAGTTCGAGACCCAGGTACTGCATGACAGATTGAGTGCTCGTCTCTATCCCAGCTCTTGGGGACATGAAAGGAGCTCCATTCGGGTGTCCCCTGAGTGGACTTTCTCCAGCAAAAACCCTTTCAACCCAGAATAATTTCTGACACAAAATTATTATTTACCCTGCTGTGTTACACAGAAAAGTTATGAACAGCTAACGAAAAGTACATTGTCTTTTCATAATTGACCTCTTCAGAAAGGTGGGCCAACCCTGCTAAGAAATCCAAACTCCTGCCACGTCCTGGCATCATTTCCAAGGCTACTGAAGCTTTCATCTTATTAAAAGGAGGAGAAATCTCTTTTACGCCTTGGATTTTAAAGCATGCTAAGTACACACCAGGTCTGAAACTGTTAAGCTCTCATGTCTGTTGTTACACGAAACAAGATGATTAGAAGGGAATATCTTTTACTAGATTAACATCTTGGGGTGGATTAAACAAGATTTATTTTTCTTGCAACCTTGCATGCACAAGCCAAATCAAATGCTAAGGTTGCGTTCATTTAACAGAGATTTCCCAGTTTCTCACTATGGGTTCTTCTTATCCAGTCACACATTCCAGTGTGCTCCCCCAATTTGTTTCTAGTCTTTTGGGCCAGGCTCAGAGATATCAAAAATAATTGTTTCATCTTCACCTGTGAAGATGGAAAACTGCAAAATTATGTCACTGTGCCATCCTAGGGGATGAGGTAGTTTTGGGGGGCAATTAACATGCGAGAAGAGCAGAGATTGTTTTTTTGAGCAAATTAAGCAAAATTGTGCAAATGTGCTTTAAAGTGAAAAATCCAAATTCAACAAAATGAGGATAGCTGCTTTGCTGCATGGCTTCATGGCTTCAAGCAGCCGCCCAAGGCATTTCGGTAGCAGCTCTGAGACCAGGGGTGAGGCCTGCGGTGGCTCAGTGGTTAAGAAGCTCATCTTGTTAGCTGGAAGGCTGGCAAGTCAGCAGTTTGAGACCTGGGTACTGCATGACGGATTGAGCACCTGTCTCTGTCCCAGCTCTTGAGGACATGAAAGGAACCTCATTTGGGTGTTCCCTCAGCAGATTTTCTTCTGGAATCCTTTCAACCCAGAATAATTTCTGAGATTAAATTATCTATTATTATTATTATTATTATTATTATTATTATTATTATTATTATTATTATTATTATTATTATTATTATTATTATTATTATTATTATTATTATACAAATCAACCATTTGGTTCACAGTCGAGGACTGGAATAAAATTAACAGTTCAAGCCCTAACCAAGGACCTAAGAGCTGTTAAGGTAACGTCTGAGTATATCTGCAGTGCCCAGTTGTTTTTGGAGAGTTAGGATGTTCAAATCAGATAGGTCCAAAATTTCCAATTGTCTAGGGAGCCCTTTGCTCCAAGGGCTCTGATCGCTATGGGAACAACAACAGATTTCTTCCGCCATAGATGCTCGACTTCAATTTGCAAACAACAACAAGAGCAGCTGTTGTTGCTGCTGCTGCTGCTGCTGCTGTTGCTGTTTATTGATTTCTACCCTGCCCTCCTAGTGCAACGCACCACTCAGGGCAGCTGTGGTGTCATCTAGGCCTCATCCCGTAGCTCTATACTTATTTGATTTTGCAATGATTGGAAGTTAAACATAAAGTTTTCAGCAAGCTTTAATGCAGGGATGCCCAAACCTTTCGGGCCATGGGCCAGTCACATGGTTCAGTGGGGCTGGTCACATGGTTCAGTGGGCCGACCACATAGTTCCTCCCACTGGAAGCAGAAGAAAAACACACCTTGCAATCTGTTTTGCAACAGATATGTTTTGCAACAGGATGAAATAGATTTTAGGCTGCCATTTTCTCTGCTTAAACCAGGGATGCACAAACTACGGCCCACAGGCCAGATCTGGCTCCCAACGCCAAGTCATCCGGCCTGCACTGCCCTTATTGCTCCAGGAAGCAGGAGTAAAACGTGCTCATATGGGTGCATTTTACTCCCGCTTCCGCAATCGACGAGGGTGGCATGGGCCGGACGAATTGACATTCGGGGGCTGTATCTGGCCCACGCCACGGGCCATAGTTTGGGCACCCCTGCCTTAATGTATTAAGAGATAGAGAAGAGATATTAAGTCCTCATGTAGCTATTAAAACTGTCAAATGAGGAGGAGAGAGAAAGTGCTCAGAAAGCTGCTGAAAAGAAAGTGATGTTGATGAATGAGAAAAGAATATTAACTAAGAACAGTCTGGTCTAAAATGGATACAACATGAAGCATTACTTTTCAACACAAGGAGTGATAAATCTTGCTGGGCTGCCAAAACAAATGAAAAGACTGTTCTGACAATTTCTGCTGTGTACAAGAGAGAGGAAAAAATCACCTCCAGCATCCCTGGATCACTGCTTTGAACTTGTCATGTGTTAGAAAAACTAAAACTTTGAAATTCTCTCTTCTCCCTCTCTGAATAATATAGTGCAAATGTTCTCAGTCTTTAGCTTTTTTTTTTACTACTATTGCATTACAACCCTCATCATGCCATCTAGGCACCAGGTGTTCTGCTGGCTTGGACTAAAAAATCCCATACGGAACTACTCCCGTTTAGGAAGATGCTGAAGACATGGTGCAGGTAGGATATGTGTTGGTGACTTGGCTTGTTTTCTGTATTTTGTGGGGTGGTGGTGGTGGTGGTTGGGTTTTGTATTTTTTTGACTGTTTGTTTTGTTTTTGATTGTGTTTTTGCTTACTTTGTATTGTTTTTTGGTGTTGTTTTTGTTTGTTTTTGTGTATTTTTGGATGTTTTTTATTGTGTTTTAAGGTTTCTTTGCAAATTATTTATTTATTTAATTAATTTTTTGTTGTTGTGGCTTGAGGGGGGGGGTTGGTTTATTTCCGTGGGCCGGCCTAGATGGCCGGACCGCAGGAATTCCAATTCCGCTTTATGCGGCGTTGGGGGGTTCTTTCCGCGGGCCGGCTTCGATGGCCAGACCTTGGGCGTTGGGGAGGGGGGCTTTATTGTGTTATAGTGCTTTGATTGTGTGGAGTCGTGAAAGTAGATCGGGGTTTCCCCTTTAATATCAGTGGGTGGGGGTGGCGATCCCCCTCTCCGCTGGTTCCCCGGGGGTTGGGAGTTTTGTGGGGACAAAAGGGGTATGTCCCCCCCAACCCTTCTGGACCCAGGAGACCAGGGAGAGTGGATCGATTCCCCCCTCCTAAAAAAAACATCTGTTTTTAAAGAGAAGAAACCGCTTGGTTTCTTCTCTTTAAAGATGGAGGTTTTTTTGGGGAGGTGGGGGAATCGATCCACTCTCCCTGGTCTCCTAGGTCCAGAAGGCTTGGGGGGACAGATCCCTTTTGTCCCCACAAACCTCCCAACCCCAGGTGAGCCAGTGGAGATGGGGATCGCCCCCCCCCCCCCACTTACTGATGTTAAAGGGGAAACTCCAATCGGGACCTTAAGGCACCGTTGGTGAGGGAAAGAAAGGCGGTTGGTGTTTGCATGGCTGTGAGGCGGTGAGTTTTCTTTTAAAAAAAATCAGGCCCCTGCTTCCTCATCATTCTGCTCACTCATGTCACGCAGGACTCTGGGGATTGTAGTTATGGGTTTGTGATTTGTGGTTGTGGTGCATTTTTTTCTGCAGCTTGATTTTGATTGGCCGCGGTGCATTTCTCAATGTTCTTTGTGGTCACGCCTCTCAGCCTGATTGGCTGTGGCACGGCATGGTGCAAAGAACATTGGGAAATGAAGTTGTTTCCCTTTTTTTGTGTTTGTGGGGCTGTTGCCCCACTGCTGTTTTTTTCAATCCTTCGTTGACCTGCGGACCCAGTTCGGCCGTGTGCACGAATGGTGGGTGCGGGTCATTAGGGCGAGGCTTAGGAACCTATAGCAAGTTCCAACGGTTAACCCTTGGTTTTATGGGTTAAGATTCTATTTTTATTTACGTTTTCCCCTCTTCCTTTTCTCTCTTTTGTTGTTAGCTGCCCTGAGTGGTGCTTCCCACTCAGGAGACCGGGATATATATAAATAAATAAATAAATAAATAAATAAATAAATAAATAAATAAATAAATAAATAAATAAATAAATTAAAATATTGCTCTGTTCTACCTGACAAACACTTATATGTGTCTAACCAAGGAGACGTCCTCAACTGGAAGTCTTTGAGGTTGAGCTAGGCATAACAATTTTCCTAATGCAAAAAATCATACAATTTTTCAATGGGAAAACCACTTAGCAAAAAAACCCCCAAAAAACCAACAACGTACGTTGCATCCCATAGGGAAAATCGCTATACAATGCATGTATCATATAACAATTGTTTCGTACAACAAGCCCCATGGAACGGATTAAAATCGTTGTATGAGGTACCACTGTACCTTCATTTTTTGAATAATGAGACAAGTGGCAGGAATTTTAGCGATAAGGGTCAGAAACAGCAAGGCCATCTTGCAAGGCAGAAAGAAACAACTGAATGGAACAGGTAGGACAGAATTAGCCCAAGGAATGAAAATCCTCTTCTTCTGCAGTATGATGAGGATTACCATAACTTCCTTTTTCCTCAGAAGATCGTAGGCTTTGCTTGTGGTTTCAAATAACCACAGTTTAGTGTTACATCTAAACTATAGACGTTTTGAGGAATGGAAGTAAAAACTGTCTTTGACATTGTCTGTCAGGATGTACGGCTGTGACCTCTATATCAGATCTCATCTTTACTCTGCCGGTGATTTATGAGAAAACTCAGAGAAACTCTGGATCAAACTATCCTGATTCAAATGGAAAACAGGGAGCACAGTTGGGGAAGGATGAGGAGAGATTATTTTAAAAGATGTACAGTGGTGCCTCGAGTTACGAACACTTTGAGTAATGTAAGGAATTCCATTGAAAATAATGCCTTAGGTTACACATTTAAATCGCGAACAATTCATAACTCGAAATGCGGTTTCCCATAGGCATGCATTGAAAACCAATCCATCCATTCTGGAAGTCAGAAAAAAGGTTTTCAATGTATTCCTATGGGAAACTGCATTTCGGGTTATGAATTTTTCGTAATACGAAATGTCCCGAGGAACTCACTAATTTCGTAACTTGAAGTACCACTGTAGTCTTATCCTGGAAAGGCTAGGACAATTGAGAGATCCAACCTTCTCTCTCTCGTCTCACTATCTCCCTGTTCCTCAGAAAGTTCAGTGGGAGCTCAAAAATGAAAGTTAAAAAAAAAAGTCTCCCCTGTTTTCATCACACAAAGCACATGGAACAATAGTATAGTAGATGAAAGCCTTACAACATGGGCACAAGAGAGAAAGGTCTAGTAACGGGGGAAAGCTACTAGTCAGCACTATTTGCTTCAAGCCAGCTTTAAAGGGCTTATGCAAAGAATCTCCATCAGTCTGGATGTTTGGCTTTAAAAAAAAAACCTTGTAGATAGAGGACAGTGTAGTCCAGCAGGATAAGCCCTGAACTTTGAGTTTGGAGAGTCCTCTTTCTGCCTCTCCTTCAGGTTTCTATGTGACCCTCCAAAAAACAACAACACAAAAAACCACCAGTATTAGGAAAAGTTGCTGATTGAACTATAACTCCCCATGTTCCAGATATGGTCTCTGGTTAGAACAGCCAGAAGATTCTAGAAATTTCAATTCGTATGATGAGCCCCCCACCCTCAGAAGCATTGCTAAAACCTCACCTGTAGGCCTTATCTCAACCTAGGACTTGAAAAGCGGTATACAAATACAAATCTCTCTTTCCTGGCCAGAACCATGAGCAATATGGACTGAAAACCACATGTTTCTAACAGAACAGAGGGCTATGAGTTATGCCCTCATCCTAAATGGGGCCATGTTCATGTCAGAGGCAGTACATGAAGTTCCATTCTGTTCCATTCAATTCAATCCTTTATTTGTCCTGGCCAAGAGCCAGAACAAAACATGGGATTAGAAACGATAGTGTCAAAGGCCAGCAACAATACACACAAAATTGGACAATACACAACAGAACACTGAAACAGTGCTCTCAAAACAAGAGACCATTATTCTTGATCTTGGGTATCCCATTGGCCACGATATGACTTGCTTTTTATAGCACAAGGAATCTGGGAGTAAAACTACACCTCAGTGGAGGAGAGTCTATGGCCCCTGGCTAACTCATTTTCATCATTCCAATGAGATTTCCTTAAGCCATAAGACTAAGAAATTAAGCCCATGTTTACCTTCCAGTGATCAATCACAAAACAAAGCATGGTAAACACAAGCCACGTAAGTGAGGTAACTCACATGCTATGGCAATTTGTTGTCTAATACCACTTGGAGGTGGGTTTCTGTAAAAAAAAAGAGATAATAATTGTCTAATTTGACCCTAAAAGTCTTGCCATTGTAGGACTCCAGGATTAGAACCCCCAGACTGTCCATGCTTTGGATGTAATGGCCTCAATTTTTTTCTCCTGCAAAGCTCTACAGAGAATTCACCACAAATCTTTGCTAAATCTTTACCTGTGCCATTTTGAGAGGAAGGGGGGAAAGAAATGGTATATAAACGAGGGGTTCTAGGAAAACTCAGAGGGAACCTGTGGCAAGGATTGAGTTCCGTATCCATATTGTTCTTCCATGCCATTTTCTTTATTTTTTAAAACAAAAAACACAGAAAGCTACTATGGTTGAGATTTTGGGTCTTTGCTACATTAACAAACACCACGCCAAGCCACCTTCTTAATTTCATACCAGTAAGTAACTCTCTGTGAAACACTAACTAGGAAGCCAGCTGAATCAACAAGTTGGTTGGAAATGAAAGGCATGCACTTCATCTACATTTGTGCAGCATCTTTTGGGGGCCAAGGGCAGGGTGACAGGATTAAGATGACACAAAACAGCTTGTAATGGAAAAGGATTAGGCCCACAAAGTAAATAAACAGAACATATATTTGGCAACGAACTAGGTCAATTGGCAACCGCAGAAAATGAATTTTGGAACCAGAGAGGAAGCAGAAGCATTACCAAAGCTTGGAAATGCTATTGTTTGACTTACAACACCTACTGGCCATGCTGGCTGGAAGCTGTAGTCCAAAAGAGCAGCTTTCACATTGTTTTACCCCCTGAAAGCTTATACTCAGGACTTTCGGAGGTAAGATGTAAATGTGGAAGAATCATGGCCAATGGCTGGGGGGTGCTGAGAGCTGCATCCAACCCACTGTCCAAAAACCTTTCCCAAGATTTACCAGTGAGTAAGGTCACCCTTGCTTGAAAACTAGTCATATCCAACTCTAGGGTTCAGTGCTCATCTCTGTTTATAGCCAAAGAGCCAGCATTGTCTGCATCTCCAGATGTTTCTGTGGATATGGCATGACTAGACACAGGAGTGCACAGAACGTTGTTTACCTTCCCACCAAAGTGGTACCTATTTATCTACTTGCAATTTCTTGCTTTTGAGCTGCTAGGCTGGCAGGAGCTAGGACAGAGACAGGAGCTCACTCCTTCAGGCAGCACTCAGGTCTCGAACTGCTGAACTGCCGACCTTCCAACCATCAAGTTCAGCGACTTAAACACTAAGCCACCGCAGTCCCTTTACCAGTGAGTAGAAATTAGCAAAAATTAGCAAATCTGGTTTGGTTTCTTTCCCACCTCAATTTTGTCAAGGCACGATTCTGAAAAGACCAAACAAAACCATCGCCTATGTTTAGCTTTATGTTACTCTACAGGAGAGTATGCTAGTCCAGTGTGATAGAGATCAAATCATGTAGAGCAGGTGGATGTGGCCCTAAATGAAACAGCGAGATTGGTCACAGGAGGCCTAAAACCAACTCCAATACAAAAAGTGCATTATTTAACTGGCATCCCTTTCTATCAAGAAAGTGCTGCTCAGAAGGGACGCGCGGCGGCGCGGATCCGCTGCCGCGCGCTTTGCCGGCCCTGCCCCATTAGAGGTGGCACGGGGCCAGAAGCAGCGGGGGCCAGGCCTTCCTGGAGGGGAAAGGTCCGGACCGCCCTTCTGCACGGGGCCAGAAGAGGCGGGGGCCAGTCCTTCCTTGAAAGGAGAGGTCTGGACCGCCCTTCCTCCTTTCACCGGCTGGGCCAGGCAACGTTTGCCCGCCACCCCCTCCCTTGGTGTCAGTGTGAGTTTTTTGGTCACTTCGGGGTCGGATGGGAATTTTTGCTTGAACCTAGATTGGCCATTTGGTTCTTGTTGTTTTCGCCCATCCCACACTGTCACTGCTGGTTGAGTTCTGGGGTAATTTTTGGTTCTTGTCTTTGGTCACTTGGCGGCTAGCACTGGTAAGGGGGCACTGGGTGACCCCTACGAGTCCGGCAGGTGCACACTTGGTTGGCCACAGGTTGGATAAGATAGAGGGAACTCGGGTGGCCAATCAGGTGTGCTTTAGGAACAAGGGAAGGCTATGCTAGAAACAGCTTGCCAAACCTTCAAGTTTGCCGGACTCACGTCAGAAGCAGAGGTTAAGTCATTTGCGCTTCTGTTTGGGGTCGAGATAATTGGTTATAACCATTCGTCCTTACCAGTGCTATGGCGGCCCGCTTGCATTATTGAATTGTGACTAATAAAAGTGGCCCAGTTTAAACCCAGCCCAGTGTCCGTCTCTTTATTGAGTGGTGGGTCCGGCAAAGAGTGGGTCAAAGCAAGAGTCTCAGACACACACCTGCTATTTTGGTCACCAACCACTAAAGCAGAGACTGAAATCAAGGCATAGTTTCCTCATAACTTCTGCCCCTCCAAACAACCAGCCCCCACAGACCGACCTAGAACTATGGAAGGAGAGCAAGGAGCTACCAGATAACTGGGCAAAACCACATGACTCTCTACCATCGGGCGAAGAACAACCATGGCCTGTGTGGAAAGCTTTAAATAGACTGCGCACAGGGATAGGAAGATCAAGGGCTAATATGAGAAAGTGGGGTTTCCCTGTAGACCAGGGGTTCCCAACCTAAGGCCTATGGGCCGTATGTGGCCCATGGTGTCATTTCATGTGGTTGGAAATGAAAGGCACCCCTCCAAGGGCATTTGAGAAACAAAATGACCACCTCTTTGAAGCTATTGGGACAAAATGGCTACCCCCATCATGCAGGCAGGGCAAAATGGCCATCCAGCCCTCAAAGCTGACTGAGAGTGAGTGACCCGGCCCCTGGCTTGAAAAGGTTGGGAACCCCTGCTGCAGACAATAGCCTGTGTGAATGCAGAGAAGTGCAAACTATCCCTCATATGATACAATGCACATGATGTCCTTCAGTGTGCACTGAGGAGGACCTTATGTCGGCAAGAGGAAATGCTGTTGATGTGGCCCGATCCAATATTAGGCAGATGTCGTCTAGCCCATTTTAATTCTATTTTGTTTTTAGATGTGTTAATTTTAGCTTTGTATGTTATTATATGTTGGCGGTGCAACTGACATGAAGAAAGAAAGGAGAGACAAACAGGACTTTTTGGTTTCAGAAAGAAAGGACTCTTGCTCTCATTCTCACTCAGACCATATGCCTCCAAACCATATGCCCCCATCCTTTATCATGTTTGTAATTTAGGCAGTGGCTCAAGTGGCTAAGATGCTGACGAGAAGACGGGAGGTCACCAGTTCGATTCCCGAGCACTGCAGGACGGAATGAGCTCCCGTCTTTGTCCCAGCTCCTGCCAACCTAGCAGGTCAAAAGCAAGAAATTGCAAGTACAGTGATACCTCATACAATGTCCAAACTTGGTTCCACAAGTTTGGACTTTATACGGATTTGGACTTTGTATGAGGCATGCAAAATCCTAGCCGCGATGCCTCATACGACGTCCAAATCCTTGCTGCGATGCCTCGTACAACGTCGTTTCCATAGAGATACATTGTACTGTAGCAGCACAGACTTCAGGGCAAAGTCAAGAAAACAGACAGGAAACTGAAAGAACTTTAAGAAAACATTGTCTAGAGGCTAAATACATTACAAAAACATGTCAAATAACCCTGATTGTCCAAGAACCTGAAGAATGCTGCAAAAATCCCAGGAATGCTTCTAAAAATTCTGATGAAAAATTTAAAAAAATCCAAAATCACGCTCAAAACCACTCCTAAACACTCTTTGCCATGTGCAAAACCCACAAGAGCAATGCACGCATGTGTCCTGCCTTTTATACTGCCCAGGCACAATACAACCTGGGAAAAACTGAATGCCTCATACAAAGTCAAGCGAAGTGGTCCCTATTTATCTACAGTAATACCTCATACAAAGTCCGCTTCATACAACATCGAATTCATACAACATCGCCTAATTTCTTGAAAAAAGTTACCTCATACAAAGTCGAGCGGCTTTGTATGAGGTAACTTTTTTCAAGAAATTAGGCGATGTTGTATGCATTCGATGTTGTATGAAGCGGACTTTGTATGAGGTATTACTGTAGATAAATAGGGACCACTTCGGTGGGAAGGTAAACAGCGCTCCGTACACTCCAGTGTCTAGTCATGCCTGCCACATGACCACAGAAACGTCTGCAGAAGCAGACAGCACTGGCTCTTCAGCTTTGAAACAGAGATGAGCACGTCCTAGAGTCAGATACGACTGGCTTTCAAGCAAGGAAAACTTTACCTTACCTTACAATTTAGGAAAATCAAGAAACCACCACAACAAATAACATTCTTACACACGCACACACACACACCCCTGCCAAATATTGTATAAGTTCAAATATAATAATAATAATAATAATAATAATAATAATAATAATAATAATAATAATAATAATAATAATAATAATAATAATAATAATAATAATAATAATAATAATAATAATAATAATAATAATAATAATAATTGTTCTTCCAAGGATCTCACTATTTGCATAGCATAATCCTTTCTTTCTCCACAGTGCTAACATTAGTGTGACCTTTTCCTGCTAATTGGAAAATCTTACAGAAATAAAGCCTGTCAGAAAAATGAGAAGTGTCTCCCCTTTAGGCGGCCCAAATGACCTCAGAGGGGGAAAGAAGTTCTGGAATTCCTGCTCCTTCTGCTCACACTGCAAAATCTTTATTACTTCGGAGAGCCTTGAAACTCGGTAATGCCTCTCTGGTGCACCAAGAAGTAAATAAATTTCTCCTTATGACCACTTTGGAGAAACACACAGCCAGATTTACTCAGCAGGGATAGATACTGGACAAGATAATGAAGAGCGAATAAGAATATGATAGGGGTTTACAGCCTCTTCTGTCTCTTTAAAGTGTTTTAATCCTTCAGAAACAGGATACCGCGGCCATTTCCTTAAAGATACAGTACCCCTTCTGGGACAGGTAATGTTTTAAAAAGCCAAGACGTAACATCTATCTCACAGTATTGATTGGCACTTTAGTGTGATAAAAAGAGTTGAACCTGAAGGGGCAAAAAAAAAAAAAAAAAAGGGGGACAAAAGGTAATTCAGGATTAGTCTGGGAAAGCTGTAAAGAGAGACCCTGGTAAGATGGGTCAATTTTTCAAATTACCTTGAATTTACACACAAATGCTTCAGCCTATCTCACCAGCTGAGACTTAAAACCTAAGAAAGTCATGTAGATGTGATTCAAAGTTGAGCATCGGTACTAGTGTATGAGCACAGAACCAACAAGATCATGGGATCATAGAATAACTGAGTTGGAAGGGGTCTATGAAGCCATTGAGTCCAACCCCTGGCTCAATGCAGGAATCCGGATCAATGAAGATCTGACAGACGGGTGTCCAACTCTCTCTTGAATGCCTCCAGTGTTGGAATGCACACCACTTCTCAAGGTAATTGGTTCCATTGTTGTACTGCTCTGTACATGATCCTTCATTTCTCATGCATGTTGCTTAGTCATATTGGCCAACATTCTGTTCACTTATAACATCAAGGTCATGGCCAGTGGTGCATAAATTAAACAACCAGGCATGCTACCAATTGTGCCACCAGTTATATAATTGATAGCTCATCAGACAGGAATAATTGTTGTTCTCTATTGGGTCAAGGTGGTCGTTAGCATGATTTTGGCCATTCGTTTTTATTAATATGTTGTTGTTGTTCAGTCGCACAGTCAATTCCAACCCTTTGCGACCCTATGGACCATTGATCTCCAGGTACCCCTGTCTTCCACCATCCTCCTCAGCCCGCTCAGCTCGGTGCCCGCTGCGTCCACAATGCCATCCAGCCATCTCATCCTTGGCCGTCCCCTTTTTCTTTTGCCCTCCACCTTTCCCAGCATCAAGGCTTTCTCAAGTGAATCCTCTCTTCTCATTTGGTGTCCAAAGTACTTCATCTTCATCTTTACTATGTGACCTTCTAAGGAGCAGTCAGGACTGATTTCTTTCAAGATTGGCTTATTTGTTCTCCTCGCTGTCCAGGGTACTCTCAAAACTCTCCTCCAACACCACATCTCAAAGGCGTCTATTCTTCTGCGCTCAGCCTTCCTAATGATCCAGCTCTCACATCCATACATTACCACCGGGAAATATATTAATATATCTGGAGAAATATAGGGGCAGAAAGGAAGAGTGAGAAAACAAGGTGGCCTCAACTACCATGTGGACCTTAACAGATTATACTTTCAGAAACTAAAATATTAGGGATCAGGGTTTGGGATTTTCTGGATTCTGGGAGCGTTACCTACCTGGTAACACCTTACAAACATGGATGGGATTGGAAGGCTTTGTGATGTAGCTTCCTGCTCAAAAAGAAAGATTCCAGGTAACACTGGGGCAGGAATAGGACAGCTAGACTAGTTTTAGCTAAATCTCAAAGCTTTCCAGTTTAGGCCTTTTCTGCAAAGTAGATGACATTCAGGTGTCTGTAGATTAGACAGAACCCCTAGAACGGTGAATTATGGTATCTGCAGTTTGGAAAGTCCCAAAATCGCATCCCTAGAATATTGATTATCAATTGAGAAATAACAAAAGAAAAGTAATAGGTGGGAGCTTGTCTGTCAGAAGCTCTGAAAGTAATTGTGAGGATGTGAAAATGTACAAGATAAACTTAGTCTCATATCTCTCCTTCAGTTCCATTAACAGCTCAGTTAGATACTAAACTTAATTTCTGAGAAAAGCAAATGTTTTCTGTACAAAAAGTGTCAACCTTGCATGAATGCAAGAAATCCTGTTGTGGTAATTTAGTGTATGAGAGCCAAGACAAAGGAACAGCCGAAGGGGTTGGCTTAACACATCTTTATTGCATGAGAGGTCAGAGGGAACATGAGGTAATGGCGGACGAACAGCTCAATATATACGGTGGTTATACATTTGAATGTGGCTCCACGATAGCCCATTGGCTACCCCTTGGCGTGACGTCATTCTTGGTCACGCCCTTCTTGTCCAGGTGAGGTAGTGGCGGGAACCCTCCCGCGCTGTCGTTCTTTGGTGATTTATGACCTGTGAGCTGGGCGCTCGCTATTGCCACCGAGTGGTCATTAGCTCGCGTCCTGGTTGGAGCGGGTTGCATTGAAGTATGGTTTAAAGGCACAGTATGAAGAAACACAATGCATAGGATTGAAACACAACATTCCTCCCCCCTAGGATGAGACGAAGTCTCTCATCCAAGATGGTTTATTGCAAATGCGCTTTGGGCGTGTTGTGGGCTGGCTTGTCCCGGCTCCTTGTCCTGCAATGGGAGAGGGAGACTCGTTAGTGACTCGCCGCGGCTCAGCGGCTGTTGGGGAGGGAGACTCGTTAGTGATTCGCCGTGGCTCAGCGGCTGTTGGGGAAAGGGCAGAAAAACCGGGGGCACTGGGGACTAACGAAAAACCCCGCTTCTCGCTTGGAAGGGTGGGGGACCACTCCTGAAAACCCCCCCGGTTTTGTAACTGAAAATTAAAAGTGTCCCCTGGGTCTCCATTAGGAAGATTCCACAGGATCTCTCCGGGGGCTGCTTCGGACTCCTTTCCCTCCCCCCTAGGTGGGGACCACCGATCCCCTTCTCCTCCCCCTTGGGCTGAACGGGTGGGGGAGAACCCTAACGTTGAAGGCACTGCCGCGCCATCCGCGGGGCGGTCGTCTGGGACCCGGCGCCGGAGCTGGTCCGCGTGTCGCCGCCAGAATAGACCCGTACTTGTCTCGACACAGTACGACACGGGACCCGTCTGGCCAACGATGACGCCCGGGACCCAGGCTGGCCCCGCGCTAGCGTAGTTCCTGCAATGTACCGGGGCACCCACTGCGAAACTCTTCGTGGCTGCTAGCCCCACATTTCTCCCCGTGTCCTCTACCCTTGTTGGATCGAGCCTGGTCAGAATCGTTGTCAGCTTCCTACGCATTAAGAGCTCTGCGGGCGAATACCCTGAAGCTAGGGGGGTCACCCTGTATCCTAGCAGGAACTGACACACCTGAAGGTTGAGATCCCCTGGACCCATGCGCCTCAGCGCGTCCTTGGTGGTGCGCACGAGGCGCTCCACCTGGCCGTTCGTCGCCGGGTGGAAAGGGGCGGAGGTGATGTGCCGAATGGCGTTGATCTCCATGAATGCCCTGAACTCAGTGGATGTGAAGCAACTCGCGTTATCGCTAATTAGGGTGTCGGGTATACCGAACGTGCTAAAGACCCTCCGCAGATGCTTCACCGTCGTAGCTGACGAGGTGCTTGTAACTGGGATTACCTCCAGCCACTTGGAGTAAGCATCCACCACGAGGAGAAAAAGTGTCCCCCTAAATGGCCCCGCAAAATCAACGTGCACCCGCGACCATGGCCCCCTTGCCGCGTCCCATTCCCTGTGCGGCAGACGCGTTTCTTCGGGCCTGGAGCATTGGCATTTCTCGCAAGTGCCCACCATGTGCTCAATGTCGGCATCTAATTGGGGCCACCAAAAATAGCTCCTGGCCAGAGCCTTGGAACGAACAATCCCAGGGTGGCTGACGTGCAGCAGTTTGAGTACCCTGGACCTCAGGGAATCGGGGACCACCACCCGCTGGCCCCACAGAAGACACCCCCTCTCTAGGGACAGCTCTAGCCTCTTCCTGAAGAACGGGGTGAGCTCGGCCGTCGGGGAGGACGCAGGCCACCCTTTCTGCACCCAGGAGCTGACAAGAGCAAGTGTCTTGTCCTTGCCGGTCGCCTTAGCTATATCCGCAGGCACAATGGGGGGCGAATCCAGGACTTCGATCAGGAGCACTGAGCAGTCTCGCTCTTCGTCGGCTACGACGCTGTTAACCTCGGGAAGAGGAGACCGCGACAGGGCGTCAGCATGGCTTATTTCGCTCCCCGGGCGGTAGACCAGCGCGTGCTGGTACGCGTTTAAGAAAATGGCCCACCGTAGCATCCTAGGGGACAGGATCTGAGGAGTTGGCTTGTCTGCAGTGAAGATGCCCAACAGGGGCTTGTGATCGGTCACAATGGTGAAAGGGCGGCCATAGAGAAAATCGTGGAACTTTTTCGTTCCCGCGATTATGGCGAGCGCCTCCCTGTCTGTTTGGGCGTAATTCCGCTCTGCCTGGGACAGGGATCTCGAGTAGAATGCGACTGGGGCCTCTCTCCCGTTTTCCAGCACATGGCACAGCACCGCCCCCACCCCCACTGGGGACGCATCACATATCAGAACCACCGGTCTCTTGGGGTCAAAATGGGTTAGAATAGCGTCAGACGCTAGGAGTTGCTTCAGTTCAACGAATGCCCTCTCTTGATTCTCGCCCCACTTCCACGCCTCGTCTTTCTTAAGTAACTTGTGCAGTGGCTCTGCCACTGATGCCTTCCGCGGTAGGAAGGAATGGTAAAAGTTTAAGAGGCCTAGAAACGATTGCAATTCGTGCTTAGAGGTGGGGCGAGGGGCATTTCGAATGGCGGCTACCTTTGATTTGGAGGGTTTGATCCCTTCGGGGGTTACCCGGAAACCTAAGAACTCAACCTCCTTGGCGAAAAAAACGCATTTGTCTCGCCGCAACCTCAACCCCGCCTTTTCGAACACCGCCAGCACTTTGTCCAGCCTCTCAGCCAGCTCCTCCTCGTTTCCCCCTGTTATCAACACGTCATCAAAGTATGGCAAAACCCCCTCCAAACCCTTTAAGAGGCGTTCCACGAGTGACTGGAAAATACCGGGCGCCGAGTTCACGCCGAACTGTAGGCGCGTCACCTGGAACGCCCCCTTATGAGTGACTATCGTTTGCGCAGCAGCCGCAGCTGGGGTTACAGAGAGTTGCTGATAGGCTTGCGCAAGGTCAAGTTTGGCGAAACACTTTCCCCCGTGTAACCTGGCCAACAGATGGCTGACTACCGGCACCGGATACGCATTTGGGCGGATCGCCTTATTAATGGTGCACTTGTAATCAGCGCAAATGCGAACCTCCCCGTTGGCCTTTAGCGCGGTTACAATTGGAGTTTCCCACTCTGCGGAATCAACAGGAACAAGTATCCCCTGGCCCACCAATTTGTCCAGTTCCGTCTCTATCTTTTCTTTGAGTGCGAAAGGCACTCTGCGTGGCTTGAGTCTGATAGGGCGGACCTCCGGATTCAGGTCGAATGCTACTGGGGGTCCCTTGAACTTTCCCAGTCCTTTCTTGAAAACTTCGGGGTGCGCATCACACACCTCCTGTATTGGGTCAGTCCCGACGGCATGCACCCCCCCAATGAACAACCCCAGGGGCTTGAACCATTGAGTTCCTAGGAGGCTGCAACTTCCCCCTTTGAGAACGACCAGGGGCAGTTCCGCGGCGTGTTGCTTGTATCGGACCTTGACATTTCCAACCCCCAAAACTGGAATGCTATTTCCCTGCACGTCCCGCAGCGTGGATTTCAACGCTTTGAGCTTAGGGCGCACGTGGGGAGAAATTCCCAAAAACTCCCGCTGGGACATAATTGAGTATGAAGAACCCGAGTCTATCTCCATCCTAACAGGGGCCCCTTGCACCAGTACCTCAACAAAATAACGTGGGTGTCCCAAGGACACGCTGTACACGGGGGTCTCGTCGCCGCTGTCGTCGGAGATGCGGCCCACGCCGTCCTGCTTCCTCGCGGGCCGGGCGCCCTCCTTGGTCTTCGGCGGCCGGTCCGATGGGTTTCTCTGGTCTCTACGCCGTTGCCTGCAAACCTTGGCGATGTGACCCCGGCGTCCGCAGTTGTGGCACTCGGCCTTCCGGAACGGGCACTTGATGCGGTCGTGGGTTGCTCCACAGCCGTCGCAGCGACGGCCGTCCTTCCGCACCTTCCGGACGTCCTCATCATCGCTACTCTCCGTGGAAGACTTCGGCGTGTGCCTGGCTGCCTGCACCGAGGCCGGGGCCTTGTCGGACTGCGGGGGTCTCTCTCTGAACCCCTTAACTCCGGCCCTCGTAGCCTCCGCAGCCTGGGCCGCCTTCATGACCTCACGTAGCGTCGGCGGCGGCTCCTGGTTCATCAGTTTCCGTTGAACCTCTTCATCCCACAGGCCGCACAGCAAACGGTCCCTGAGGGTGATTTCGAGGTTTTCCCACTTGCATGGGCCGGCGGCCAATCTTAGGGCTGCTGCGAAGGCGGCGATGGATTCACCGGGCGCTTGAACCCTCTTCCAGAATGCGTCTCGAGCCGAAAACATCGAGACCGTAGGCTGGAAATGGTCTCGCATCACCTTTAAAAGCTGTTTGGCCGTCAGCTCGCTCACTTTCTTTGGCGCTACCAGGTCCACCAAGACTCGCTTAGCGGCGTTTCCCAGCATCCGAGTGAGGATGGCCCTCTTCTTCCCCTCATCTGTGATGTCGGACACCACCAGCATATCCTGGAAATCCATTTCAAAGAGCTCCCAGTCTTCCGGCTTGTTGACATCGAAACCGGCATGTGTCTTGGTCTCGTGGGAAGCCATAATCCCATCCTCGTCGCCAATTTAGTGTATGAGAGCCAAGACAAAGGAACAGCCGAAGGGGTTGGCTTAACACATCTTTATTGCATGAGAGGTCAGAGGGAACATGAGGTAATGGCGGACGAACAGCTCAATATATACGGTGGTTATACATTTGAATGTGGCTCCACGATAGCCCATTGGCTACCCCTTGGCGTGACGTCATTCTTGGTCACGCCCTTCTTGTCCAGGTGAGGTAGTGGCGGGAACCCTCCCGCGCTGTCGTTCTTTGGTGATTTATGACCTGTGAGCTGGGCGCTCGCTATTGCCACCGAGTGGTCATTAGCTCGCGTCCTGGTTGGAGCGGGTTGCATTGAAGTATGGTTTAAAGGCACAGTATGAAGAAACACAATGCATAGGATTGAAACACAACAGGTAATAAAAAGCATTTTAAGGGGGAAAATGGTACCATTTTGAAAGGAGCCTAGTTTCTTTCTTTTCAGTTTACTGACCCATCAATGCAGGCTTGCCTGTCCTTTCCAATGTTAAAGGATTGAAAGGAAACAGCTATTCATTGGCTTTGCTCCACACACCACACACAAAAAAGGTGACATCAGCAAAAACATGGCCCATTCTGGGGAGCGCTAATTGTTATTTAAAAAAATGATCCAGGGCAAAAGCTCACATATGTTTTTGATCCATCAAAATGATTGATGGCTGCATTTTAAAGCAAGCTCTGATGCAATGCCGGTTGATGAAAGAAGCGACTATGTGAATCAAACCTTCAGCCGGTGATAAATGATAGAGTTTAAGGAGTGTGTTTGTGGAAGTTTGTTGTGTTTAAAGGTTTGAGTCTGGAAGCAGCTTTTAAAATGAAGTCTGCAGGGCCAACACAGGGTGCCTCATGGAGACACAATCTACCAGAAAGCTTCAGGTAGCTCACAAATGCAATTTATTTGCATTATAACTGTACAAAGTAAAGAAAACACTCGGGAGGTCCATTGAAGCACATCCTCTACCATGTACCATTTGATCAAGAAAGAGATTGGAAGATTGGTTTTACATTGTGTGACTTGTAAAAATTTTGCCTGTGTAATAGGAGATTAGCTAAATGTATTATGTTGTTTCAAACGATACTATCAAATGATAAGAGCCAGCAACACAAGACTGGATAAGCTGTCCTGGGAAATTAAGCATCTTGCTTATGAACATAGTCTACACAACCCTTCAGATCCAGCACTGTGACCACGAAGAACACTATGATGGAAGAGGGATGATGCATGATGCTCCCCTCTAGGTATGTTCACAACACCAGATTGCACAACTTCTTCTTGTACCATAGCCGATTCATCATGACGAATAGCCATGAAGATGGTCCTGAGAATATAATGAAATGGCCTTTCATTTGCCTTCCGCATCGCAGCGTGGCCCCTGTTTCATAAGTTACTTTTTGGTCCTGAGCCCTTTTGGCACACAAAGTCCTCATCGGCCCCAGACCAGGGTCGATGAAGCTGCTGCCCTCCATCAAGATGGATCCAAGTGGGATTTAATCCACTTGGGGGCCATCACCCTTCCCTGTGGACTTCGCCACCCAAGGCTGTTAGTTCTCAGGGTTGTCAGGTTAGTTGACTGCCACCTGACGATCAGCATTGAGTCACTGGCAGTAGGGTCTTCTCTATTACTATAGGAGAGTAGCCGGGTCAGACTGGTTATTTTAAATACCTAAACAAATAAATACACTTTATCAAACACTATCGGCTTTCTGGAGGCATCTAGTTATCTTCTACGTAATGTCAGATGTATGGACTGCAGTGGCTTAGTGGTTAAGACACTGAACTTGATGACTGGAAGGTTGGCAGGTCAGCAGTTCGAGACCCCAGTGATGCACAATGGAGTGAGCTCCCATCTCTGTCTCAGCTCCTGCCAACCTAGCAGTTCAAAAGCAAGACATTGCAAGTAGATAAACAGGGACCACTTTGGTGGGAAAGTAAACAGCCTTCTGTGCACACCAGTGTCTAGTCATGCCTGCCACATAGTCCATGGAAACCTCTGCAGATGCAGACAGCACTGGCTCTTTGGCTATAAACAGAGATGAACCCTGAACTCTAGAGGTGGATATGACTGGCTTTCGAACAAGGGTGGCCTTGACCTTTACCTAATGTGGGTCTGATCCAATAAGCCTCTAGTTATATGGATTTCATTGTGAAGTGGAATTTCATATTCTGGACTCGCTCTGTGCCACTTGGTTGCCAAAGAAAGGTTGGCCACCACCATCAGCACCAGCACTTCAGATGGCTGCTAAGCCTTCCCAGAAGGCCTGAGCATGACAAATGCTAGCAATTTAGAGGCTCATTTGAAGAGGCCTTGGAAAAGGTGGTTGTTCACATTCATCAAGGCTGGGCAGGGCATTAGTGCTCTGAGTGAGGGCTACCCATCCTGCCTCCAGGCCCCAACCTCTCGCCCGGCACTTTTAATTATTCAAACCTTGACCTTCACAACATCTCTTCATTAAGCTTTGCTAATGTCCCAGAAAGTCTCTGACCTTCCTGTTGCTCCCTGGGGAGCAAAGAAAAGGATTTGTCATCCAAACAGCATGCAAGGATTCTAATGCGCCTACTTGAATCCTGAAGCACTTTCCCACTTGAATCTACTAATTCAGAAGCTGAATAAAATGGAATACTTCAATTACAACAGTCCTGTAGGTGTTCACTCAAGAGGGTTAGCTCTTGGTTTCAGGGATCCTTGGTAAATGTCTCTCTAATAAACCCCCTTGTAACTGCCTGGATAAACCTTGTTGAAATTTACACTTGAAAATGCCCCCTTCCCTTTCTTGAACTCAAAAAGAGCAACAACAACAACAAAAAGCAACGGTAGGCAATTTGAATGCAAGGGTGGGTGATACTTTTATTATAGGTGAAGGTAAAGGTGGCCCTTGTTCGAAAGCCAGTCATATCTGACTCTAGGGTTCAGTGCTCATCTCTGTTTACAGCCAAGGAGCCAGCGTTATCTGTGTCTGCAGATGTTTCCATGGAAATGTGGCAGGCATGCCTAGACACCAGAGAGCACAGAACACTGTTTACCTTCCCACCGAAGGGGTCCCTATTTATCTACTTGCAATTTCTTGCTTTCAAACTGCTAGGTTGGCAGGAGCTGGGACAGAGGCAGGGGCTCACTCCGTCATGCAGCACTCGTGTATCCAGCTCTGACCTTCCAGTCTTCTTCACTCTTGAACGACGGCGTCTAAGAGGTGACCTTATTGAAGTTTATAAAATCATGCATGGTGTGGACAAAGTAGATAAGGAAAAACTATTTTCCCTATCGCACAACCCTAGAACTAGGAGGCACTCCATGAAACATTTGGGTGCTAGTTCTCAAACAAATAAGAGAAAGTACTTTTTCACCCAGAGGTTCACTGGTCTATGGAACTCCCTACCAGAAGAAGTGGTGACAGCTGTCAGTCTTGACAGCTTTAAGAAAGGATTAGACAAGTTCATGGAGGACAAGGGTATCAATGGCTATAATTATGGATACTTAAGGACAACTTCCGGGTTGGAGAGATAGGCAGGATATCTCTCAATGTCATTTCCAGGGAATCCTAAGCAGGTGAAGGCATCTCCTTGGGAATATCCTGAAGGAAATGGTGAGCCACTGTGTGAGACAGAATGCTGGATTGGAATGGCCGTGGCCTGTTCCAGCAAGGCTGTTCTTATGTTCTTATGTTCTTAAGTACACCATCTTAACCACTTGAGCCACCACAGTCCCAACTTTTATTGTATCTATTTCCTAAAGCAATCCAAAGTGACTATATATCTCTCTCTCTTTGAAAGCCACCCCACCAACTGGATGGAAGGAAAGCTGAGAAGTTGACTTCAAAGCTTAGGTCCTAACGATCTCTTCTTTTCTCCACCCCATATAATCTCCAACCGATGTAGGAATCATCTTATTCATTCATTAGCTAAAACTGATTTTTTTTTTTTGTTAGAGCTGGGATTGCTCTAGCTGTGTTGGAGGAATTCCAGAGAGATACTTTGGTTCTGGCTGTGTCAGGAATGCATCCAATTGGCTTTACAAGTTGCCCAATAGACATCATGTTCTTCGAGTAGCTTCTATTTATAAATGCCAGATTCTGCATTTAGTTCAATTTTTAGTTGAGGGGAAGAAACCTTAAGAACCTTCCGCTAAATGTTGCTCTCCAAAACAAACTCACTCCCTTTTTCTTGATAAGATTGTCTTCTCATGAGACCATTTCAGACTGTTCAGAATTGCTTGTTTCACAAAAGCTGATTGCAGAGTAAGCTCTATTTTACCCCGTTATACTAGAATAAATAAAAGAAGACATTAATGGTTAAGGCGGCAGATTCCTAGAAATTTTCCAGTGCTGATTCATAAGGTGGTCACTTTGTAATTTTTTCCACTCTTAACACACCGCAGCTTCTTGCCTGCGGCCTGAGTTTTACAAAGAAAGAGACAAAAAGTCAATATAAATTAGATATTTGGGTTGAGATGAGGTGACCTCAGAAGTGACTGCAACGAGAAAATAGGGCACACATTGAATTCTGCCCATCTCTATGGGGGAAATGGCATGACCAAATGAGGCTACTAATAGCTTTATCTGCCATTCTTTGAATTTTCTGCATCATATATTTCACACAGTCACCAGAGATGTTGTGATTATTTGAAAAGTTTTGCCACACACTCAAAGCTTTGAAGATGTGGTAAATATGAGCAATATGGAGCAGGCACTATCCAGATCAAGGGTAGGGTCACTCTTACTTGAAATCCAGTCATATCCAACTCTAGGGTTCAGTGTTCGTCTTTGTTTATAGTCAAACAGCCAGTGCTGTCTGTGTCTGCAGATGTTTCTGTGGTCGTGTGGTAGGCATGACTACACATTGGAGCACATGGAATACTGTTTACCTTCCCATCAAAGTGGTACCTATTTATCTACTTGCAATTTCTTGTTTTTGAGCTGCTAGGTTGGCAGGAGCTGGGACAGAGATGGGAGCTCACTCTGTCCCACAGCACTCACGTCTCGAATTGTAGATGGAGACGAACACTGTATCCTAGAGTCAGATGCAACTGGTTTTCGAGCAAGGGTGACTTTTACCTTAACCCAGTGGTGGGCATCAGCAGGTTCGCACCAGTTTGCCAGAAGGGCTCCGTCATCCGAACCACCTCGAGTCGCCAGAACTGGTAGCAGAAATTCTGGCTGGCCCCACCCATCCAAGTTTTGAAATAAAGTAGTACTAATTCGGGTGCAACGCAGGGCACAGTGTGGTAGTAAAATTTTTTGGAGCCCACCACTGCCTTGACCTAAATTTAATACATACTTAAAAGCAAATTTTCCCGTTTTACAACACACATTTAGAGAGAAAGAGTTAGCTGCTGAAAGAATGGACATGCGAGTAACTACACTAAGAAAGCAGTGATAACTGGAAAAAGAGAGATCTAAGTCTCTCTCTGTCTCCCTCTTCATCTAGTTTCCTTCTTGCTCTTCATCTCTAGATCTTCACAAGATGACAGGTCTGCACTGGATGAATTGGCTTCCCAAGCAACTGTCCCCCCCCCCTTTGAAGACACAGGGTGAGACTGCACTTACAGAGTCTGCAGAAAGGATATGACACTTTTGTCTCCATGATCATTAAAATGATGGGCCGAACTTTGGAAATACAAAGAGACACGGCAGCAGCAAGAGAAACTCAAGGCAATATCATAACAGATAGACAGGCATGAGGGTGAGCCACACACATGCTCAAAGTATTTGTCCTTGCAATGGTCTTTAAGCGCATACTCATTCTTGCTCAGCATATGCACACCCCAAATTAGGCAAAATGTTTGCATTTCACCCTGAACCCTGTTGGCATTTGTTCTCGGTTTGGGCTAAGTTACTGACAAGTACAAACATTTCTATAATACTGCTTCAAGTTTGCCAGCTTGGGGTTTGAGGGAAATTGGGGTGGAGACCGACAAAGAGCTTATTAAAAGGATTTATTGTTTGAACCTTCGAGGTAAAGAACCAGAGCCTCTAGTCTAAAGTTACTCTCAAAATCACACATTGGCCTGTTTAACAAGAGGCTTCTGTATGAAGAAGAATGGCCCTCAGGGTGTGTTTTTAAAATTAAAAATGGGCTGCCTAGCCTAGCCAGCAAGCCTTCCCATCTGCCTTTTAATGTACTTTACCACCTACATGCCTTTATCAACATTATTAGTTATATGTCAATCAACTGAGATCATTCCTGTAGGTGAGGTACATGGAAAGAGCCTACTAGAAAACTGTGGTATTTTTGGACCACAATCAGCAACTGGTAACGGCAACTTTGTGTTGCCTGCTAATCTTTCTCATACTAGGTCAGGCAAAGGCAACTGCAGAATTAATTCACCAAATGGACGGCTTCATTTTGGCATTTTCACGTCTGGCCTAGACACGGAAGAAGAATTCCTGTAGGTGCAAAATCTGTTCATCTGCAAACTCAAGAAAATTATCCATCCATCCATCCATCCATCCATCCATCCATCCACACAACAGCAACAATGGCTCAAGCAGTTTCCATAACTCTTAAAAACCAGAGATGTGTGTTGTCTGTATCTGAGTTCCCAGGACATTCATGGACCATAATGTGAGGAAGGAATGGAAAATTGATCTGATTTCCTTTCAAGTAGTTGAGCTAAAGCTGGTAGAGGTAGCATGAGAATGTCAAGAAATCGACAACTCACATTCCTCACATGGTGTCAAACAGACTGTGCTCAGAATTTCTTTTTCTTTATGTGCATGTGTAAGGTCTCCTGCTAGGTGAGAGCCTTGTCAGGGCTCCGGGGAGGTGGGGGTGGGTGGGAGGAAGTTTGAGCAGTCTAATCATACCTGTCAACTGCGGCTCCGGACAATCCGGGACCTGCACAAGTCGCGTTCTACACATGTGTAGAAGGCTTTTACGCTTGCGTAGAACCCTTTTACGCTTGCGTAGCCTTCTACGCAAGCGTAAAAGCCTTCTACGCATGCGTAGAACGCGACTTGCGCAGAAGGGATGCACAATACCTCTTTTCCCCCACTGCCAATTCCGGGGTTTTGGCAGCTGCGGGCGGGAAATGGTGCAAATCGGCGCTGAAAATCAGGAAATCCCGGCCAATCCGGGAAGGTTGACAGGTATGAGTCTAACTAGGCAGTGTTGGCCATCTCTTGTCAATGATGTTAGGCTGGGACTAAAACTCACCAAAGTATCCTCCATCGGATCTCTTGGGCATGGTGAAAGCGGAGGACACATGCCATGGTCTGCCTAGCCAGCAGTTAACGTGATATCTGAATGGCTAAAAAAATTGGCATGCAAATGGACTTGGTTTCTTTGGTCCATTTGCGTGTGCGGAATGTCGTCGAGCAGATGCGTGGACTCCTCAATGAAAAATGACTCCAAGGTATCCGAGGTAAGTTCCTCTCTCCCCCCCCCCCCCAGTATTATTTTTGTATGCTGTCCAAGAGGGCCACAACAAGTTTGAAAGAGAAGCTTTTAATCACTGAAAAACAGAGAAGACACTAAATTGGCATTTGACATGGGATGGGTGGAAAATAAAAACAAGCTCTTATGGGAAACATTAAGCGAGACAATGTAGAGGAGCTCTATACAGTTCAAAACTTTGAGAGAACCATAATATATAGAGCATAAGCTTTTACACCCTGAAATTTGCCAGGTTCAAATCCCACCATCCTCCACTCTTTTTTTCAAAAAAGGAATGATGTGAAAGATCTCTGCCTCAAATACTACAAGGGTGTTTGTGTGCATGTCTCTCTGTGTGTAAATGTTGCCAGTGTCTTCAGTTTAGAAACTGCTTCTTTGCTACTTTTATTAATTATTGTAGTTCTATGCTATTACTTTATTATTATTATTCGGGTACTGCAGTGGCTCAAGTCGCTAAGACACTGAGTGGGAAGCGGAAGGTCAGCAGTTCGAGTCCCGAGTACTGCAGGACGGAAATGAGCTCCCGTCTTCATCCCAGCTCCTGCCAACCTAGCAGTTAGAAAGCAAGAAATTGCAAGGAGATAAATAGGGACCACTTTGGTGGGAAGGTAACAGCGTTCCGTGTGCTCCGGTGTCTAGTCATGCCTGCCACATGACCACGGAAACGTCTGCAGAAGCAGACAGCGCTGGCTCTTCGGCTTAGAAACAGAGATGAGCACTGCCCCCTAGAGTCGGATACGACTGGCTTTCGAGCAAGGGAAACCTTTACCTTTACTTTATGCTATTACTTCGGTTCCCAGTTGTTTTAGACCAGGGGTTGTCAACCTACGGTCCAGGGGACGGATGTGGCCCATGACACCATTTCATGTGGCCCACCACCACCTCCATCACACCCAGAAGTGCCATGCGTGGCAGGCGGGGCAAAATGGCTGTCCGCCCCCAAAGTTGTCTGAGGGAGTGTGACCTGGCCCTCGGATTGAAAAGGTTAAGAAACCGTGTTTTAGACAACTAAGACTATGGATAAATTACTGACTTTTTAATTTTTTTAATAAGACAATTCACTGTTCTATTTGTTTGTTTAAGACACACAGGCTTGGAACTTAAGAACATGATTTAAAAATACCACACCTCTGTTTTCTAAGCATAACTACAGAATGTAAACTGCTCATGGAGATTTATGGAACAAGAGCAGCTGCGAAGTTAACATCTGGGGGGGGGTCTAAATTGAGATAGACTATTGGCCCTTGTCCATTATCACTCCATTCGCTCCTCCTACAGCTTTAGCGCTGCTTAAGCTTCAAACAAGAGCAATGTTTAATTCATCCAGATGTGGAGCTAGAAAAGACCCAACCTTGCCCATGTCAATTAAGAAGACAGCAACTGGGAAACCGAAAGAGTAGGACAGATACTTTCTGAAAATGCATCAAAGCAAACCATAGTGTTTGGATTTGTAAAATTACCTCTTTATTTTGATCGGACACTATTAAAAGAAAAGTGCTGGAACTTTGATTAGTAATAAGAACATAGGAGATTAACCTCTAACGTTTAGCTCTCTTGCCTCCATCGAATTACTGATCTTTATCTTATCGAGCTATGCTAGCAATTGACTTGGGAACATTACACCGTTCTCGGAGCTGTCAGTCCTTGTCAGTGTCGCTACACAATGGACTGGAAGAGCATAAAAGACTGTGTCACCTTTACAAAGGCAACTTGTTTTCTTTGCATATTGCATTCACTCCACCCTTCCACCAATATATAGATCCCGCTTTGATTACACTTCTGAGCTTCCTGGGGGAGAAAAACTTGCTAAACTTTATTATGAATATTCTTTTTCAGATGAGCAAGATTTAGCATTACAATCGGTCACGAAGGACTGTAACACAACACACAACAACAATTTTGCTGCTGGAAATAACACGTGTGATTTACATGATATCGAATGTGCTGATTCCAAATCTGAACTCAGAATTTGCCAATCATGTACAGATTTTGAGTGATAGGCGTGCTGTAGCTGTTAAAATAGTCAGTAATTGGTTAATATATTTTTTTACATAGGAACATTATAACAGTTGCAGCTACCACTATGCTTGCTGCTGCCTCGACTGAATCAGGTCCCCTGGTGGCATGCATGTTCCAGCAGTGGCCGAACATGTCTGGGCAAGTCAGTGAGCTGAGGTCACAAATAGGTATATAAGGCAAGATGGACCAAGGGCTCGTCTCTAGTGTGAAACCATCTTATTGGATACTACAACTAGGCCATAGTGAGTCTGTTTTGAGCTAAAGATGAGTAGGCACAGCTGTGTTAATAAACCAAACAATGTTTGCTACATTTGTGGCAAATATACCTCACATGATCAATGCAAGAACCTAAGTAAGAGGGTGAGATTTGCTTAGTTAAGATCCTGATGTTCCAGGCAGAATCAGACTTCAGATTTGGATTCAGCGCACTTGATGTATTATAGGAGACATGGATTAGACCAAGTAGCAGACAATATTTATTTTTTAGTGCTGAAGTATAACCAAACTTTTCAACAACAAAAAAAGCATGGCATTCTTTGCAACTCAACTCTGGATAGACTGTTTTTCCTAAACAAACTGTGAAGGAATGTACAGTATATAAATGTTTATATTACCATACTGCAGATTCTTTTCCCTCTTTAAAACATCCTTGGGGGTGTGGGATGGGGAATTCTAGTCCTCATGATGGATAGTTTTCTTAGTTTGTGTTTATCTGACTCCTTGTGTATCCATATGGTTGGATAAATCTAACAAATCTTTCTCTTACACACATACGTGGATGTAACATGCAATGTGCACATTAAATCTGCTTTGCCTTTCTGGTGTCAGAAACCACAAACAAATTCCTCTTGCCCTATTTTTAATATGGACCTCATTGAAAGAACTAAGCAAGAGAACGGTCCTCAACACCCTCTGAATGGATATGAGCCTCAAGTTCGCCCTTTCTCTTAAGCCAGTCATTTCTGACCTTAGGATTCAGTGCTCATCTCTGTTTATAGGGTACACAAGAGCAAAACCAAATTAGAAGATGGAGAAAGGAGCTCACTAGATAAGGAACAACATCAAAAGATGATATAACTGAGGATCTCAACCTCCCTTACATCGCTTGGAAGACCCTGAATAGGCTGAAGGTTGGAGTCCCTAAATGCAAGAGCAACAGGCTCAAATGGAGGCTCCTGGTGGACAACAACACACTGTGTGAAAGGGGAGAGACACAGAATCCAGCTCATTTACTGGTCTGCTGCTTTCTGCCAGAGACATGCACCAGTGAGGACTTTGCTTTGTTTTTGTTTTTTATAATAGACTTTATTGAGTGTTTTAAAAGATGATGATGATGATGATAAAGGGGAGGATAAAGAGCTGTGGGCTACTGGGCTGAGCCAAAGATCTGCCGTCACCTGAGGACTGCTCCCACAGCTGTGTGGAGCCCTGCCCTTCCTTCCACATCCCTCTGTGGGGAGAATAAAGGGCCATGGGATATTGGCCCGGGCCAAAGACCGCCGCTGCCCAAGGACTGCTCCCGCAGCTGTGGGGAGCCCTGCTCTTCCTTCCCAGTTCCTCTGCGGGGAGGATAAAGGGCCGTGGGCTACTGGGCCAAGCCGAAGATCTGCTGCTACCCGAGGACTGCTCCCACAGCTGTGGGGAGCCCCACCCTTCCTTCCCCGTACCTCCACAGGAGGATAAAGGGTCGTGGGCTACTGGGTTGGGCAGAAGACCGCTGCCACCCGAGGAATGCTGCTGCAGCTGGGGGGGGAGCACCTTTTCTTTCTTTCGCGCTCCTGGGTTCTGCCTCAGGCCAATACGAAAAAGCTGGACTTCCTCGCCTCTTCCCGGAGCCACTTCATCGACCGGGGAAGTATACCTTGTGCTCTGTTAGGGCTGTGGCCTGTGAGGCAAGATGCTTTGTATCGCACTGTATGGGGTGATGATCTGTTGTTCACTGTATCTCAGGGAATCTTATTTATTGTTACTATGTCATTGATTATATGGATTTGACTGTATTATCTTGTTATTTATTTATCTTGTATTTTGCTGATTATTGTATTGTTATTGCTACTTGTTGTGATATTGTATTGCTGTATTTTGTTTTAGTGTTTATTTTACTGTTGTGAGTTGCCCATTGGGGAAGAAAGGCAGTATAGAAATAACAACAACAACAACAACAACAACAGCAACAACAACAACAACAGCTTGAAAAAATTACTCGATATCGAGATCTGAAAATTGAACTGCAGAGACTCTGGCAAAAACCAGCACAGGTGGCCCCAGTGGTAATCAGCACACTGGGTGCTGTGCCTAAAGACCTAGACAATTGGAGTTGACAAAAGACAATTGGAGTTGACAAAATCACCATCAGTCAGCTGCAAAAAGCCACCCTGCCGGGATCTGCTCGCATAATTCGGCAATGCATCACGCAGTCCTAAATGCTTGGGAAGTGTTCGACTAGTGATTTATGAAACAAAATCCAGCATTGTTATCTTGTTGGCTGTGTGTTTGAGGATAATAATAATAATAATAATAATAATAATAATAATAATAATAATAATAATAATAATAATAATAATAATAATAATAATAATAATAATAATAATAATAATAATAATAATAATAATAAAATTAAATAGAATAAAAAATAATGATAATACATAAAAAGAAAAATAATACAATACTTCCACTCTCTTAACCATTCTACTCATTAATATGGTATTCCAGTTTTCTCAAATACTGTACAAATACATTACATAAAACACCCTAGTGTGCTAAACCTATGTCCTTGAATCTACCAGTTGTCCTCCATTATCTTATTTATTCTGCCAGAAATCATTACCTCAGGTACAGGTTTGTCTCCTTTATTTTTTCCCAATGTGTGTTGCAGAAATGGCTTCCAAATGTCCCAAAATCTGTTTTGTTTTAAAATCCCCTTTTTTACATTTAAATCCCATGTAAGTTTTTCATTAAGTGCCATATCCCAAACATCAGTGTACCATTTACTCAAATCTAAATTTGAACCACCTTTCCAATTTCTGGCAACCTGTTGTCTTGCTAGTGTTAAGAAAATAGCCAATAAATCCTGTTTATTTTCATCCAAATTCAAATCCTCTAATGTAGTCAATAATACTATTTCCCCATTCAATTTTAAATTAATATCCAAAATTTTGGCTTTCTCTTGTTCAATTTTGTGCCAAAAATCAGAAACAATTTCACCATCCCACCACATATGTTTATACGTCCCTGTTTTCCGTTGACATCTCCAACATACTTTTGAGTTGCTATTATTTATCTGGTTTAGTCAAACTGGCGTCATATACCATCGCCACAAAATTTTATAATTATGTTCTTTAACCTTCGTGGACAGGCTTCAGATCCATTCATCTAGGCTAAGACTGAGCTAAGCCTCAAGATACCCTCAGCCCTCCTCGTCTCCTCCTTCTTCTAGCTAGAAGCTTCTAAGAATTGTGATTCATTTTCCACATAGACCACAGAACCTTTGTACTGTACAAGTTAAATAGTAAAGGAGCCAACACAGAACCCTGGGGAAGACCACCATTTATCATGAATACTCTACTCTTAGAGTCATATGAAAATATCTGGAAATGTCTGCTGCTCAGCATGATGCTGAGTAATGTAATCAGGTAATATAATATGTTAAATAATGTAATTTATTTAGGTGTCCTTTATGTGCATTTGGAGGCACATTGGAGGACTTGCATAGTGCCACAGATAAAGCCCTTCAATGGCTTTCAAACCTAGACATAGCACTATAGTTAGGAACTTGAGATGGACAATTTATGTTTACTGTATATATTAACATCAATGTAGTCAACTGAAGTTCATAAGTAAGTAAGTAAGTAAGTAAGTAAGTAAGTAAGTAAGTAAGTAAGTAAGTAAGTAAGTAAGTAAGTAAGTAAGTAAGTAAGTAAGAACCTTTGTACACCATTTAACACCCCGAAGTAGTCCTGCCATTTCATTACAAAACTGGTGATTCACCTGAGGTGGTTTGACTCATAGGAAAATGTGGTTTTCTGCCGTGCACCCCGTTAACACTCAAAGGTCATTTTTGGAAGTCAGCTTGTAATCACTTTAAGTTCTCTTTATTTTTAGTTCTTCGGCACTTTTCACAAACTCTGGAGGGTTCCAAGAATACAACTTTGACCCCTGGGCCAACCAAGTCTGCCCCCCCCTCTCCCAATCTGGATTTGATCTGGGTATTTCCCTTCAGATTCTTGAATTCGGATAGCTCCTTCTTTTCTTTGAAATCTCTTTATCTTTAACATATATTTTTGACATTAACTTTCGACAAGTCCTCCTGCTGTTGGGCATTGCTGTACTTCTGGAATTCAGCCAGTGTGGATGCTAAAAGGCTTGGTTTTTTTGGGTAGTTTTTGAAGAGACAACCAAAATTATCAAAGCACTGGGATTCAAAACTACTCCAAACAATGAATGGAAGAGTTTTATTTGAGTTCGACAGTGACTTGAGTTCCAAGCTACCCAGTGACCCCATTTCATTACAAAACTACTGATTTCCTAGGACTGCTTTGCCTCCTAGGAACATGTGATTTGATAATAAATTCTGCTTTAAAAACAAAACAAAGCTGTTCTTCATCTCTCCCCCCCCCCTTCACATTTAGAGGGAAAAGAAGACCCAAAGGATTGGTTCCCAATACTTCTGAATATATCAGTCCATTCCCCCTGAGGATTCAAATTCTGAAGAAATTAAAGAAAGCAGGAAAGGGGAAATTGAGCAGCATATAAGCAATCTTTTCTTTTCTCTTTGGAAATGAAGTTAAGATAAAGTGACATGACTTTGGCTTCTTTCCATTAGCCTAGCCATTTGTTTTCGGTGAGAGAAAGAGACCTAAAATAGTAATGAAAGAACTTGAGAAGTTACTCTTTAAAAAGACTCCCCCACAAAGTTACCATTACAACAAACAACACTAAAAAAATGATAAAGAGCTATGTTCTTCCTTAAAGACTAGGATGATTTGCTGGGCAAGGCAGAGAATTTACGCCAACCTAGGTTCCCAACCTAAGGTCCGTGGGACAGATCCAGCCTGTGGTGCCATTTCATATGGGCTGCCACCCCTCCAAGGGCATTTGAGAAACAAAATGGCCACCCCTTTGAAGCTGTTGGGACAAAATGGTCACCCCCATCGTGCAGGCAGGGCAAAATGGCCACCTGGCCCTCAAAGCTGACTGAGAGAGTATGACCCGGCCCCTGGCTTGAAAAGGTTGGGAACCACTGGTATATGGGAACAAAAAAGGTATGGATGTTGGTGATAATCTTCACCGTGGTCCTCAAACAGTCATTGGGAGGTGATAAGGACACTTATTAGCCCTGTGAAAGAGCTTCCAAAGTAAATCATGGGGATGGTCTGGATCAGCATCTCACTGCAAGACATGTTATTGCCAGAGAATAATATTTCCAAGTTAGGGACAGATGTCTGCTCAACAAGTGCTGGCTGTTGATGTGAAAAAACGGTGAGAAAAGAGTCCCATTCCTTTAGAGCCTAGCTTTGATTGATTTGGTGTTAGAAAGATTAGCCAGCAAGGTTGCTGCCCAGGGTACGCCCAATTGAATTCACAATCTTCGAGGACGCTCTTTCTATGTACCCTACTTCTGAGAAATAGCAATGGATGGCAAGAGAACTAAGCAAGAGAATGAGCCTCAACATCCTCTTAATTGGATATGAGCCCCAAGTCCACTGGCTCAGATCCAAGAAGAGCTTTATGGCAAGAACAAATATTCATGAGGGTACACAAGAATAAAACCAAATTTGAAGATGGAGGAAGTTGCTCACTGGACATGGAACAACATTGAAGGAGGATATAGCTGAGGAACTCAACCTCCCCTATGTCACTTGAGTTGGAGTCCCTAAATGCAAGACCAACATGCTCAAGTGGGGTCTACTGGCGGACAACAACACACGGTGTGAATGTGGAGAGATACAGAATTCGGCTCATTTACTGGTCTGACAATTACTGCCAGAAACATGCACCAATGAGGACTTAGGTTTAACCAACAATAAAGCCAAGAAAGTGGCTTCATTTTGGCAGTCCAGGATTCAATCAGGACACGCAAGAAGAAAAGCTTAGCTCTAAAACTGGACCCAGGTCACAGAGACTGTTCAGAGCAGACCCCATGACTTGTCAGACTCTTAATGTTTTAGTGGCCAGATACTATTTGCCTGGCAACCCAGTGCATGGCAACTTCTTTTTTTTTAAAAAAAAAACACCATCCAAATTCTTAAAAAACTCTTTTTAATGCCTAGAACAGGCCCTTGAGCAGAAAAGGCAAAATTGGGTTGATAGGGCATAGACTAATTTTGGAGATGAGTTCACCAAGAGAGACGGTACTTTCATATCATTTAGACTGTAGCTCCCAGAATTTCAAGAAGGAGGGACATGACATAGTCAAAGAGTTATCAGAGAAGTCCCACTACCTCTGAAAGAACTACCCATCTCTTGGTCCCTTGCATCTCCCAAGAAACTTTGCCACCCACAGACGCCACATGAAGCAACTTCCATGTTCTTGTAAATCCAATGATGGAAGCCCACCTGGAAATGAGAAAAAAGTCCCTTGTGAACCTATATCCAGCCCTAGGCCACTCCAATATGGAGTGCCTCAGGGCTCGGTGCTGTCTCCTCTCCTATTTAATATCTACATGAAACCGCTGGGTGAGATCATCCGTTGTCACTGGGTGCGGTACCATCAGTACGCGGATGACACCCAAGTGTACATCTCATCTTGTGGTGATCCCAGTGATGCTGTCAAAGTCCTGTCCGAGTGCCTGGCGGCTGTTGGGGTCTGGATGGGGGACAACGGATTACAACTAAACCCTGGCAAGACTAAGTGGCTATGGATTAGGGGCCTAGTGTTATCTCGGGAGCTACCATCTTTGGTTTTGGATGGAGCTAGTCTGCCCCAGACAGATCTGGTGCACAACTTGGGGGTCCTCCTGACTCGCGACTGCTACTTGAAGATCAGGTGGTGTCTGTGGCCAGGAGGGCTTTTGCCCAACTTTGGGTGATTCGCCAGTTGCGCCCGCTCCTAGACCGGGACTCCTTACTCATGGTCACTCATGCTCTGGTCACCTCTAGACTAGATTATTGCAATGCGCTCTACATGGGGCTGCCCTTGACGACCAGCTGCAGTTGGTCTAGAATGCGGCTGCTCGGGTGGTGATGGGGTGTGGGTGTTATGCTCGCGCCTCACCACTGCTTCGGGAGCTGCACTGGCTTCCAATTTGCTTCCGGGTGCAATTCAAGGTGCTGGTCATTACCTTTAACACCCTACATGGTAGTGGGCCAGGATACCTAAGAGACCGCATCGCCCCAAGAACGTCTGTCCATCCAAACAGAGCAAACCAGAGGGGCTCTCTGCTTGTACCATCTGCTAGAGGGGCCTGTCTCTCTAGCACACGAAGGAGAGCCTTCTCTGTGTCCGCTCCAGCCTTGTGGAACCTCCTGCCAGTAGAACTAAGGCTTCAGACGGAATTGCTGCCCTTCAGGAGAGATCTGAAAACATGGCTGGTGGGGCAGGTGTGGGGTCCTGAAGATGTTGTGACCCCCACCTGCTGGTTGGTTTAATATCAAAGTAATCTTCCACTTTTTAATGTGTGTGGGTTTTAGCGGGATAATTTGTTTAATGAGGTTGTTCTTGTTTTAAGGGTTTTAACATTGTATGCCGCTCAGAGTCTTTGTGAGTTGGGCGGCTATATAAATATGAATATAAATAAATAAATAAATAAATAAATAAATAAATAAATAAATAAATATTGTTTTGGGGCTGCATCTCTATGTTCTGCCTTGGGAATTCCTGGTGGATTCTTTGAGTTGCATCCCAATCCCCTTCCTGAAGTATTATTCATATTTAATTTAATTTAATTTAATTTAATTTAATTTAATTTAATTTAATTTAATTTAATTTAATTTAATTTAATTTAATTTAATTTAATTTAATTTAATTTAATTTAATTTTTGCACTTGTATGCTGCCCAATCAGGGGGAGGAGGCTGAAGAAGCCACACATGTGATCCTTTGGATGCATGTTAACTCCATACATACACTTTAGCTCTGCCAAAATATGGTTACATCAATGCAGACAGGAGGAAACCGGGTCTCAGGAAAGAAAGCTTGGCTTTTGTTTGCTGTTTCCCTGAAACATGAAGAAAGTGGATTGATAAATATGCATTTTACAGTGGAGCAAAACACAATTCTTCAATAGAGAACAGTGTACTGTATTGTCTTTATTCCTTCTGGAAGGGCTGTTCCACTGTGAATGGCAGAAATGCAAGGGCTAATGACTGCAAAGGAACTAAAACAGCAAAGTGAAGCCACTAGGGATGAAAGCAATGGTCATAGCTAACTAGAAAACTAGCTGTACGTTCCACTTGCCTTTGCCATTTCTGAGTTTTACCACTTACAAAGCAGTGTTGCACCACACTAGGTTTATTATGCATGTCTGTGGTTGTTTTTAATTAAAAATGTTGATTATTCCAGTACATGATGGCCCACCTAGCAGATAACCAAGGGAGCTGTTTTCTAAGCAGGAAGTGAAATTCTGCAGAAATGAAGAGCTCAGTAAACATGCACACACGCACGCATGCACACACACTATCCAGGAATCACAAACTTTGCTTTCTGGGTTTCAATTCCCAGAAGCCTCAATCAATTCCCCCAAGCACTGATCAGCCAACGTAATGACTTCTGCTCTTGTGAGGAAAGCCCAGTTCAACTCAATGACCCTTCTAAAGATGCTCCTTCAACATGAGGGCTTCTAAGCAAACAGAGAAGGGATGGAACTGAAGGGTGAACTAGTAATTAGCGTGTTGGGTTGGGGTAGATTTGGACTATCTCAAAAGGTTGCTCTGAAGATAAAATGGGGATCTGGAGAATCTTGTCAGATTCTTTGAACTCATTAAAGTAAAGGTCTATAAAAGAAATGAATGTCATTACTGTCTTCTGGGGTCACTCTGGAGATCTGCATCTTGTCAAGGCTGCACAGGGAGGTTCTTCTTCCAGGGGAAACAGTGGGGAACCAAACTCCTGACTACTTTACTTTACTCACTGAGCTATCTAGCCAATTTTAGAAGCTATTTAAAACAACCTTGTAAGGTAGGTCAGGACTGGAGGAGAGTAAGTTTCATGGCTGAATGGAGATGTGAATCTTGGTCTCTGGACTTCTCATCAAACAATAGAAAGCTTAGAATTTAATTCTGCTAAGCGTAATGTCTATTGAGATTTGCAATTTCAGTGGAGCACTGAAGACAGGGGTTCCCGACCTTTTTACGCCACGGGCCTGACCATGCCCCCTGGACAGCTGAGCAGGCCGGACCACATCCCTGAAAGTGGAAGCGGCCACATTTACGGCTGTCGTAAATAAAGCCACTTCTGCATTTATGACAGCCGTGGGTGCATTCACGCATGCGCAGGTGTCTTTTATGGCTGACGTAAATGTGCCTGCTTCCACTTCTGGGTGAGGTGACAGTGACAATGGGCCAGATGGAATGGCGCCATGGGCTAGCGCCGGCCCATGGGCCATAGGTTGGGAACTGCTGGCTTAAGCATCGTAATCGATGCCCGAAATAAGAAACAAGTCAATCAAGAGAAAGGCATGGCAAAAGCAGGCGAAGGAAATAATGACTCACAAGGGTTTGTGAAGTTCATTAAAGACAGACTTGGGGAACAAAGCAAACGACAAGGAGGGAGACTCAGCCTCTCTCTTCTGTCTGTGAACTCTCACCAAACAGTATGAATCAGAGTTTCTGTACAAATGAAAGAGAGAAATGAAAACCTGGCGATGACTTTAAGATCCTGGATTTGCACAGAGAATGCATGAAACAGAGCTGAAAGGGAGGGACTGGGGCATTATCCTGAACCACACACAAAACATTGCTCACATAGTGGTAAAACACGGTGTGTGTTATAGTTGATCAATGGCTCTCATGGAAGTACAGTGACTTTTTGGTTAGCAGGGAGTATGATGTCATCTGCGCCCTTTCCTGCCGGGGTGAGATTAGCTGACATCCCCAAATTTCCAGTCAATGGGTCGGGTTTGAGTTGGGAAGGCTTGGTCATAAAATGAAACAAACAAAAACTGGACGTGGTGGTGAACTGGAATATTTCCCCCCAATTCCCCTCCCAAGGATTTTTCTGCATTGCAGTTGTTGGTACCACTTCACCATAGACAAGGAGAGAACCACGCAAGAGCATGACCCTCAACATCCTCTGAATGGATGTGGGCCTCGAGTCTGACGGCTCAGATACAGGACATTCTTGACCGTACACAAGAGCAAAACCAAATTAGAAGATGGAGGAAGGAAATCACTGGACAAGGGACAACATTGAAGGAGGATATAGCTGAGGAACTCAACCTCCCCTACAGCGTTTGGTGGACCCTGAACAGGCAGAGGGTTCGAGTCCCAAAATGCAAGACCAATATGCCAACATGCTCAAGTGAGGGCTGCTGGCAGACAACAACATGTGCTCTGCATGCAGAGAGACACACAATCCGGGTCATTTATTGGTCTGCCAATGACTGCCAGAAACATTTACTGATGGTGACTTAAGTTTGGCCAATGAAAAAGACAAGGAAGTGGCTTCATTTTGGCAGTCCAGGGTTTGATCAGGAGACAAAATAAAAAGTAAAAGTAAAGGTTTCCCTTGCTCAAAAGCCATTCATATCTGACTCTGGGGTGGGTGGGTGTGAGTGTGTGATCATCTCCATTTACAGCTGAAGAGCCAACCTTATCAGCCTCTGTAGGCATTTCTGTGGTCATGTGGCAGGCATGACATGATGCCAGAGCACATGGTATGCTGTTACCTTTCCCGCCAAAGCTGTACCTATTTATCTACTTGCAATGTCTTGCTTTCAAACGGCTAGGTTGGGACAGATGACGGGCACTCACTCCATCACGCATCACTTGGGTCTCAAACTGCTGACCTGCCAACTTCCTGGACATCAAGCTCAGTGTCTTAACCACTCAGACTCTTCATCCCCTTACCGTCAGGCAGATTTGACACACCCAAACACGCACAACCTGAAACCAAACCCCACATCTAATGTTTGAATGAGACATTTGTAACTGACATAAGTAAAAGTAAAGGTCACCCTTGCTTAAAAACCAGTCATATCCTACTCTAGGGTTCAGTGCTCATCTCTGTTTATAGCCAAAGAGCCAGTGCTGTCTGTGTCTGCAGACCTTTCTGTGGACAAGTGGCAGGCATGACTAGACATTGGAGTAAACGGAATACTGCTTACCTTCCCACTGAAGTGGTACCTATTTATCTACTTGCAATTTCTTGCTTTCAAACTGCTAGGTTGGCAGGAGCTGGGACAAAGACGGGAGCTCACTCCGTCATGCAGCACTTGGGTCTTGAACTGCTGACCCGCCAACCTTTCAGTTGTCAAGTTTGGTGTCTTAACCACTGTGTCACCACAGTCCCCATAACATACTCAGACACATTTATGGGGTGCATGCCTCAAAGGTCCATAGATCTTAACCCCAGTGAACCTATCTGATCACAGCCCAAACTGTAACTGGTGGAATTTCACCCATGAAAAATGAATGTGTGACCTAATAGGTGACATTATCAATTAAGGAGGAACTCGGCCTGAAACCGACATACTGGGAACATTTCCTGAAATTTACGCCACTTGTCAGGAGTCCTTAAAACATTTGCTAAGTGGATTAGAGAGATCCATAACTTATCTCCTTCCCTCCTTCCCATCCAACAAATGTGATAAATGTGGAAGACGCTTTCAATTTCCCCAAGGCTGGATGCGTGGCAGCGCACTACGATGATACTGATACCGTTTTTTAAAAAAAAATGCTTCAAATAATTAAAACGTTAATTCAATTAATCTCTTAAGTGGCTTAAAATCCACTGCCGTGAGTGTTATTAACAGTCAGTTCATTGGTTTATCAGGATGGAGATGGAAGATTAATCAAACTCTGTCCAGCTATATTTCTGATTAGATAAAAACAATACTGTACCGACTGCCCATTTAATTCTCTCTAGTGCTTTATTCGGTGTGTTCGCTTAATGAACATAATAAAGGAACCATAACGGGGAGAGCCTTCAGCTTCGTGCTCTATATATAAAAAAAAATCAAAGTGCTCACTGAGTGTTGTACAGAGATTAATTTATAGATTCCTATTAATATACTGAAAGCTCTCTTTTGTATGACTATAAAATCTTATTTCTTGGCGGAGAAAGATAACACTCACTATATAAAGTCCTTAGTCGTGACACATATCACTTTATATTTATGCAAAAAGAGCAAAATGGCTCTGTCTCAAAAAGGTTAGAGGGGAGAAGCCATCGGAGGGAAGCTAGAAAGGTTCTTAGTTGAACGGAGGAACCCTTTTCCTCCTCACCTAAATTAATTAAAATGGGTTACATAGCTGTCCTTCAAATAAATAACTCTATTGCCTTTCAGGAGCTAGAAGTACGACAGGGAAACCTCACGGGCTTATCTTTTATCTACAGATTCTCTGCGCAAAATTCAGGAGGCAGAAGCCATGCTCAAAGCTTAGGTAAATGTAAGGGTAAAGGCACATCAGAATACAAAAACAAAGAAATAAATAAAAACACTGCGGCACTTTAAAGACGAACTGCTATGTTTTTACTGTGAGCTTTCGTGGATCAAGTCCACTTCTTCAGACAAAGGAGTGAAATTTCCAGGTATGGTTTATATACACCAGATGCAGAGGTAAAGAGGTTACAAGGTAAAGAGAGTACAAGGTAAAGAGTAATCAAGCAGAATGACAGATAAACATAAATGTCAATCCAGCTTCCCACAGCTAGCAGTAACAAATGATCCATGGTTTGTTATTCAGATTAGTTTTAAATGTCTCCTTTTCAAACGTAAAAGTGCGAAGTAGCCAAGCAGAGCATATGTTAATGAAATAAAGTTAATGAGGTAAGGTAAAGTTCACCCTTGCTTGAAAGCCAGTCATATCCTACTCTAGGGTTCAGTGCTCATCTCTGTTTATAGCCAATAAAGAGCCAGCATTGTCTATGCGTGCAGACGTTTCTGTGGACATGTGGCAAGCATGACTAGACACTGGAGTGCATGGAATGCTGTTACTCCCCCCCCCCCAAGTGGTACCTATTTATCTACTTGTAATTGCTTTCGAACTGCTAGGTTCCATTGTGCAGCACTCAGGTCTTAACCTGCCGACCTTCCAGTCATCAAGCTTAGCAAAAGGATATCCTTTAAATGCCATCCCTGCTTCCTTTAAATGCCATTCCTGCTTGTGCTTGTAAAGGCCTAGACACCAGAGTGGACAGAACGATGTTTACCTTTCTACTGAAGTGGTCCCTATTTATCTACTTGCAATTTCTTGCTTTCAAACTGCAGGAGCTGAGACAGAGACGGGAGCTCGTTCCATCGTGCAGTACTCAGGTATAGAATTGTAGACCTGCCGCCTTCCAGTCAGCGTCTTAACCACTTGAGCCACAGTAAACTGACTATTTAATTGTGGAGAAGGTCAAACAAATAACTGATTTTCAATAGGGGGTGGGAGGGAGGAGAGATGTAAGAAAGCAGGAGAGAGCAATGGGACAGACCTATAGAACAGCTATTTTGCATGTATAAATCTGTCGGTAACCATTATATATGCCTGCTCTCAGACCTGAGGGCCAAATTTTCTTAAAAGCATGATGAAATATTAATAGATCTCTCAAGCTGTTGTCTGTCAAAGGATGCCAGCCTTTGTGAAAGGTTACATCAGAGCAGAAACAGATGAGCTCAAGACCACACCAAAAAATGCAGAATGAGAAGGGTGGACAAAACATGTTTACACAGAGAAGACCGGGGAATGCCAAGGGATGATATTATTAGCTGTTATCGACATTATGAGCAGAGCTGAAAAAAATCACTTTTAAAAAAAATGCAAAAATGTATTTTTTAAAAGCCCACTGGTCGATACACCTACCTGCATGCATGCCTCCAGCTTTCATCCTGAACACACAACAAACTCCATAGTCTTCAGCCAAGCTTTCAGGTACAACTGCATTTGCTCAGATCCACAAGACAAGAGATTTCAAGCTCAAGGATCTACAAAGCACATTTCTCCGACTAGGACAGCCATCCATATGGTCAACTGGGGCAAGATGAATACCCAGAGCAGTAAATCTAACCCCAACCAGGGATCTTCTGTTATTCTAGTTCAGGCTTTTGTCAACCCTTTCGGGTCGTGCACCTGGCCATGCCTCCTGGGAAGCTGATCAGGCCGGTCACATTGTTCCGCCTACCCAGAAGCGGAAGTAAAATGTTCACGCATGCGTAGAAGGCGACCCGCGCAGAACCATTCTGTGCGGGTCCCGGATTGGCCGGAGCCGCGTTTGACAGGTATGGACCACACCCATCGGATAGCTGAGCAGGCCGGACCATGCCCCCTGGAAGCAGAAGCAGGCGCATTTGCAGCTGTCGTAAATGTGCCCACTTCCACGTTTACGACAGCCGTGGGTGCGTTTACGCATGCGTGGGCGCATTTTACAGCTAATGTAAACATGTCTGCTTCCACTTCTGGGTGTGGCAGTGGGCCACATGAAATGGTGCCATGGGTCAGGTCCTGGTCGCGGGCCGTAGGTTGGGAACCCCTGTTCTAAAGCCTCTGGTAATTCTAAAAAACTTACTCTACAGAGAGTTCTAGCACTCTAGGGCAGATTTTCAGGATACTAGAAAGCTGAGGAAGGAAATTGCTCACTCTGGCATGAAAAGTGGGATCCATCAGAAGAACAAACTTGAGTCCTAGCCACATATACCACAAAATCAAAACAGGGCCCAAATTTAGCATGCTGGAGACAAAATTCATTCCATTCTAAAAATGACTCACTCTATGTAAAAACAGGGTAACAAGAAATATCTAGTTGCAAGGGGCAAATTCTTTTCAGCTTGGTTTTGATAAGAATATTCAAAAGAGCATGAATGTATTCATACCTGGAATGGAAAGAACTTAGGTTTTTTTTAAAAAATGAATGTGGTAGAAACTGAAATAAAGAGACTCATCCCATCTAGACCCAGGACTTTCAGTAGGTAACTTAAAAGTCTGGGTTTGAAACTCAGGAGACTCAACTATGTTATTTTTAAGGTACGGTTTTCATGTCTTCTTCTTATGAGCTTTACGACTCAATGGAATTTTGTACCATGGTCCCTCAGCTGTTACTTATGGTACCTGAAAAATCCAATAATTGGCCCAGTTTTCAAGTCCTCCGTCAAGTTCTCTGTTGTTTTCTTTTGATTATTATTTTGTTGTTTATTGTAAAATTAATAAAAATTATTTTAATAAATTCCAATAACTGGTCCAGTTTTTAAGTTCTCTATCTGTGTATGTTTACATCAGAAGTATCAAATAGAAGTAATAGACAGGGTCTCAGATCACCAGTCTTCCAAAATTAAAATAGAAAATCTGCACACTAGTTGGAGAAATTAAATCCCACTTCAATCCATCTTGATGGAGGGCAGCAGCTTCATCAATACTCAGCCTGGGGCTGAGGAGGACTTTGTGTGCCAAAAGGGCTCAGGACCACAAAGTGACTCGCGGAGCTGGATCAGTAGTATGAGTGTCATGCTGCGATGCGGAAGGCAAATGAAAGGCCACTGCCGTATATTCTCAGGACAGTCTTAATGGCTGATCGCCATAAGGATTGCCAGTATTCAGATTCGGATATGGCAGGGAAAAAAAGAAGAGGTTAGAGAAGGCATACACAAACAATATACATTTCAATGTGACCCTTTAGCCTTACGAGTCCCATCTTTCTTTCTTCACAGCAGACACCTCATTATTTGGCTTGTGTGGTAGCTCACAAGTGGTTTCTTTGTACCATTAATCTTTTCGTGTGACAGGAAGAGCCATTCAAGAGTAAATGCAGGTGCATAGATGGTTGAGGGGAGACTGGGTGGAATCACAACTCATTAAGAACTGCAGAATTGATGCAGAGCCTAATTTAATCCCAGACTCCATGCTATCTTCTATTCAGGCTTGTCTAGCCATTCATATGTGCACTGCCCTCCCAAGTATGGTTCACATGAGCTGTACATGCTTTAGTGCTCCATTCTAACAACAGACATATACCTTCAATGGTAATTTCCTGCACTCAGCATGAATGAATGAGCCAAGCTCATTAGTCTATCTCTTATTCCCACTTATCAGAATTTCAAGAAACACTGACATTAATTAAAGCAAAACTGTGCAACTGGGATGCTTCTGAGAGTATGACTATGCAGTGTAAAACAAAGATGTTTATTTTTAAAGGATAGTATGACCTTTTTGTCTTTAGTGGTACAGTAAAACAAAACAAAACACAATCTCCTGATAATGGGGACTTTCAAAATGGGATCCTAATGTGTCCACCAGGCTTTTTATCATCTATTCCCACTAGAGAGACACATATTTCTCATATGCTCACTATGCTCTTTTCTTTCAGTCAAATAAGAGTGTAGTGGGACATAGGTTGAGGCATCAATCTCTGGTTCCCTTTCAGTTCAACTAAGAGGACAAAGTGTACAGTATGTCATTAAAAGCTGAAGCCACAGAAGTGTTACAAAGTCATGGTTCTTCCAGACCATGATGCCTGAGCAATCATACTTGCAAATAAAACTCATGTTTCTCCCCCAATGGCCAATGACCAGTCATACACAGCATTTACGTGCATGCAATTTATGCCATATGACGTGAACAAAAGAAGATCTAATGAATGGCTGAGATAACGCTATTCAAGTACAGTAAAACCTCGGATAACAACTGCATGGCATAACACTAAAATCGGATAATGACCTGATATTTTTTGGGGGGAATTGCATTGGATAATGCTAAAATCCTATGGAATGCATCGGATAATGTTCACTAAAGCCTGTGCCGGTTACAATGCATCTCTATGGAGTTTTGACGTTATCTGATGCATCCCATAGGATTATAGCATTATCCAATGCATGCATCGGATAACACTAAAAATCAGATAACACTAAGACTTGTGGAACCAAGTTTTAGCGTTATCTGAGGTATTACTGTAATCTGCTTCTGGTCAAAATGGTCTAATTATTTTAAATCTGTTTTGAATTTCACCTATGCTCCATATACCTCAACAAATTTAAACTGTGCAAGGGTTTGATATAAATGAAGAAAGAAACCAATCACAAAACTCAACAACTTGATTTGCAAAAGACAGAGCAACCTAATTTGTCAAGAGTTCTTGATCCAACCATTAAAAAAAATTCAGCCTTGAAGTTATCATCTCATCTAACAATATAAATAATGTGGGGTACACAGAAAGACCTTTCTCAAAGATTGTGGTACTTTTGAACCACAATCAGGCATACCCCAGGCAACGGACACTTTGTGCCAACTAATTTTTCTCACATTAGGTCAGGCAAAAGGAATTACAGAATGAACTCCCCAAATATGGCTTCATTTTGGCAGTTTCATGCCTTATCTAGACATGAAGGAGGAGGAAGAAGAGGAGACAAATCAATAATTGGTAGTTTGTAGTTCTCAATAATTTGTAGTTTGTAGTTTGTAGTGGGTGCATTTATGACAACTGTAAATGCGCCTGCTTCCACTTCCACTCAGCTGTTCTGGTGACATGGTCAGATCTGGGGGCATGGTCACAGGGCCGACATCAGAAATTTCCAGGCCCAGTACCCCCACACACACACATTTTGGCCACCCCCATGGTTTCTGTGCATGTGTGGTCTGTTTGCGTATGCATACATCGGTGGTTTCCTGGTGCTGCCATGCCCCCGTGGTTTTCTGCACATGCATGGTCTGTTTGTGCATGCGCACATTGTTTGTTTCCTGGTGCCGGCGGGCCCCCATCATCTCCGGGCCCAGGATGGGAGTCCTACTTGTCCCCCCCCCTGATTGTGGCACTGAATGGTCAGGTCCACAGTGCCAAAAGGTTGGCCACCCTTGCTTAAAAGTGTCTCACAATGCATGTACATTAGGGTGTGTAGCACTGTGAGAGGGAACAGCAATGAATCTGAAAGACTTTTGTTCCCTCATTCAAGGTCCTGTCTCACCATCTGAACATGCAAACAAAAATTAAGACTGAAGGGAATTAAAGGCTTGCTAGTAGAGGATAACCAACTGTGTAAACAAGTCCTTAAAGGATCAAACATAATTGCTGCATTAGCTGCTTTTTCACCATCTGGTAACTGACGATTGGCAATAGATGGGATGTTACATTCCTCGTTACAGCATTTTACTGGCTAAAATCATTGGGCATGTGACTCGTTCCTATTAACAATTTATCCTTCCTTGTAGAGCTTCTGTTTCCTGTAAAGAGATTGGGCTAATGATGTTTTTTGCTATTCTTATTTGTAAAAAACCACAAGAGTCATGTCATACATTTTTGTGTTTGCCAACAGCCTAAGGTTAGCATGTCAAACCATCAGTTGGGAAAACAAATCCATATTCCTAATCTTTAAGTCTGATATAGTATGTACATAGATAGCAATGTTTATGAAGTTATATGTAAATACCCGCTACAGGGAACACATTCCTCAGATAGTTAGTTTGGTTATTGAGGAATCTCAAGATGAATCCCTCCTTTAATTTGAGGAGGGGAGCTGGAAATTTTTCACTTGCGAGCTGGAATTTATTCATTTCTTTAACAACAACACCAGCAACAGCAGCAGCAGCAACAACAACAATAAAAATAAGGAGGAGGATGTCACCGCCGCCGATTATGACGAGAAGGAGGAGGAGGAGAATGAGGAGGATCTTCTCCAACATCAAAAAAGGGATAGTTGCACCCACCACATTATCCAGGGGTCTAGTTTTGAATTGTCATGCTCATTTTATTCTTCACCCATTAAAGACCCCCAAACAATTACTTGGGGGGGGCAGGAGTTGGAGGGAGGAAGATGAAGCTGGTAAATGTTCAGTGTTAGTGAGAAATGGGACATTACTCTGCCCCAGTCTGCACTGACAGTGGCTTTCCATGGGTTTAGATGGGGATGTCCCCTGTCTCTATTCAGAGATAATGTGAAGCTGAAGCAGAGAGCTATTTTTACACACCACAAGTGCCATACAGTACTGGTGAATTACACGTGGTATGAAAATGACTGTGTCAGTCAGACATCCTGTGTGATCATTCTTAACAAACACTGCTAGAGAAGAAATCAATACAGGTTTTAATCTGAATGCCACACGAGCTATAAAGATGTTGTACCTACTTGAGAAATTGGTGTCATGTCTCGAACACTGGAGTCCTTCAGTGAATCTGACATGAAGGATGGGACTTTCAGAATTTCTGGATTCCAAATTCCACAATTCTCCATTCTGGTTTCTACATCACAGACAGATAAATGTGACAGGTGGAAATGTCTCAACCTGAAGGAACCCATGCCATGAGATCAAAGAACATTTGAAGACATGAGGTCTGCTTCAGGCCTCAAAGCACTAAGCTAAAGAGAAGGACTCCATGGCAGAAAGAGTGGATTTAGGAGGGAGGGTCTCCACAAGAGATGGCTTTCACTCCTAGGGAGACCTAAAATCCAAGCCTTGTGGTCTAAGCTATGGCTCGTCAACCAAACATCTACAACTGAGTGTCATGGGGGGACTCCAGGAGCCCATGTATAAAAAGCCCTCAGTTGGGTCTACAAGACATTAGAGAGACCATTTCTTGAGGTCCCTTTTCAATGGACTACTTAGGTGACACTTTTGGTTTCTTCAGGTGGGTTGCTTTGACCTTTTGGCTGGTGTTGGTTATGGCATGGGATCTCCCTACTTTGGATTTCTGCTTTGGTTAGCACCTTATCTGACTTACCTTTTCCCCTGGTTTTGGTCTTCTCTGGCTGGGAACTACACCTGCCTTGCCCAGTATGGTACAGCTCAAAATGATCTAGTGCTTTGAATAGTTCCCGTAAAGTTCAGCCTATAAACAATTCACTTTGACCATGTATCTGAAGACATCATCTTTCACTGTGCTGAGCTTTTTGACTTCTTTATTTTGTTTTATTTACTATCTGATATGTGCTGAGCATGTTCATTCTGATGCACTTAAATCTCATTGGTTTCAATGGGTAAGCCTTTTGAACCTCTAAATTTGGATCAGGGCCACAGTCTCAAGTGTTCATTTAATCCTCACCTGAATGCCTAAAGAAGGTAAATTGGTCAATTTATCTATAGTCACAACAAATTCTATTTTATCTGTCTATTACAAATAGACTTTTTTTGTGTGTGTTTTCAGCTGGAGGAGACAAAACTTATCTGTAGGGAAGGAAACGGGCTTCCTAGAAGGCCGGCCTTATGCCTGCGCAGCTCATTTCAATCAAAGAGTTTTGGCTGCAGAGTATTAATATAATATCCCACAAGAAATATCTCAATTTCCTCCTTTGCTTCATTTCTTGCCTACTCTTCTGAAATGCCTACTGATGGGGAAGGGAGAGGGAGCTGCTTCCGTAGAGGGGAATATCTTTCCCTGTTCAGCTTGTTATTCAAACATAAAATGGATAAGCTGCGTTTGAACTTTGAAACACCTGAACCTGAACTAAGCTTAGAAACCTGCAAAGAGATTGGGAACTTAGCAGCTTAATTCACATTTGGCTTTGCTACACATTTCCCCAGTTAAGACATCAAATATGGTATGACATTGTCTAATCTATCATTTAAGCATCTTCACCTCCATAAATCTTTCCCTTCTCTTTTTCTCTCCCCCATGGCCTTCCAGGCATCCTTTCATTCTTTTAGGTTATATAAAAAAACATTTACCATCAAATATCTGCAATGGCATTCCCACAGTAATTCTCTCCCCCTCCCCACACACACAAAGAGAGAATCCCCTTCTTCCTGTTTTGTTCAAACTGCCTGCTATTTTAAGAATGGGATAAGCATGCTGTAATTATTAGACTTTGCATCAACATCAATATTTGAATGCAGTAAAATTATTGGAAACATCAGGTTGATAAAGTTTTTTAAAATAAGAGAGTTAAGATTTTGTGAGATTTTAAAATTCAAACAGGTAGACAAACCTGATAAACTGTTGTGGGAAAGGAGGCTTGGTTTATTAGCATTGCTATACTAGGGAATGCATACATTTATTATTATTATTATTATTATTATTATTATTATTATTATTATTATTATTATTATTATTATTATTATTATTATTATTATTATTATTATTATTATTATTATTATTATTATTATTATTATTATTATTATTATTGACATTAAAAATGGAGACAAAGAGAAGAATTAATAAAATGTTCACATAGCTGACCATAACCTACACAACCATTGCTGGCCATAGCTTACACAACACAATATTAAGAATTACGGCTTCCATGTTGGGTTCCATGTCACCCAGAGGATCACTGGTCTATGGAACTCCCTGCCAGAGGAAGTGGTGACAGCTGTCAGTCTTGACAGCTTTAAGAAAGGATTAGACAAGTTCATGGAGGACAAGGGTATCCATGGCTATAATTATGGATACCTAAGGACAACCTCCGGGTTGGAGAGGTAGGCAGGATATCTCTCAATGCCATTTCCAGGGATTCCTAAGCAGGTGAAGGCATCTGCTTGGGAATAATACCCTGAAGCAAATGGTGAGCCACTGTGTGAGAAAGAATGCTGGACTGGATGGCCTGTCCCAGCAAGGCTGTTCTTATGTGCTTAACTACTTTATCTAGAAACTGAACAACTCATGAACATTCAGCAGTACAGAATTTGAGGGAATAAAATGTGCACAAACAATTGTTGACTTGTGTCATATGTGCATTATAGACTTGAACTTATTGAGTAACTAGCCTTTTTGCCCGGCTTCACCTGGGGCTGTTTTTTTGGGGGGGTTGGTGCCCCCCCTGCGCGTTTCCTACCTGACCAGGGGTTGTTCTTCAGTCGTGGTCTGACTTCGGGCACCAGGCCGTGATTGGCACTGGCCACATCATGGTCATGCATGCATGCGTGCTAATGTGTGCACGCATACCATGCCATTGGGTCCTGTGGCGGTGGCTGCTGGCTGCATTGTGGTGGTACATGCACGCACACCAGCCCGTTTGGTTCTGCGGCGGTTTTTGCACAGGCATCATAGTCGGGCTTCTGGATATGTGCGCCAGTGGCTGCATTGGCCACCCAGTTTCATTCCTGCGTCAGTGGTTGCACGGGCGCCTGCATCGGGCATTCGTTGTCTCTCGGCTCCGGTGGTCATGTGGGCATCAGAGTTGGGTTCATGGATGCAATGCCTGTGTGCTGGTATGTGCACATGTGCCATTGCCTGCATCGGGTGCCCGATTGTGACACCTAAGCGCTGTCGTGCGCATGCACACCAGTGCCGCCACCTTGATCCTTGCAGGTGGGGCTGGCACCCCACCTGCGGCATCTGGACCACCCTCTTTGGCCAATGGGATGTGCAAGGTAGGCCCAGTTAAATTTTCAGGGGGGTGGGTCCTGGGCAGGGGGACACATGCAGGACATACGAACGTACCTTTTGGATTTATATATATAGATTTTGGTGAACTAATATCTGTAATTCATTCTTAACAGTAAAATCATTGTTTAAAAGAAGGATTACAAGTGCAAATAGAATGAAAGGTAATTAAAAATGACAAGGAGCAGCATGACCAAAACATGTAAAATCAAGGATCATCAACTTCCACTGAATGGACATGATTTATGGCACCTGAAAGAAAGGCAGTCACTCGATTCATGTAATCGGTGGAGCCATTGTTTAAGAGAAGTAGCAATCTAGAGGAGTCTAAGAGTCCACTAGATTTGGTCAAAATGGGGTCTAAGTATTTGAAACTGATGTCCTTGTAAAACGAGCAGTAGAAGAGAACGTGAACGCACAAATTGAAGACAAACAACCATAGAAAATAACAAAATAACATGATTTGCAAATTGAAGTGGAGAGTTTATGGGAAAAGAAATCCATTGTTGTACCCATAGTGATCGGAGCCCTTGTAGCAATACCTAAATGACTCCTAAGATATTTGAAAATTTTGGATATATTGGACTTGAACATCCTAACTCTACAGAAAACAAATTTACTAGGAAATGCCTATATACAGTACTTAGATGTTACCTTAACAGTTCTCAGGTCCTTGGTTAGGTCTTGAACTGTTATTTTTAAAAGCAGAAGAACAAGCTGGCTTTAGGGAATGTAGGTCCATGATAGACCACTGCCTAGTCCTCCAACTTCTCATTGAGAAATATTACTCCAAGAGCTCAGTATCATTGTATGCTGCTTTCATTGATCTAAAGGAATGATTCCCAACATTGGACCCACACCCCATAATGGAACTTCAATTCCCAGAAGCCTAAGTCAGTACATTGGCTGATTAGTGTTTTGGTGAATTGTCTTAGTCTTCTGGGAATGGAGGTCCATAACCAAAAGTTTGGGGAACAGTAATCTAAAGCCTGCCTTTGACTCAATATTTAGGACTAAGTTGTGGGAGAAGCTAGAGAAATCATCCATTGACTGTTGGCTGCTCCACCTGATCCGAGCTCTGCACACCAACACAAATCTTAAGGTCAGATGCTCGCAGTAGGGACACCTTATGGAACCGTTACCCACATTGAAGGGTATCAAGCAAGGTTGTGTACTGGCCCCACTTCTATTTAACTTTCATCAATGATATGGTCGACCATCTAAGAAGCCTTGCCTTCCACCCTCCCAAGCTTGCTGATAAACCCATACACACATTCCTATATGCAGATGACGCTGCAATTCTCTCAGTCAAACAGACAATAGATCTTAGAAGAGTGCTGGCAACTCTGGAGATTAATTATCAGAAAAGCAAAGTTATAACCTTTGCTAAAAGGCCTAAGGAACACACCTGGAGAATAACTGGGCATAAGATAGAGCAGTTGAGAATAATTCTCCAAGCTTCAGTTTCACAAAATGCCCAAACCACACATGCCATTCTTACAGTCTAGATATCTGCCTTCACCATACTTCACCATACTTCACCATACTTCAATTCTTGAACAGTGGATAACAGCAAACCCTACATTTAACATTGTAGACTAGGGGCTCCCCAAACTTTTTACGCTGCGGGCCAGACCACACCCCCTGGGCAGCTGAGCAGGCTGGTCATATGGTTTCCCTCGGTGCAAACACTGCCATAAAATGAATCTGAGGCTGTCATAAAGCATTTACGGCTAGTCGTAAACACATTTATTTATTGAATATTTTTAGACCTGTGAAACCATGGATACTGAATCTACAAAAATGGCGGGTCAACTGGTATACCTGTGTTAAGTTATCTGGAGAGATGCACATTTAGGAATAACTGTCAGAAAGTTCATGGAGGACAAGGGTATCAATGGCTATAATTATGGCTACCTAAGGACAACCTCCGGGTTGGAGAGATAGGCAGGATATCTCTCAATGCCATTTCCAGGGAATCCTAAGCAGGTGAAGGCATCTCCTTGGGAATACCCTGAAGGAAATGGTGAGCCACTGTGTGAGACAGAATGCTGGACTGGATGGGCTGTGGCCTGTTCCAGCAAGGCTGTTCTTATGTTCTTATGTTCTTATGTTCTTATAAAGACCAATGAATTAATCTCAGTATGCACTTTCATGGATTATAACTCACTTGATCCAGCCAACGTTTCAAATGAAGGAGGCTTTCAAAGAAATGATACCTCAGTCAAACAGACACCTCTGTTATGCAAAAAATAGGTCACACAACTACCTTGGAAAGCAAATAATTCCAATGGGGAAAATACACCATATTATAATGTTTTATTGCAAATTCCAACCCTTTAGTTGCACCATTGCAGGAGAGGGTCACCCACCCTGAAATTTTGGGATGGGGCTAACCTGCCCCCTTTTAACCATACTTTTATATTCAGTTGAAGGTATTCAAATAGAAGTCACAAAATGCAAGTTGCTTCTAAAGGGAAAAATGGCACAGGATGGACACTTTATGTCATCCATATCGGAACAGAGGAATTTTATGAACACTCAAGTGTTTTAGTCTTATAATTTCTGGAATAGCTGATGCTTTGCTCCTTAAATGGTTCTCATGTAGCAAGACCCCAACCTCACACAATTCAATCTTTCACTGCAATGCAAATGTTTTCTATCTCCTCGCTGCACTCTACAACAGGCCCATAATTTATTAACAAACTGCTCCTTTGATAAAGAAGAGTTAATCTAGCCTACAGAGGCTCTGAGAAGGAAGAGCTCACTCAACCAGAGGTTCTTCTGAACACAAACACAGCTTGTATAAAATATCGCACAATGTTATTTTATGACTCCTGTTTCAAAGGACTATGTACTGTACTTTCCCCCATTAGACTAAAAAATTACTGCAATTGTGGTCAATAATGTGGAGGTCTTCTTTGCTGAGCACCAGCTGCCCCAGGAGGAAGGAAAGCATAGGGGTATTAAAGGAATGGTGCTTTCTGCACAGCCCTAAGTGGGCTGAAAATGCTTATCTGTGGGAAAGCTGAGGCAACAAGAGGCTTTGATCCAAATCCTAACCAGGTGTATGATTCTTACGTTACCATTTTCTGACTTCTTCTTTCGTGTCCCAATCAAACCCTGGACTGCCAAAATGTAGACACTTTCTTCACTTTGTCGTTGGCCAAACTCAAAGTTCTCATCGGGGCATGTTTCTGGCAGTAATCAACAGACCAGTAAATGAGCTGGATTCTTTATATCTACACATTCACACAGCATATTGTTGTCCGCCAGCAGCCACCACTTGAGCATGTTACTCTTGCATTTAGGCACTCCAACTCTCAGCCTATTCAGTGTCCTCCACGTAACGTAGGGGAGGTCATGTTCCTCAGCCTTATTCTCCTTTGTCCAGTAAGCTCCTTCCTCCATCTTCTAATTCGGTTTTGCTCTTGCATACCCTCAAGAATGTTTGTTCTTGCCATAAAGCTCCTCGTGGATCTGAGCCGGTGGACTTAACGCCCATATCCATTCAGAGGATGTTGAGGGTTATTCTCTTGCTTAGTTTTCTTGGTGTCTGCTGCTTCTTCTCTCTTTATCTTAGGGTAAAGGTTGCCCTTGCTTGAAAGCCAGTTGTATCGGACTCTAGGGTTCAGCGTTCATCTCTGTTTATAGCCAAAGAACCAGTGCTGTCTGCGTAGTCAGACATTTCCATGGACATCTGGCAGGCATGCCTAGACACGGAACGCTGTTTACCTTCCCATCAAAGTGGTCCCTATTTTTCAACTTGCAATTTCTTACTTTCAAACTGCTAGGCTGGCAGGAGCTGGGACAAAGACGGGAGCTCAGTTCGTCATGCAGTACTTGGATATTGAACTTCGACCTTCCATTCTTCACGTTCAGTGTCTTAACCACTTGATGTATTTTCTGACTAAAGCTATATCAAGAGTAGCAGTCTTCCACATGGGTCTGAGCATTTTTGTTTATTTATTTCTCCAATGGCAAATAGTTGTCTCAATTTTTGACAATCGGGCCTGGATGCTGGTGCTTGTCTTTATCATAATAGTCATTGCTAGATTTTGTATTTTTAGCCCACTATCTTACCCCCAGCAGGATAGTGAAATAAAACAACCCTTGCCCACAGGCTCACAATGTGGATAACACAGCATAAGAAGAAAGGTGACTGGGAGGGAGAAGGAAAAAAAGCAAAGTAGGTTACTTTAGCCAGAATCACCACACAACCCCACACACCAGAGAGAGAGACGTTTTATCTACCTAGAAAAACCTAGAAAGGGTTTTCATAAGTCAGAATTGGCCTGAGAGCACAATAAAAGTATCACTTGCCCTTGCTTTAATATTATTTAATTTCTCCGTAAATTTAACTTTATGGTTCTCTTCCTTCCCCTTCAACTGTCTTCTAGCCTTACAAAGAGTGCCAGACTTGTCTAACTATTCTCCATTACCTGTGGTCGGTAAGCGTTCTTCTCAAGATATTTCAGGTATTATTATTTTTTTTAAAATGAAGTGTCTGAACATTATGGCGAAATGGCCGAGAGTGGAAGCATTTTAATAGAATGGGAATTTGAATGTCTTGCAGTTGAAAGCATGGTTTATTTTGACTAGATTGCTTTTCTCCACGGTCATCCCTGACCTCCTGCATTACGTTTAGTGGATTATATATATTTTTTCCACCAAGAGAGATTTTTAAGCATGGACCAGAGTAGATAAGTGATATGGTCAGAATTACTAGTAGCAAACCCTGGAATTACTGACCACTTTAATAGCTCCTGCTGACCTCCAAATGAAACTTCACCTTTGGTTATTAACATGTCTTTCCACTTTTATAATTTTTTTGGACCATAATTTGTCACAGTTTTTATCTGCTCGGAGCAAACGTTAGGCTTTTAAAAACTGAGTTATCTTTTTTACAACTGCTAACAATTACACATCACAGAACAGGCTAGTCGGGAAAACCAATTATGAAAAGACCTGCATGGAAAGTGTATTCAGCGTCAAGAAGTTTTGAATTATAGATTTTTGAAGAGTAGCCATGTAGTAGCGCATGAGGACAGGGCATGGAAAGGAGACCCCCTGTTTGGAAATAGTATGCAAGATTTCTGGGATAAGGTGGAAATAGAAATTAATTGCCATTGTTTTGGATTAGAGATTACCACTCTTGCTTTTTAGTAAAGCTAAAGTCCCCCTTGCTCCAAAGCCAGTCATGTCCAACTCTAGGGTTTGGTGGTCATCTCCATTTATAGCCAAAGAGCCAGCGCTGTTTGTGTCTGCAGATGTATCTGTAGTCATGTGGCAGGCATGACTTGATACCAGAGTGCACAAAAAGCGGTACTTTTTAATCTACTTTCAAATTCTTGCTTTCGAACTGCTAGGTTGGCAGGAGCTGGGGCAGAGACGGGAGCTCACTCCATGGTGCAGTACTCAGGTCTCAAACTGCTTTTGGTCGTCAAGCTCAGCATCTTAATGACTAAGCCACTATAGCCCTCTTGTTTCTGAAACAGAGCACAAATGCCCAGGTAGATATCTGTCACAATCAAGACAGTCTTTTAAACCACATAAATATCATTTCTAGGCAGGGCGCTTGAGTATCGGTGTTGAAAAAAATGCTCAGAAATACTAAGGGAAATGTGAATGTTGTCCAAAGAGCCAACATTTAACAGCTTCCAGGGGGTCAGTGTGGCATCGCCATCACCTACAGCTAATCTAAATGGGCATCAAATGTGTTTTAAGTGTGCAATCAACCGTCTGACATAGGGCTGTAATTAACTTGTGTTACATGACCACTCATCTAGTAATGGAAGAAACTGCCAGTTTAATTGTCTGCTACATGCTCTCTCCACTTCCCTCCTGTTTAGGAATAAAAATGGCATGTTTTGCTAAATTTAGAAATCTAATCTGGAAACCACATCAGGGCTTTATTATATAAATTAGTGTGTGTGTGTGTGTGTGTGTAGTGTGTGTGTAGTGTGTGTGTGACTATCTACTTCAGGGGTTCTCAACCTTTCAAGCCGTGGGCCAGACCACGCCCCTTCAGACAGCTGAATGGGTCAGACTGCTGGTTCTCCCCACATGGTTGTCATAAATACACCCGCTTCCACCGCTGGCAGCAACGATGACGAGGGCCACATGAAATGGTGCTGCAGGTCATAGGCTGAGAACTCCTGATCTACTTGATAGATAAATTCATTTATTTACAAAAATAAATCAAGCACTTGCCTTCTGGTTAAAAAACAGTGCCCAGAGCAACTCAGAATAGCATTCAAAGAGTGCTAATTATGAAAATGGGACCAGACATATCTGTGGTCATGTGGCAGGCATGACTAGATGATAATTATAAGTGTGAGAGCACTCAGGAAAAAAAGATGGGTCTGGATGAGAGTTGGAAATGTCTGATCAGAGGGCTTGATCAAATACTGCAAGAATAGCCTTTTAATATCCTACAGTGTGGCAGAATGTGTGTTCAATTTCCTAGAGGCAATAAATCTGCTCCAGCTTTTAGTGAGAATTTTATGGGAGCTATCCAAGGTGCTGAAACCTAGCCACCAAATAGCCACACCTAAGGTCAGGAGTTCTCAACCTTTTAAAGCCAGGGGCCAGGCCACGCTCCCTCAGAAGCTTTGAGGGCCAGACGGCCATTTTTGCCCTTCCTCCACCACATGACACTTCCTGGTGTAGGGGAGGGAGGTGGTGGTGGGCCACATGAAGTGGTGCTGTGGGCTGCATCCGGCCCGCAGGCCACAGGTTGAGAATCCTTGCCTTAGATACACCTTTTGAAGTTCAGATTAAAGTAAAACCCAGATTGGTTCCACTGACCCATCAACACCATGTCCTCTGCACTAACCAAGGTTAACATTGTCTGTTTATATCTGACTGCAGATAGACACTATTTGTTCACCATTCTTACTCTGGATCATGAGATGCTATATCCAACCAACACTGGATAGGAATGGTTCTGTCAGTGATGGATATATTCTACACTGCCTTAGACCAGTCTCTGTTAAACATAGTTCTATGTCTTACTGCTCATTATTCTGTGGTCATGCAGAGGTTCGTAAGGCATGTCCAAAGAAGCTTGCAATAAATCATATCCTAACATGTGCATGTTATGACTGGAAAATGTTTTTGTACTTTCTGGAAAACCACATGCTAGGCGGCTTATATGGGGGAAAATGTCTGCAAAGGACAATATGAAACCTTTAGAGAAATGGTTCAAATAAGAAGTGTACGAATGTTCTTGTGTGTGAAAGTGCATATGGATTTTTGTTCTGTCTTTCAGCAAAGTGCCCACAAATTGATGCAGAAACAGGGTGGAACAAACTTGTGCTCAATAAGATGAAAACGTATGGAAAAGCAGAACAGATTTGCCCATTCATGAGCCAGCAGACATTCAGAAAAACTAATATGTGAAATTGGAAGTTGGAAGGAGGAATAGCTTAAATTTACATTTCTCTGTAGACCAAAGCAGGGTTACACAGCTATGGGTAAAGGTAAAGGTTGCCCTTGCTCGGAAGCCAGTTGTATCCAACTCTAGGGTTCAGTGCTCATCTCTGTTTATAGCCAAAGAGCCAGCGCTGCCTGCATCTGCTTCCGTGGACATGTGGCAGGCATAACTAGACACCAGAGTGCACAGAACGCTGCTTACCTTCTAACCGAAGTGGTCCCTAGTTATCTACTTGCAATGTCATGCTTTTGAACTGCTAGGTTGACAGGAGCTGGGACAGAGATGGAAGCTCACTCCGTCAGGCAGCACTCGGGTCTTGAACTGCTGACCTGCTGACCTTCTAGTTGTCAAGTTCAGCGTCTTAACCACTGAGCCACTACAGTCCCATGGGTCACAGCTATACAGTCACACATACACAGAGGAATGTATAGTTCATCCCCCCCTCTATTTTTACAGTTTGGGATTTGGCTTTAATTATTCTTTACATTGTACCTCTGATACATCATATGAACAACAGTTCAGCTCACGTTGAGAACTCCCACTAGTGAACTTCAAAGTGAATCATGCCATGTTCCTCCCCCTCCCCATGCTCCGTGTGTCAAAAGCATTTGTTTTAATCAGATTTACAATTTCATTACCGTGACTGAACACAGAGTGACTGGGCGTTGTTGCTTGTATGATGTGGCATAACATTAATTTAAACAGAATTTCCATCTCGCCTGGTGACAAGGAAGACTTGAGTGATAATTGCTTGCCTTTGTAAGCATCTCAGTGTCATTCTTACATTAGCGGAGGCATTTTCAATCTGCGCCTGTTGCTTCGCTCTCCAATTTGTTTCCCACTCACAGCTCTTTGGGGATCAGCATGAGAGGAGACGAGTGATTAATTTACTGGTGGAACTTATTCTCCTGCTCACTCTCTCTTGGGTTAATGGGAAGGACCGTGGCAAACAGAAATAACCATGTAATGTCTCCAGGTAAATGCCAACAGTTTCCTGTTGCATCACTGTAAGAACTTTCAGCTAAATACATTAAAAACACCTCTGCAGAGATTTGTCCTGAATACACAAAGGTCTGATTGCTGCTTCGCTTGTATCCAAACTGTAGTTACAGCCCTTCCAGTTTGGTCAGGTTATCTCCATTCTGGCCAGGCTACCCTGCTATGGCAATAGAGTAGACCAGGGGTGGCCAACCTATAGCCCACAGGCCGGACCCAGCCTATGGCACCATTTCATGTGGCCTGCTGCTGCCCTTGCTGCTACTAGAAGTGGAACCATTTACAACAACCATAAAACATGCCTGCACCTGCGTAAACACACCCACACCTGCCATAGACTCTGTTGTAAAATGCAGCCATGGCTGTTGTAAATATGTTTATTTACATTTATTTTTATTTATTTATATTTACAGCAACATTTATAGTGGAACTATGTGACTGGCCCGCTCAGCTGTCCGGGGGCATGGTCTGGCTCAGGGCATGAAAAGTTTGGGAACCCCTGGAGTAGACCATACTGCCAGTGATTCAACACCGATTGTCAGGTGGCGGTTAACTAACCTGACCACCCTGAGGACTAATGGCCTTGGGTAGCGATGTCCACTGGGAAGGGTGATGGTCCCCAAGTGGATTAAATCCCACTTGAATCCATCTTGATGGAAGGCAGCAGTTTCATGAGTATTGGGCTTGGACCAAGGATTTTGCATGCCAAAAGGGTTCATGACCAGAAAGTGAGTCATGAAACTGAATCAGTGGTGTGGGTGTCATGTTGCAATGCAGAAGGCAGATGAAAGGCCACTGGATTAGAATCACAAGACAGACTTCATGGCTGATGGCCACGAGGATCACCAATATTCGAATTTGGATATGGTAGAAGAAGAAAGTTACAGCCCTACCCATGGTGAACACTTGGCATTATCAATACAATGTTCATCTGACATACTCAACCATACCCGTCAAGCACGGCTCTGGAAAATACAGGACCTGCCAGAACCCTTCTGTGCATGTGCAGAAGGGTTCTGCACAGGCCCCGTATTTTCTGGAGCAGCGCTTGACGGGTATGGTTGAGCATGTCAGATGAACATTGTATTGATAATGCCAAGTGTTCACCATGGGTGAACCTTCTGCGCATGTGCAGAAGGGTTCTGTGCATACATGCATGCGCAGTAACTACTTTCCCTGCAGGTCAAATTTCGTGATGGTGGCGGGAAAGTGGAGGAAGCAGCGCAGAAATACGGGAAATCCTGGCCAATCCAGGATACTTGGCAGGTATGTGCTCAACCGATTGTAAAATACTAATAATCAGGTTTCACATTTTGAAAATCTCATAAAAAATATTTGCTTTAGCCAGAATTATTAACCCATTATTTTGGTTTGCAATGGACTGAATTAAAGCAGTAGAAGAAAGCATTTTAATCCCTCATGTTTCTCACTTTCCCCTCAAGAGCCAAAGATAAAGTGCCAGTAAAGTGCTTTGCAGACACTGGGAGAACATTTGTATCTCTGATCAAGCAATGATGTTTCAGGCTAGAAATGTTAACACTTTGAAATGGTAAATCAGAGCTCCACACTTAAATTGTAGGCCCATTGAGAATAAAATTTAAAGCTCTGGCTATTGACTTTAATTTGTTACAGCAGAGGAGGGGGGGGATAGTAATAACAGGGTAACACAGAATGTGTGAGGATCGTGCAGACAGTTAAAACAAGGTGAAAATGGTCCTCTACCATCTGATGCTCAATTATGGTCTAACCTTCCAAATGGAATTTGTTTTCTGTCCTCACAAGGTGTGACTATACTACTTGGCTACTTGGTTGATCTGTTCTTCACACATCTAGTTTGATGTGGCAAATTGAAGCCTTTTTTCATGAGATTTTAGTGGGCTCATGACATCTGGAGGTCCTACTGCTACCGTAGCAGGGTTCGATGGTGCACGGGGGACTGAGGCCCATGTTTTCGATGCTCCTTTAGCTATTTTAAATGCAACAACACTGCTGGCTGGGCTTATGTTGAAGTTGGCCAAGTTAGAGCAGTGCATTGGCCAGGTCCGTTGCCCAAGTACCCGACTCCACTTAGCTGACCTGCGGTTCCAAAATGGAGAACCATTCTGGACTGCTAGCCAACACTTTTGTGGCATAGTTGCACCTGCCAAGGGAATATCATAGCTGTCGGACAGCCAGGTCATCACTGCAGCACGTTGAGGTTATATTGACAAATAATGGGGGAAATATTTCTGGCTGAGTTTGAATCTCCTCCTGCTGCTCCTCTACTAAATTAAACAGGAAGCTGGGACATAAACCATCCCATATCTTATTTTTTTGTGTGTGAGAACAAAAAATGTACCACATTTTTCAGCTAGCCTGTGAGACGGAGAGGGATTTTTGTTTTGTATCAGTAAGAGTTCTCACATTCTTTCAAATTCTGCAATACCACAATAGCTGTTGCTTTGTTGTATGGATATATATAGTTAAAAAAACACAAAAAATAAAAAGCATTGGATGGGTTCTTTGCATCTTGATGGATCAATCAGCCAATTCCTCTGTGCTTAATGTGCATCTGCTTTGATTCATAGAGGGGAAAGGTGCACATTTTGTAGAGAGACATTTTGTACAGACTACACAAACTTTAACGAGGAAAAGACTGCTTTCATTTCTCCATTGGAAATCAAGACATCTTGCAGAAGTAACCAACTTCTCAAACAACTGCCAAAGCATGACATTCTACATACCTATATTCCTTCCTATGTTCAGCCTAGGAGGAAGGAACCACCATCTAAAATGCGTGTTTTACTTCTACTTCCATACGGGCACATTTTACTTCCGCTTCCTGCAGTGATGAGGGCGGCATGGGCCGGATGAATGGGCCGTAGTTTGGGCACCACCAGTTTAAGCAGAGAAAATGGCAGCCTAAAAAATCTATCTCATCCTATTGCAAAACATCTGCTGCAAAACAGATATCAAGGCACATTTTACTTCCACTTCTGGTGGGAGGAGCCACATGACCGGCCTGCTAAACCACGTGACTGGCCCCCTGAACCACATGACTGGGCCATGGCCCAAAATGTTTGGGCACCCCTGCCCTACAGGGTAGTTGTGTATACAGCCATGGGGTTTTAATGCTGTATATAACAGGTACAAACAAAGTAAAATGTGTTTGCATGTTGTGTTGTGTGCAATTTTCTCTTCACATGATCTTTCCATGAGCTCAGGTGCAGGACTGAAATGACACCTGTTCCGCCACAGTCGGGTCTGCTATAGGGGGCCAAGACGTTAACCACCCACACCACTGGGAACACAGTATGTAGTGTATATTTATGTGTGTGTAGTGTATATTTACAGATAGGTTTCCATTTTTAGATAGGCTTCTCTATCCCATCCATGCTTTTAGCATCTACATGGAAGACACATGGACCGGCGGCAGGGGATGGGGATATGGACTCCATATTCTGGAGCAAGGTTTTTCTCTCTTCCTGACCTGATTCTGCATGAAAGGAGACAATGAAGAGACATGCACAGGCAGCTGATGTAAATTGTCACTATACCCAAATGGGTCTCCTTCTTCTTCTTCTGCCATATCCAAATCCAAATATTGGTGATCCTCATGATTATCAGCCATGAAGACAGTCCTGTGAATATAATGCAGTGGCCTTTCATCTGCCTACCGCATCACAGCATGACACCCACACCACAGATTAAGTTCCACAAGTCATTTCTGGTCCTGAGACCTTTTGGTACGCAAAGTCCTCATCAGGCTCAGGCCAATATTGATGAAGCTGCTGCCCTCCATCAAGATGGATTCAAATGGGATTTAATTCACTTGGAGACCATCACCCTTCACCCACGCTACCCAAGGCCATTAGTCCTCAGGGTTGTCAGGTTAGTTAACCACCACCTGACAATAAGCATTGAGTTGCTATCAATATGGCCTACATTATTACCATAGTAGGGTGACCTGGCTTTAGTTTTTAAAATATTCAGATCGCTTTACAACTGGAATTGTTCCAGCATTATGTTTTCTGTGTCTGTTTGTCTGTGCTTGTCTCTATGAGAGAAAAGGGAAGGGGAAATGTAGAAATAGTAAAAGGAGGAAATTTGGCCAATAATGCACTTGACAGGTTTCTGAGGGAGCCTAGCATGTTGTGACCATTCAGAACGAAGGCATTTGAGGAGGAGATCAATCGCATTCATCATTCAAATACTCTGCTTTATAGGTGTGGAGATAATATTTGTTTTCGCTTCAAAATTTGTGGCATAAAGCCACTTTGGGTGTGACACAATTTTTGAAAAGTAAAGTTAAGAAGAAACAGAAGTGAAGACCTAAATTTGCAAGACAGAAAAGTGGGGAAAGAGCTAGACATAAAGTTTTACAACGTGGGGGTTTTCCTGGAGCACAATAAACCTGCCTAAACAGTTTCTGCGATGTGGCTGAATATTCATATCCTTATCGAAGCAGATTTTCTTACTTGAGACTAATTTTGATTTTTCAGAATACTTTCATCATTTCTAATTCAGACATCTTTCATGCTGTTTTGTTTTGTTTTGTTTTGAGAAGCAAAAATTGTAATATCAAAGGCTTTCAGTGGAAATTGCTTGCATCTGTCATCTGAATATCAATAACTCTTTTCTTGTTATACTGATGTGCTAGGATGCACTGAATTTACCTCCTGTTTTATCCATAGTTTAAAGAGTATTTAGTATACTGTTCCTCTGTTATCTTAGTATCATTTGTACCCTTTTGTTTTCTTTATTTTCATCTCATTTTAATAGTTCGTGTGAAAAGAATAATATAGTCACAACAGAGGCTTCAGTGGACTGTTGTTCTCAAAGCTGTACCATAATATTTAACTATCTTTTTTAAGTCCTAGCTCAAGCAGACCCATTGACATGCATGATACTTGGTGTTGATGAATACACCCCACTAATTTCAGTGGACCCACTCAAGTTGGGATCTAGCTTGTTAGTTTTAGACTAAGTAGGGTGAATTCACAGTTGTTGTGGACATATGGAAAAGTAATCTGATTATTGGATTTCAGAAGTGAACAATATTGTGATTATGCAATTCACTGTTTGGACTTCTACTGACAGTCATGTAAGGTTGGTGTAAATTTCTGCTACAATCTGGTGCTTACTAACAAAGTGCCAAAGGACATCACTGTTGTGCACATGATTTAGAGCGTGTCCAGACTGCCCCTTGTGAGACAGTTTAGGACTGTAATGGCGAACCTTGGCAATCTAACTGTTCTTGTACTTCAATTCCCAGAAGCCCAAGTCCCTGTGAATCCACACCAGTGAGTTTACTGTGGAACATGCGTGTGGATTCACAGGGACTTGGGCTTCTGGGAATTGAAGTTCAAGAACAGCTGGGGTGCCAAGGTTCGCCATCACTAGAGTTGCCATAATTGCATCCCACAAAACCGGGACAGAAGTAAAGTCGACGTATCCAACTCTAGGGTTCAGTGCTCATCTCTGTTTCAAAGCCAATGAGCCAGTGCTGTCTGCTTTTGCAGATGTATTCCATGGTCATGTGGCAGGCATGACTAGACACCGGAGCACACAGAACACTGTTTACCTCCCTCCGCCCCAAAGTGGTCCCTATTTATCTACATGCGATTTCTTGCTTTTGAACTGCTAGGTTTGCAGGAGCTGGGACAAAGACGGGGGCTCATTCCGTCCTCCAGTACTCGGGTACTGAATTGCTTACCTGCCGCCTTCCAGTCAGTGTTGGCTGCTGCTACAGACACCACCTGCTGGTGCTTCAATAGAGGCACCACTCTAAGTCGGCAAGAAAAAGGTGCAATTTTCCCCCCTTCAAACCAAACATGCCCCTTGGTTTGAAAACCAGGAGATTTCAATGATATTTTTGGGAACCGGGCCGGGACAGTTACACCCCGGGAATTTCCAGGTTTTCCCTGATGTATGGCAAACCTAGCCATCACTGGTCTAGGATGACTGATTATGAAGTCTCCCCACCCAAACAATACAAGCAGCCTTTCCCCTTATGCTGAAGTGGCTGATGAGCACCTTCACAATACCTGCAACTTAAACACATTTTCCTGGTGCACTGCAGAGAAGCAGGGGAATTGTAATTATTATTATTTTTTCCTATCTGATCATTATAGCACTCTCAGCTAGGAGAGTTTAATTAGGTAGTTTACTTTATTTTTGTCTGTAGTGCTGATTCAGAAATTGCTCATAGTGTTTAATTATAGATGAAATTTTTGAAGTGGTAGCCGTGTTAGTCTGTGCATTTATTCTTTAATTGCAGAAAATCCATCCCCATTGGAAATGTCATCAGCCTTCTGCAGGCACAATTTATACAAGAGGATTTTGGCCACTGTTACTGATGATAAAGAGCAGACAACTTGAATATATTGGTAACATTTTTAATTTTAGGGATCAGAGTTAATCTGTGAATGGATGTCCCTTGGCATCTGAATTTTTGAACACCAAGTTCCTTCCATCCCCAATAAAATTACACCCTCTTATTTTGACAATTTTTTCAAAAAGGAATGGAAAGCATCCTCCCGTTTTACCATGGAAAGGGCTACATTATACCTCCTTCTTATACAGATGTTGAGGATGAGCAACATTTTGAAAAGAATAGGTAGCCACCCCAGCTTAGCACAAACCCAGTAGAAGACAAAGGATTTAAGTCCAGATTTTGAAGAATTAATCACCCAAAATAATGACTCCAAATGGATGAATCATTACAACATTAAAGATAATATATGGAGAAAGCAAAACTCACCCCTTCTCTGTCACAAAGCTAAAGGGCAATTACATACAAATCCCACCTGAACAGCTTACATCATATCAAGTACTGTTCAGCTACCAGACTAAGTCCATCCATTGTTCCCACACAAACAACTACAATGTTCTATTGACTACAACAGCTTCTAAACAATTTGTTCCCTCTATCCATCCTTTCTGCAGGGTGTCAGATGGGTTTCCTGAAGCTGACAAGGTCTCTTATTTCTTTGTCAACCAGAAGAGAGAAGATATTCGCTACCCACCCAAAGAACAATAATATCAATGTCACAAAATTACTTTGTGAGCAAATAAATTTGACATGAAAGAGTGTATGGCACACGTGCCATAGGTGGCATGCAGAGGCCTCTCTGTTGACACGCACACCATCAAGGGAAAGCCCTGGCAGCCTGGTTGGTGCCAATGGCATCATCGCTTCCGCCAAAGGGTAAATGAGAGAGGAGGGAACAAAGGGGACGGATTTTCTGCAATTAAAGAATAAATGCACAGAGCAACACGGCTACCACTTCAAAAGAGTTGGGAACACCCCGGGTGTGTGTGTCTAGCACACTCATGTGACTTCACCGAAGGTGGTGCTGGCGACATCACATGAGTGTGTGGGCATGCCTCCTTGGGCACTTGGTCTCTAAAAGGTTCATCATTACTGCACTAAGGTAATTTGAAGTCCTTAGTGCTGCCTGTTATTACCAGGAGAGGAGAATAAATAAATAATCTTTCTTCTAGAAGGTTCTTCCTAATGACAGCCGGGTGGCAGCAAAAGGCATCTGATAATGCTTGTAAAAAATCAGATTTCTCTGACAGGTATGGCTTAAAAAACTATGAGCAAAAATGTGTGTTATACATAGTAAACAATACATTTTTTTTTTGTTCTGCAACTCCTCTCAGAGGCATTGAGGGAGTCAATGGGGTTATGGTGGTGATTTTGGTACAGAAAGCTAAAATGTCCAGGTTCTTTCCAGACAATGCATTTATGAGTCTAGGGTCAATAAAAAGATGAATAAGCAACTGCTGGAACAAACCATGCCAGAGGTGTCATTGGGATCTAATGTGAAGTAATAATATTTTGCAAATATTGTAGGACAATTAAATTCAATGGAAAAGACAATAATTATAGCAAAAGTGGAAGATAGTAGGAGAAGAGGAAGCCCAAACATGAGAAGACTCCACCACCTTTAATTTGCAAGATCCAGACATGATGATTAATGATAGTTTCTTTTGGAAGCCATTCATTCATAGGGTCATCATAAGCTGGACCTTTCTCAGTCTTGACTTAGACATGCATTTCTCCATCACAACTGAAGACAAAGTTGAAAAAACTGAAATCAGAAACAGCTGCTAATTTCTGGAAAGAAAGAAAGAAGGAAAGGAAATGGAAGTGCAGAGTACCAAGTCTTTTTGGAGGTGATAAGGGTTGTAAAAATATTTATATCAATAAATGTCAAAAAATATGGTAGTATAGTTTGGTTGTTGTCTGTGTATGCAGTAACCTATGCAATGTAACACACAGTACAGTAAAACCTCGGTTAACAAACAGCTCGGTTAACATTAAAGTTGCATAACAAAAGGAAATCCATAGAAAATAGTGGCTTGGTTTACAGATTTTTTTGGGAACAGATTAATTGGTTTTCAATGCATTCCTATGGGAAACTGCATTTCAGTTAATGTAGTTTGGTTTTCAATGGATTCCTATGAGAAATTGCATTCAACACATCCCTATGGGAAATTTTGTTAAAGTGATTTTCACTGTAAGAAACGTCCCGGAGAACGCATTAAGTTAACCGAGGTTCCCCTGTAATTTATTTATGTTATAATACAGGGTAGAACTTTACATCTCCACGGGGTGTATGTAATTTTGGCTGGCAACATGTATACACACTTGCACATCTGATTTTCTGGGCCACTTTGGGAACAAATCAATCTACACCTTAGTGCAAAAGTATTAGGATTGTTAAAAATTGAATACATTCATAAAGTAACAAAACATTCTCCACCTATTTATTTTACCTTGGCAGTATACAAGAAGAGGCAAATGCAATGTTGACAAGCAGTAGTGGCCATTGTAGAGTCCGTCTAGGTGATCCTACTATGGTCATAAAGTAGACCCTAATACTAGTAGGTAGGGTCCTCAGGATGGTCAGGTTGTTAACTAACCTGACCATCCTGAGGACTAACGGCCTCGGATGGCGATGTCCACGGAGAAGGGTGATGGTCCCCAAGTGGATTAAATCCCACTTGAATCCATCTTGATGGAGGGCAGCAGATTCTTCCATCCTGGCCTGGGGCTGAGGAGGATTTTGCGTACCAAAAGGGCCCAGGACCAGAAATGACTTGTGGAACTAGATGAGTGGTATGGGTGTCACTCTGCAATGCAGAAGGTAGATGAAGGCCACTGCATTCTATTCTCAGGACAGTCATCATGGCTGATTGCCATGAGGATCGCCAATATTCAGATTCAGATACGTCAGAAGAAGAAGAAAAAGTTGCAGTTGTAGTTGTCAAGGTTGTCTGAAAATGTCACAACCAAAGCTACCCTCCACAATGAGTAATGCAACTGAGCTGTTAGGTTTTTTTTAAAAAAACCCCGCACCACAGCCTTTTTTCATTGTTCATTTTAGCCTGCTCTGCTTCATGGAAACGGTTTCCTCCAGAAAGATTAATATGCCAGCTGCATCTCTGATGTGGACATAATTTTGGAGAGACATCACAAAGAAAATGTGTCTTATTATATAATGAGTCGACACAAATGTCATTATCGCTGCTCCAGTACCTGCTGCCAACGACAAGTCTTGTGATATGGCAGCTGGCCCGAAATGCATCCTAGCTGTGTAATTGATCGAGTGACAAGCAGTGCACCCACCATCTCTCACTTAACATCACAGGTCTCCTGCAGCTTTCTGTGACGTCCATGAGGGTTCTCCGTTCCCTCATCCTTTCACAGAGGGCACCATCTCCGAAGACAGACTCACTTGCCTGATGCAAGGAGATTAAGCAATTTGCTTTTAATTAGCACCACAGTTGGTATCCCGAGCAAAACGGCAGCTGAGCCTAGAAAGACACCTTCCCAAGTTTTGGTGTTGATTCCTGCATGCAGACCTTGCAGCTGATTGTTGGGAAGAGGTCTACTTCATGTTACTGAAAACATGCTTCCCATCAATTACAGACACAGTGTAAATGGCAAATGGGGAAAAACCATGTTCCTCTTCTTAGCGTTTGGGTGTGTGTAAAGAAAGCAAAAAATTGCAAATAGATAAATAGGGACCACTTCGGTGGGAAGGTATACAACATTCCGTGCACTCCAGTGTCTAGTCATGCCTGCCACATGACCATGGAAACATCTGCAGAAGCAGACAGCACTGGCTCTTCGGCTTTGAAACAGAGATTAGCACTGAATTCTAGAGTCGGATACGACTGGCTTTCGAGCAAGGGAAACCTTTACCTTTAAAGGTAAAGGTCTCCCTCGCTCAAAAGCCACTTGTATCTGACTCTAGGGATCAGTGCTCATCTCCGGTTATAGTCAAACAGCCAGGACTGTCTATGTCTGCAGGCATTTCCGTGTACACGTGGCAGGCATGACTAGAGGATGCTGTTTACCCTCCCACCAAAGTGGTACCTGTTTATCTACTTGCAATTTCTTGTTTTCAAAATGCTAGGCTGGCAGGAGTTGGGACAGAGATGGGAGCCCACTCCATTGTGCAGCTCTTGGGTCTCGAACTGCTGACCTGCCAACCTTCCAGTTGTCAAGTTCAGCAACCGCTAAGTCCATTATTTTCTCTTATTTTCTGGAGTGGACATGGAATCTCCCCAATGCACATGTCAACTTGTTTCACCCAGATAAAACTTTAGAGAACAAAGTGTTTGAGGTTCTTCTTAGATTCGCACTAACTGAAATCAAAATGTATTATCATTGCATTTTGCTTTTCATCCAGCTCTGCTTCTAAAGGAGACCGAAGAGTGCCTCCAGTTTCTCCTCCTGTCTTCCACCTTTCCAAAAATTCTATAAGATAGGAAAACATAACTTGAACCCATATAGAAATGCACAGAAAAGTCTCAAATACACAGATTTTCCTAAAGACCAGCGAAGAAATCTCATCATCTTGAAAGTAAAGAGAAAAACCTGAATGTTTCCCATTTGCTACCTCTGAGTTTCGTGGCACGTTTGAGATCTGACGAGCTACGGCCACATTGATGTATGCACCACAGCTTCAATAAAAATACTATTAAAAACCTATATATTCAAAAACAATTAAACACTGGTGAAAATTGGAAAAAGGGTTTTAAAACATTTTGAAAATATCTGAGTTTCATAAACAGATTGTTCCCAAAGACCCCCATGTCATCATGTAATGTTTAGAAGCATGACTTCCTATTGCAGGAAGGTCACAATATGTGCTGGGGGTGTGGGTGTCAAGGAACTTAAACCTTTTGCCTTCATGACATTATGAAAGGTGATCAGGTTTATTTCTGTCTTTCATGATGCCATCTCAAGGAGAAGAAGCACCCCTCCCTTTCGTGCGCAGCTCATATCTGAGCCACCAGCTTCCTCGGTATCTCTGCTTGACTGCAAACGGATCCTGGCCACAAGTTTGAAAGACCTTATTAGTGATGCCTGGTAATACCATTTTCCTTCTGGAAGAAAAAAAGATGGAAGGAAATCAGTGCAGCTATACAAGAGTCTAATCCCCCAAAAGGCAGCGATGTGGTTAACCTCCACCTCTATCCTCTTAGTTGAGTCACCGCCTTTAATGAAGCGCGGAAGGGGTAAAAGCAATCATCTATGAGGAATGATGCCTTCACATGATCGCCTTTACTACAGGAAGAAATATTCTATCCTTTCTCAATCTCTCTCTCTCTCTCTCTCACACACACACACACAGAACTTTAATTCATGTTAATTCCCTTTTGCCTGTTTGCCTTTAATTGTCAAAACTCCAGATGAACACAGCACCAATAAGTGCTTTATTTTAAGCCTGCAGTGGGAAATGAGCAGCTAATATCCTGCACTACTTATCTGATAGGAAAGGTCAGTGATTGAGCAAACAATGAGAGAAGTGGTCTGACAAGGCTCTTCGGTGGATATTTCAACTTGTCACCAACAAGCATACCTTAACCCAGTGGTGGCAAACCTATGGCACATGTGCCAGAGGGGGCACTCAGAGCCCACTCTGTTGGCATGCACAGAATTCACACACACCCTCCCTGCACAGCAGCCCAAAGGGAGCACTTCCTCCCTCCCCCAGCACAGAGTTCACCCCACTCCTCTGCCCAGCAGCTCAATGGGAGAGCTTCCTCCCTCACCCAAGCACAGAGTTTGCCTTGCCCCTCTGCCCAGCAGCCCAATGAGAGCGTTTATTTCCTCCCCTGTTGCTGTGTTGGCACTTCGTGATAAATAAGCTTTTTTTGGGTTGCACTCCCCAATGGCTAGCTATTATGTACACACAATGGACACAGAGCTGGGCAGGCTGAGGAAGATGGTGGAGGACAGAGGTACCTGGAGGGCAATGGTCCATAGGGTCGCAAAGGGTTGGATATCAACTGTGCGACTGAACAACTAGATCGCACTTTCATTTCAATTCATATATAGGGCTATAGACACACAAAAAAATCATGTTGACAAAATGTTGGCTGCATGTAGCTTATTCGTTGAATCCTTAACACCTACTTATTTCTATGGTTTGGTTTTGAAGGTGGTAGTGAAAAAATTATCTGGGGAAAAGAACCAAAGGTTTTTAAAATAAAATTCAAGCAAGCCATGCGATATTATCTGTGTTGCTGCCCTGTGAGCAGTATTTGCAAATGATTAGTGGAAATTTTAATTGATTCGATTGCCTCTACATTTTTTGCAAAATATTTGCTTGCCTATTTTTGTCTTCCCACTTCTTCTCATGCTTATTATTGCAAGTCCTCCAACCTTTGCTACTGAAAAATGGGACAGTCCCTGTTTTCTGCAATACATTATTTTTCTCCATTTTCCTCCCTTTTTTTGGGAGGGGGGGAGGATGGGCAAGCACCATGTTTTTCTGCCAACGTGGGCAGCTGTATTGCTTGGGCTCTAGGGCAGAAATCCAGGACTGCATTTTACTCACAAGTCTGAGAGGCCTGACCCCACATGGAGCAGGTTGATATAATATAGGGGTGCCCTACCTAAGGCCCGTGGGCCAGATCAGGTCCATGGCAACATTTCATCTGCCTCCCACCCCTACAAGGGAATTCTAGAAACAAAATGGCCACCCCCTTGAAGCCTTTGGGACAAAATGCCCCCCCCCCATTGTGCAGGCAGGGCAAAACTCGAACCTGACTGAGAGAGCATGACATGGCCCTGGGCTTGAAAAGGTTGGGAACCCCTGTTATAATACATGAGAATTGGTGAAGTCATGTTGGATTGTTTGTCTGATTGACTGATTGACACTGCCTTTCTCTCCAAACTTAGACTCAAGGCAGATGACAAAGTGATTTTTTTTTTAAAAAGTAATTCACATAAAAGTAATAAAAATTTATGAAGTTAAAGGACATTGAAACAAATTATAACACGAAAACCACCAAGGAATTATAAGCTCAAAGAGTAGAGCATCCACTAATTAAGAGTCATGCTTCAGCAGGCAATTAGTGGCTAAAATCCCATCTAAATAAAAAAAGGTCTCTGCCTGATGTAAAATGGAAAGCAGCCTATGAAAAGGTCCTTTCATATGTGCCCAACATATGGGTGTTCTAGAGATGCAGAAGGAAATAATGAACTCCACTAGTCAGATCGGAAACACTGGTATCAAAGGGATGAAAAGGCTTTAAGAACGAAGATGTAAAGTGCTGATTGACAAATATGACACACAGAGAAAAAACCAAGTAGGAGGCAGATCATGAAATTGTTCATAGAGTACATTTTTTTAAAAAAAGTCTCGAGAACAATCTCTCGCATTTGGTCTTCTCTTTTCCTGCTGCTTTGTTCCTTTCCCTGCATTATTGCTTTTCCCAGAGAATCTTCTCATGATTTGCCCAAAATAGGCCAGCCTTGGCTTTACCACTTTTGCCGCCAGAGACTTGCTCTAGGACTCACTTGTTTGTCTTTCTGGCAGTACAGGGTACCTGCAAACCTCTCCTCCATGGCCATATTTCAAATGAATTATTAGTGGTTACGATGCTGAACTTGACGACCGGAAGGTCGGTAGGTCAGCAGTTCGAGACCTGAATGCTGCACGATGGAATGAGCTCCCATCTCAGTTCCTAACAACCTAAGGGTTCGAAAACAAGAAATTGCAAGTAGATAAATAGGTACCACTATGGTGGGAAGGTAAACAAGCTTCAATGCACTCCAGTTTTGTTCTGCCTGCCACATAACCACAGAAACATCTGCAGACCCTGATATTAGTGTGATTCAAATATTTCATTCTTGTTTCCATCTTATGTTTTCATGGTATTTGTTATTTTTTTTAATTGTAAGCTACCTTGAGTCCCATTTTTGATTAAAAAATGAGAAATAAAATGAATGAAAGAATGAATGAATGAATGAATGAATGAATAAACAAACAAGCGAACAAATTCTCTCCAGTAAATCTTAATTACACTTGAGCATTATTCAATGGTTTGTTTCTGGCCTTATGGAAATTCAACATAGGAGAGACATTTGTGATTTATAAACAGTTTTTAAAAATCCTTCCACAGAAACTAGCACCTAGAATTGCCAGCCTAGCCTTCCATTTGACGCCTCTCCTGAGGCTCGAAGTAGTCACCACATACTCTTACTTAGAGTAACAAATCTCAGAAAGATACTCCCCAAAGATCTCAAAACCTGAGCACATTAGCATAAGAGAATCCAGTCTTTCAACATTGACCCGAGGTTTTGCACATGTCCTTGGTGAACAGGGTAGAATAGCTTCATATCTCACCTTATCCTAGCCAGCTTTGGCAACAGCATGAAAACCAGAGAAGAATATACAGGTCAATGGACTTAATCCTCCCACATTATGTTTTAGAAGCCATTTAAATACACAGAATAACTCTAGATTAATACTTAAGGCTAGCAAGGGTGGCATAAAAACCATTGTCCTTGAAAGACTCAAAATGGTTAGGTGATTAAAGGGAGATTGCATTGGTAAAACTTTATGGGTCAGAGAGGAGGAAGGTGATGTGGTGAACACCACTTTCCACAGGTCATTATCATGACAGTTCCCTATTTTATATAGGGCATAATTATCTATTCTAAAGAAGCATGACTGGGAAAATGTTATCTCTATATATCCCCTCTATGGAAGACACTTAACTCCATCTGCTGATATCAATGGAGAGTTTATCTGGAAGATTAACAAAACATGCATATTTGACCAAAATGTGGAGGATCAGCACATTGCACAACTGACAAGATTTAAGGCAAAGAGATCTTGGCCAGATCTCTGAAGACCTAACCATTCCAATCCAATGGTAAATATCTGTACCCGGATGTTTACTTTTATTCTATGCTGGTCTTTGGTTGACTTTTAACAGTAGAATCACACATCTGCAACGTTTGCAGAAAGTTATATGGTTTGGGGAACACTGTGGTCACATGGAAGATGGTTCCCTATTATGTACAACTACTGGCATAGCTAATCTTACATAAGTGCGGTTCATCTCACATTCAAGAAAGCTAATGAGCAGAATTAAAATTTCCATACAACTTTGCTTTGATTTATTGGGTCATCATGCTTTAATACATCTTACTGGGCTCATTCACAGACTTAGAGCCTCCTAAAGCATTTCCAAGAAGCTCTTCTCTTTTGGTGCATAACATTCTATTGCACCATAATTCTCCTCAACCTTTTGCAAAACTTTGGCCTGGTTCTTCTTCTTTCATGCACATTCAAACCCTGGACTGCCAAAATGAAGCCACTTTCTTCGCTTTGTCATTGGCCAAACCCAAGTTCTCATCGGTGCATGTCTCTGACAGCAATTGGCAGACTAGTAAATGAGCTGGATTCTGTGTCTCTCCACATTCACACTGTGTGTTGTTGTCTGCCAGCAGCCCCCACTTGAGCATTCTGGTCTTGCATTTAGGGACTCCAACCTTTAGCCTATTCAGGGTCATTCAAGTGACATAGGGGAGGTTGAGATCTTCAGCTATATCCTCCATTAATGGTGTTCCTTGTCCAGTGAGCTCCTTCCTCCATCTTCTAAATTGGTTTTGCTCTTATGTACCTCAAGAATGTTTGTTCTTGTCATAAAGTTCTATAATGACACACCAGGTATTGGCCTGGTATGAAGACTATAATGGTATAAAAATAGCAACAACAAAAATTACATCACGGGCTGGCAGAAGATGGACTGGGATCCACTGATAGATTACTGGATTATTTGCAGTAGAGTAATAGAACAGGAAGCAACTCCAAGGATCACTGATTTCAATGAAATCTCCTGACTCATAACTTGAATCTCTTACTTTGGATCTTATCTTCTGGACCTATAGAGGGCAACCTTATATACATAAGACAGATACAACTCCTGTCTTATGTATATATGTTGTTTAATTTATGTATTTTTAATTACATTAAATAAAAATTAGGAATAAAAAAGAGGACAACCTTGCTCCTTCTTTCATGCAACAGACTTTCAAATATTGAAAGATGGTTACCACATTACCTCGATTTTTTCTTTTTTTGAGGCTAAACATACTTGGACTTATTCATCGACTGATATGTGTTTCTGAGTTTTAATTACTTTAATGACAACAACAACACAAAGTAGCTATTCTTCTACCTGAAGTGCCAATCTGTAGCAATTCTCGTAACTTTAGTGCTGGAGGGAATAGCAGCTTCCAGTTTAGAAGCTGATGACTAATAATTATTCTTCCATTGGCAGCAGTGTTCACTTCCTGATGCCCAGTCATAAAATGAAGCTAATCAATGTGCAAGATACTGGAGGCAAGAAAGTCTTGTGCTACTAAAACAGACATTTTTAACACTTAGAATTGCTCTGCTTAACACCCATCAGGCTTGTTTTTGCACATGCACATCACTCCATAGAGCAATGATGGCTAGCGTTGGCACTCCAGGTGTTCTTGGACTTCAATTACCAGAAGCCCAAGTCAGCACTCCTGCTGATCAGGGCTTCTGGGAAATAAAGTCTAAGAACATATGGAGTGCCAAGGTTAGCCGTCACTGCCATAGAACTATAGCCACAAGGGCAAGACAGGTAATTCAATCTTTTTATAAGATATAATTTTACATCTCACCACATATTGAACCTCAAAGTTCTATCAAAAATAAGGAGAGCCCATAAACTGGCGCAGCGTTTATATGGCATCTATCCATTTCCTTCTGCTGTTCATCCTGGCAGCCTTTTTCTGCCAACATAAGCCTTATAGTTTACATTAAGAAAGATCCTTACTCCACAGTACTATTGAACCCAAAAGACCAAAAAAATGATTTTTCAGCAGGTCTGGATGAGCTTCTAAAGGCTGGTAAAACTTAGCATTAAAAAAATTTGTCTTGGCAGAAATGACAGCTTGTTTTAGTTGCACAGAAAACCTGCATTCAACTGGTTACTTGTGAACGTTTGCATGTCAGAGATAAGTAAATCTAGTTCTGCACATTTACAAAAGACTGCAGGTCAGCAAAGAACAAACACAACATAAAGATATGAAAGCCATTTCTTCGGATTACCGCTTGTCTTATTCAGCCTTATCCCAGCAAGCTGTTTCAGGCACTGATAGCGATCAGAGATTGATTAATCACACCTGCTAATTACATGTCACTAACAGACAAAATTGATGTTTGATGTGGGTCTCAAAAAGGGATTAATTTCCTACAAGTAAGCCAGGACAGAAAAGAGATGAGAGAAAATGCAGAAACAAAGTGCGCGTGTGTTGAGCTGGGGGGAGTGTGAACAAAAATTGTCCTGGGTCTTAAAAAAAATTAAGGAACCTTTTGGACAGGATCTTATTAGTTATATATCGGTTGACATCACCCCATCGGTGTATAACTCAGCTTTTTCTTCTTCTTTTCTGTCCCAATTAAACCCTGGGTTGCCAAAATGAAGCCACTTTTTTGGCTTTGTTGTTGGCCAAATTTAAGTCTTCACCAGTGCATTATCTGGCAGTCATCATCATTCGCCAGATTCTGTCTCTCTCCACATTCACACGGCGTGTTGTTGTCTGCCAACAGTCCTTACTTGAGCAGGTTGTTCTTGCATTTAGAAATCCCAACCCTCAGCCTATTTAGAGTCCTCCAAGTGACATAGGGATGGTTGAGTTTGTTTCTTTGTTTACAGTAGATTGATATACCACCCCAATCAGTAGACTCTGGGCGGTGTACATAGTCCAGCGAAAACTCCACTAGCCCCTCAGCAACACTTAGAAAACAATATAAAAACACTTAAAAGCCCTTCCAACATAATAATGTTGCCCTCCGCTTTGCCTTATTGATCTCTTAAAACAGGTATAAAAACAGCATGACGTTAAAAATGATATAATAATTAATTCATTAAAAATCATTAAAAACCAACTACAAGAGGGGGAACCTCAGACAAGCCAAAAAGGGGAGCTTGTTGACAATCCCGGACCCCAGACCCGTTTCGCTAACCACATTTTCAGTTTTCTCCTAAATGGTAGCAACTGGGCCTGAAGACATAATTCTACTGTGAGGAGGTTCCATAGTGTTGGGGCTACAACCGAGAAGGCCCTGTTCCTTGCGCTGGAGAGGAGGGCCTCCCCAGTGGATGGTATACGGAGGGTGCCCTCTCAGTTTGCTTTTGTGGGAAGGGTTGATGTCCTAGGGGCAATGTGGTCCCTGAGGTATCCTGGTCCGCTACCATGAAGGGCTTTTTTTAAAAAAAAAATATTGTGTTTTTAAAAAATACAAAATGAGTATATAGAGAAAAATTGCATGTACATTACAAAAAAAGAAAATACATTAGAGAAAAAAGAATATAACAGTAAGATAGCCATATTAGAATAATAAGATAAAAGTAATACACCTTAATTGTACTATTCCACATTTATTTATTTATTTATTTATTTATTTATTATTTAGATTTGTATCCCGCTCAACTCGGCACAGGCCAACTCAGAGCGGCTAACAGCAAGTTAATATAAGTACAATGTAACAGTGTGACAATGTGAAAATAAACAATCAATACACTTACAATACAATTACAATAAATTCCACAATACAATATATCAGTACAAGTCAAAAATATCAACAATCAGTATATCAAAAAGACATCCAAAAAACATATCAATGAGCATATCAACTATACAGTTAAGCAACAGGACATATCAAAAACAATCTAACCAGTAATAGAAAAGAGACTTGGAAAAGAGACATTCCATCCTTAATCAACTAATAGTTATCAATAGAGTAATAGGTTTAATTAATCAGTCTGATTTCAATCTACCTTATCTTGCTTATTAATTTAACTCTCCTTTATATAATCAAAATATTAATGGGAAAAAATACTTGAATTCCTATATGTCCTATTTGTTCTTTTCTTGACCATCTTGATACAATCTAAAGAGAAATACTAATTCACCCAATGTGACTATACACTGCCCTGGAGGATGCGGTGTTATTCCTTTATTCACTGTTTCCAAAAACTATAGTGTTCAGGTACTGGCTTGCTTCGGTCACCTCCATCACCGGCGGATTCCACAAATAGATGCCATATTTGCCAAAATCTGTTTTCCTTTACTATACCCTTTTTTTATTCAACTCCCAAGTTAACTTGTCATTCAAAGCTATCTCCCACATTTCCCTATACCAATCTTCTATCTTCAATGGCAGATCACTCTTCCACTTTCTCGCTATACATTGTCTCCCAATTGTCAAACATATTGAAAGCAACTCTTTTTTTATCTTTTCCTAAACTCATGTTTTCTGTGTCTGTCAGCAGAGCTGTAGCTGGCCCCAGCTTTATATTCTGCCCAAAAATTCTGGAAATCTCACTTTCTATTTCCCCCCAAAATTCATTTACCACTTTACAGCTCCACCACATATGCTCATATAATCCTAATTTGCTTTGACATCTCCAACACATTGGGCTTTTATTTTTATCTATCTGGTGTAACCGTACTGGGGTCAGACACAACCTCCAAAGCATTTTAAAGTTACGTTCTTTTATTGTGACTGACATTGTTCTCATAATCCTTTCCCCCACTTATCTTTCAATTCCAACTCTCTGATACTGATATTAAGATCTTGCTCCCAAATTTTTCTCAATGTTTCTTGTGAGTTAATCTCTTTATTTAATATTCTGTAAATTTTACTCACCAATCCCTTTATATCCATTTCTCTTTTTCTAATTTTCAATAATGTTGTTTATGTTGATGTTTATTGGATTTATACCCCGCTCTACTCAGACCAAAAGGCCGACTCAGAGTGGCTTACAACACAATAATATAAGTACAATTACAACAAAAAATTAATATACATACAATTAATAAACATACAATTATAACAGTATAATAATACAACTAATCAATAATACAAAATAATACATGATATGAATCCAAAAATACAATATAATCATAACAAATCAAATATAGACACAATATAACAGCATGAAAATACAATAGGAAAAAAGAAAATAATAATAATAATACAATACAGTAAATTACACCTCAAATTCTGTCTTGTCTCTTTCCAGACTAACATTTCCCAAATAATTACTATTCCATTTGTTTACCATTATTGTCTGAAACCAATTCAATTTAAGCTGTGAATAAACCTCAGTATTCTTCTGCTTATCCTTGCAGACATTTAACCAGTCCTTGAACAGGGTAATATCATTTTTAACCAAAATCTCCTTCCCTTTGCTATCTAACTTTACTGGAATTTTTTTTAAAAATCCTCTATTTCTATAATCGGGGACTAAGTCTTTTTTGACCTTTTCCCATATATCTAACATTGCCTTCATCATTTTATTTTTAACACCTAATTTGCTCCCTTCTCTATCCAAAAATGCCGCATTACCAATTTGATTTAATTCCTTCATCTCAAAATCTTCCCGTATTAGTTTTTCCTTCCTCAAAATCTTTACAATGTTTTTAATCTGGAAGGCTCTGTAATAATTTTTAAGATTTGGTATACCCAATCCACCTTCTTTTTGAGATAAATACCACAGAGTTTTATTAATTCTAGCTCTAATTCCTCCATTACAATAGGCATTAAACATATTTTGAAACTCTTTAATTTCTTTTTCTTTTAGTTGGATTGGCAGCGTATCAAACACAAAGTTTAACATCATCTTGCACAATGCAACTCTACCGAACCATGATAATTTTAATTTTTTATATTGCAGAATTTTATCTTTTATTTCTTTTTTTAATTGAGCCTCTTAAGATCTTCCCATTTATAAGAAATATTTATCCCCAAATATTTCAAGCTATTTCTAACCTGTATTTTATATTTATCCTTAATTTTCTCTTGTTCTTCCTTGTCTATATTACACATAATCATTTCAGACTTGTCCCAATTTATCCTCAATCCAGTCATTTCCTCAAAGTCTTTTAAGTGTTTCTGAATCCTGTCTATGCCATCAAAGGATGTTTTAAAATTACTAAAGTGTCATCTGTGTATAAGCTTATCTTATTTTCTGCAGTTCCTTCAATTTTACTGTCCTGTCTTATGGCATTTGCTAACATCTCCATTGCCATAATAAATAATATTGGAGATAGCAGACATCCCTGTCATGTTCCTGCTTCTAATTTAACCTCATCTGTACTGGCTTCATTGACTTTAATATTGGCAGAACCTCGCTGGTATAATTGTTCAATAACCCTTTTGAGTCTATCTCCGAACCCTAAAAATTTACTATCTTCTTGAATGTTACCCATTGAAGAGAGTCAAATGCCTTAAATATGTCCAAAGATACCATTCCAACTTTTTCTCCATCTTTTAATGGAATATCAATTAAATCCAAAACCCTCCTTGTCAGGTCTGCCATATGCCTTCCTTTTAAAAAAACCTGCCTGATCCTTATTTATATAGTTATTCATAACATCATTAAGTCTTTTGACCAGTATTGTTGTAAATATTTTTGCGTCCTGGTTTATTAAAGAAATGGGCTTGTAGGACTCAACTTTTTTAGGATCCTTACCCGGTTTAGGTATTAAAACAATTATTGTTCGATTCCAAGAGGTTGGAATTGGTCCCCCCCTCCAGAATATAGTTAAATAATTTTAATAGTCTTGGTACTACAATATCTTTAAACTCTTTATAAAACTCTGCTGATAATCCATCCTCCCCTGGGGACTTTCCTATCTTCAACTTGTCTATCACATCTTTTATTTCTTTTACTGTTATTAGTTCTTCCATTCTAGACTTATGCTCTTGAGTTATTCCCCCCACTTGTTTTCCCAACTGAAATCTTAAATTCCCTTCATCTATTTTATTTTCGAGTGTATAATTCCTGATAAAAATCTTTAATTATCTTAATTTTATTGTTTAATTTATTATATCTAATTCCATCCATGGTCAATACTCTAATTTCCCTTTTATTCTTTTTTTCTTTTGCCGCTCTTGCCAGCATTTTTGATTTTTTGTTACCAAACTCAAAATACTTCCTCTTCAAGTAAACTAAATCCCATTGGACCTTTTCTATATCCTTTCCCACTATTTCTATTTTTAATCTTTGCATCTTATCGAAGGTCTTAATATCTTTTGTTCTTGTGTGTTCCTCCTGTAATTGTTTAATCTCTTTTTCACTTTTATCTTGCCTTATCTTAAATTGTCTATTTTTTATACTTGCCAATTTGATACTTTCACCTCTAAATATTGCCTTCATTGTATCCCAGACCATGTTATATCTTATTTTTCCCGTATCATTCCACAACCAATCCTCTTCCCAATTTTGAATCATTTGTGTCTTAATCTCAGTATCTCTATATAACTTGGGGTCATATCTCCAACTAGATCTGCTCTTCTTTGAACTTTCTACATTTAATACCATTAAAACTTTTGCATGATTAGACTCTTTAATAATCCCTGTTTCTATATCTTCCAAATTTTTAATCATGTTTTCTGTGACAAAAATATAGTCTATCCTTGAGTATGTGGTGTAAACCTGAGAGAAAAAAAGTATATGCCCTTTCTGAACCTTTTATTTCTCTCCATGTATCCTTCAAGGCTAACAAGGCTTTAAAGGTGATAACCAGCACCTTGAATTGCACCCGGACACATATAGCCATCCAGTGCAGCTCCCACAGCAGTGGTGAGGCATGGGCGAAATGACCACACCCCACCACCGCACGGGTCGCCACATTCTGGACCAACTGCAGTCTCTGGATGGTCATCAAGGGCAGCCCCATGTAGAGTGTATTACAATAGTCCAATCAGGAGGTGACCAGGGTATGGGTGACCGTGAGTAGGGCCTCCCGGTCCAGGATTGGGCAGAATGGATTAATAATACGCATTTGCCCAAATGCCCTCCTGGCGATGGCCATAACCTGCTCCTGGAGCAGAAACCGCAAGTCCAGGATGACCTCCAGGTTGCAAACCAGGTCGGATTGGAGCAATGATGCCCCATCCCAAACCAGCCAGGTCCCCTCACCCACAGCCACTCGATCTTGACTGGATCCAGCTGTAGTCCATTGTCCCCCATCCAGACCCTAACTGCCTCTAGGCAACTGGTCAGGACCTTGACTGCTTCACTGGGATCTGAGTCCAGCCACTCAGGAAAGAGGAGTACCAGGACAGCATAGTTCCCTGGATCCCCAACCCCTAGAGCCGGTCCAGCAGGATACTGTGGTCGATGGTATCGAAAGCCGCTGAGAGGTCAAGAAGAGTGAGAATGGAGGGGTACTCTCCATCTCGCTCTCGCCAGAGATCATCAAACTGTGTAGCCAATGTAGTCTCCATACCATGACCCCGCCTAAAGCCTGACTGGAAAGGGTCCAGATAATCCGCTTCCTCAAGGACCCCCTGGAGCTGCCGCAACACTGCTTTCTTGACAACCTTCCCCCAAAAGGGGAGGTTTGAGACAGGGTGGAAATTGGATGGTAAATTCAGATTGAGCGGGATTTTTAGGAGGGGGCACAACAGTGCATGTTTGAATTGCAGTGGGAACACCCCCTCTCTCAGTGAAGCATTGACAACTGCTTGAATCCAGCCACCTGTCATGGTCCTGCCTGCTTTCATGAGCCAGGCAGGATACAGGTCCAAATCGCAGGCAGTGGCACGTACACTTCCAAGGATCCTGTCCACTTCATCAGGGTCAATCGGACCAAACTGATCCCAGATAACCTGGCAAGATTGGCTCCTGGCAACACCTGTGACACGATTTTAAACCCAGAGTCAAACCCTGAGTGAATCTGAGTGATTTTATAATCAGCAAACTCCTCACCAGACCTCTGCCATCCGGGGCCAGATCCTCCCTACCAAGGAGGGACCTAATCACCCAAACAGGGCCACTGGGCGATTATCTGCCGAAGTGATACGAGCAGCGAAATACTGCTGTTTTGCTGCCCGCATCACCACAAGGTAGGCTCTAATAGAGGCTCTAGCTCGTGTTCGGTCCGAGGCACTCCAGAATCTCCTGCAGCGGCACTCTAGCCATCCCTTTACATGTTAAGCTCCCTTAGCTCCTCAGAGAATCAAGGGGTGCGGAGAGTCCGTAGCGGTGCGATGACGTCCAAGGCTGTAGCAGCCATCTCCTCCTTTAATGTTGTTCCTTGTCCAGCAAGCTCCTTACTCCATCTTCTAATTGTTCTTGCATACCCTCAAGAATGCTTGTTCTTGCCATAAAGCTCTTCCTGGATCTGAGCTGGAGGACTTGAGGCTCATATTTATTCACAAGATGTCGAGAGTCCTTCTCTTGCTTAGTTCTCTTGCCGTCCACTGCTACGTCTTTCCTCATCTTAGGTGGAGTGATATCAACAAGAGGGCACATTAGGCTCCACTTCTCAAGCCCGTTGGCTTGTTTAGCTTGTTTAGCCTGCCTGTTGTGGGATTGAGCTCCCCCTTTCTTTTATAAGTCTGTTTTATTGTGGGTGGAGGGAGGGTTAGGGTAGTTTTTAATTATGATGTTGCAAGTTTTTATGTGTTCTAATTCTGTTTTAGCTGGGGTTTTTATGTAATGTTTTTATTGGTAATTGTTTTATCTTTCTTGTATTGTATATTTTTTTCGTTGTTGCTGCCCTGAGTGGTGCGTCGCACTAGGAGGGCGGGGTGGAAATAAATAAATAAATATTTTGCTCAACTGGTGTAGGTTTGAGGCATTCTGTCACTATATACAACTCAGCTGCAAATGGCCAAAAGTTAAGATGGTGGGGTAAGCAAATGACACCATATTCCACTTGCTTGGCTCAGAATGCAAAAAGGAGATATTGACACTAACTTCTCAACTTGCATTCATTTGCCCCTAAAATCACATGGATGGAGTTATATTGGCATGCTTTTTCCAGTGAGACGCCAGCCACTGAATTAAAGTAGGTCACATAATGACAATGATTCTAGATAATAATAGCGGTTAGTTGGAGACTCTCATTAAATGCAGTCCCCGTTAGAGAAATATTTCTCAAGTTCTATTTCGCCTCCCTAGTTGTGGTTAAGGGACTGCAGTGGCTTAGTGGTTAAGACACTGAGCTTGTTGACTGGAAGGTCATCAGTTCAGCAGTTCGAGACCAGAGTGCTGCATGACAGAATGAGCTCCCATCTCTGCCCCAGCTCCTGCCAACCTAGCATTTCAAAAGCAAGCAATTGCAAGTAGATAAATAGGGAAGGTAAACAGCGTTCCGTGCACTCCGGTGTCTAAGCATGCCTGCCACATGTTCACGGAAATGTCTGCAGATGAAGACATCAGCACTGAACCCTAGAGATGGATACGACTGCTTTCGAGTAAGGGCAACCTTTACCTAGTCATGGTTGCAAAAGGAAAAAAAATGAACAGTTATGTAGGTAACAAACAGATTTGATAAAGATTTCTGAGAAAAGTATAGGTTTTCCCCCTAGTTTCATCTACTTTGGCATCATTACTGGCCAAAGCCTAAGTCAAGATGCTGTATAATGAATTCCCATAATGTGGGACATTCCAGGAGTTTTTGTGGCCTGAGGCAAAGGCAGACTCCTCAATCCAGCATCAACCATTTGAGATAGTTGCCTTCATGTGCCAAAGCATGTGCTGGCTCTGGTCACTGGTATTACAATGATTCTTGTAACATCTTCCAAGGTGAAATCTTGACTGTCTGAGAACTGTAAGAAATTCTTAGAAAAAGATACACATCAGCACATTTACACAAATTGGCATGAGGCTTGCAAAACGCTAAAGGATGTCTAGGTCTCAGTGAAACCAGTGAGAACCAACTGCAATTTTATTAACCAGTAACCTGTTCCACATCCCTGTCAACACAGCAGGAATGGCATCCCTAATTAAGGTAAAGATCACCCTTGCTTGAAAGCCAGTTGTATCTGGCTCTAGGGTTCAGTGCTCATCTCTGTGTCTGCAGACATTTCCATAGACATGTGGCAGGCATGACTAAACACAGTACATGGAACGCTGTTTACCTTCCCACCAAAATGGTACCTATTTATCTACTTGCAACGCCTTGCTTTAAAACTGCTAGGTTGGCAGGAGCTAGGATGTATGACGGACGATGGGAGCTCATCCCATCATGCAGTTTTGGGGTCTTGAACCGCTGACCTTCCAGTCATCAAGTTCGGTGCCTTAAACACTAAGCCAATGCAGTCCCTAATCACCCCTAATTATAGGTAAAGGTAAAGGTTCCCCTTGCTCGAAAACCAGTCGTATCCGACTCTAGGGTGCAGTGCTCATCTCTGTTTCTAAGCCGAAGAGCCAGCGCTGTCTGCTTCTGCAGACGTTTCCGTGGTCATGTGGCAGGCATGACTAATTATATTGCCTCTAATTAAAGAGTTTCTTTTCCAATTTCATGGCATGTGCAATGTGAAAAAGCAATGTACACCCCAAAATTTAAATGAAGGAATGTTTTAATTAGCGGCAGTCTGTTGCAATGGTGACATCATTCCCATTATGTAGGTGGAGGTACACAAGTCAGTAGACATGGCTTTAGCCCTCTTTGGTTTGTACCTTTCTGACTCTTAACTACACCATGTTAGGCCTGAGAAAGTCTGGAAGAACATAGTTACATTAGAGCATTTGGCAAGTATCTTTCATCCTTAGTAGTGGGGTACATAAAAGGATCCTCCTCAAAGATTGTGGTATTCTTGAGCCACAATCGGGCATACCCTGGTAATGGCAACCGTGTGTTGCTGGCTAATCTTTCTCATGCTAGGTCAGGCGAAAGGACTTGCAGAATCAACTCACCAATAGGTTCCTTCCATCTGGCAGTTGACACGGAAGAAAAAGAAAATCCTTTGTAGTGAAAGGAAATTGTAAATTCAGCAGCTTCAAATCCTAAATCGATTTTATCTTCTCTTACTGTAGCAGACAGCTATGGCAAATGATGCCATCTTCGGAGAGAGAGTCTTGACTTTTTACGGCTGCCTTTATCAAGCAAAGATTTAAGTCACTGCATCTCTGGAATGTAAAGGTCTTACCAATAGGAAATTCCTGGCATTCATTTTCTTATGATGCCATCAGGAATGTACCCTCACAATCACTCCCCCCCCCGCCCCCGCTTGTTTTGCTGTTTGGAAAAGTTTCATTTGTGTTGTACGGAAGACACTCTTGCATAGCAAGCAGCACAGAAGAGAGAGTAACAAAGGAAGCAAAGAGTTAATGGCATGTTGGCTTTCTTTTCTACAAAGATTGAGCATCTGCTGCCACACCTAAGTGGACTGTGGTGGCTCAGTGGTTAAGATACTGGAAGGTCAGTAGGTCAGTAGTTCAAGACCTGAGTGCTGCATGACAGAGTGAGCTCCTGCCTCTGTCCCAGCTCCTGCCAACCTAGCTGTTCAGAAGCAAGAAATGGCAAGTAGATAAATAGGTAGCACTTTGGCAGGAAAGGTAACAGCGTTCCATGCACTCCGGTGTTTAGTCATGCCTGCCACATGCCCACAGAAACATCTGCAGATGCAGATAGCGCTGGCTCTTTTGCTATAAACAGAGACGAGCACTGAACCCTAGAGTCGGATACGACTGGCTTTCGAGTGAGGGCAACCATTGCCTTTACTTTTACCACACCTCAGGGCTGTAGAGTAATTTGGGGGAAAAATAAGAAAAGTTGGCACACCATAAGATTCTCTTCTCTCCAACATTGAGGATTAAGAGGGGACACAATCCAGACTGGAATCCCAGCATGGCAGGGTAAGAGGTGTGTGTGTGTCTGTTGTCCATTTAACTCTCACTGCAGCGTTGAAAGAAGAGGAATTCAAAACGGGACGGATCCAAATGTGGGCCGCAGCTTAGCACTGCTAAAAACAACATTTATTGAAACAAAAGGAGGGGGGCCTAGATTACAGATATGCCGTTCCCCAAAAATGGATTGGGGGCATGTAAAATGCAAAGGAGTAAAGCCCCGAAGAAGCACCTTGGGGATCAGATTTGCAGCCCCCACCCCCATGGTTCCTTACAGCATTCACCCTTGCTAGAAATCCAGTCCTATTCGAATATAGGGTGCTGTTACCTTTCCCATTGAAGTGGTACCTATTTATCTACTTGCTTTCAAACTGCTAGGGGTTAGCAAGAGCTGGGACAGAGAGGGGGGCTCACACTGTCATGCAGCACTCGGGTCTCGAACTGCTGACCTGCCGGCCTTCCGGTTGTCAAGTTCATCATCTTAACCACTAAGCCACAGACTTGTATTTTTGGAGCAACATGTACCGTATTTTCTGGCGTATAAGACGACTGGGCATATAAAACGACCCCCAACTTTTCCAGTTAAAATATAGAGTTTGGAATATACTTGCCGTATAAGACTACCTCTCTTCCAATGCACACCAAATAAAAATTAACCCACACTCAACCAAGACGCGCAGCCCTCCAAGTCGAATGGGCAGGTTCTGGTGGAGAGCCAATCCACACTCACGTTCTCCTCCTCGAGGTACAGGAAGATGTGTGCAGCTTGCTTCCCCTTGCTTCATACTCCCCGCACAGAGCAGGGACTCGGCCGCGGCACCCCCCAGCATATGCGCCGGACATATGAAGCAAGGGGAAACAAGCTGCAGTTAAGTACCTGTCCTAAAAGACGACCCCCGACTTTGGCACAGATTTTTCAGGGTTAAAAAGTAGTCTTATATGCCAGAAAATACTTTAGCAATGTGGTTTTAAGAGCATTACGGTAGGTGCATACAGGTGAGTGGAGTGAAATTCTTCCATTCCCCAACACATTGTCGAAACAAAGTCTAGCAGCTAGGCTGTCAGATTATGACGGAAGAGGCCTAGAGTCAAATTCCTCCCTCTGGTCTAAAGCTCTCTGGACAACCATCCGGCAGTCAGTTTCCATCAGCCTAACAAACTTCACAGGGCTGTTGTAAGGACACTGCGTACATGCAGGGGAGATACTATATACTCAACCCTGAGCTTCTTTCAGGGAGAATAGATATATAATACAATAAAGAATCTATTTTCCCTGCCACATTTGTCGGTTTCACTTTCTCTCGCTCTCTCTCTTATTCAACCCTTAAGTCCTTTTTGTCAAATGAAGGAAGGAAGCTTTTCTCAAGAGCAGGTAAAGATAAAAGTCGCCCTTGCTTGAAAGTCAGTCGTATCTGACTCTAGGATTCCGTCTTCATCTCTGTTTATAACCAAAGAGGCAGCGCTACCTGTGTGTGCAGGCGTTTCCACGGACATGTGGCAGGCATGACCAAACACCAGTGTGTACGGAACGCCGTTTACCTTCATACTGAAGTGGTACCTATTAATCTACTTGCAATTTCTTGCTTTCGAACTCCTAGGTTGGCAGGAGATGTGACAGAGACGGAAGCTCATTCCGTCATGCAGCACTCAGGTCTTGAACTGCTGACCTGCCAACATTCCAGTTGTCAAGTTCAGCGTCTTAACCACTAAGCCACCGCAAAAGCAAGCTGAGCACAATTCTGGACCATCTGCACAGTTCTACTGTAAAAGCGACAGTTAATTCCAAGAATGATCACATTTTGTCTACCTGTGATTAAAGTAGCCGTGCTGTCAGCAAAAAAAAGAGATAGAAATTTGGCGCCAGAACAATAGTTGGGTAGATTAAGATTACTCACAAATGCTTGAGCCATAGCTGTCAAGTATCCCTTATTGGCCGGGAAAACCCCTTATTTTACCCACTTTCCTGCCGTCATCCCTTATTAATTAGACTGCAATGCCCTATTGCCGCCATTGGAGGGCAGCACAGGGTAAGCATAGCTGTCAAGTATCCCTTATTTGCCGGGAAAACCCCTTATTTCCAAATCCAAAACTTGACAGGTATGACTTGAGCTAACCATTCAAAGCATTCTGCTAGAGTATGAGAACGTCCTGGGCTCATTATGGAAGAAGGTTTTCTCCTTAGAAGCTGTTAGATGCATTAAGATTTCTTGATAAGTATTCAAAGTCCCGAGGAAGACTTTTGATTCAAAAACCGGCATTTACTGGAGCCGTCTTGACAACCTCATTGTTCCTCTACATAATCATATCATTTCTCACACATCCTTCTTCTTGGTATTGAAGCCCCCATTCAAGCTGGGCATTAGTTCTTAAAAAGTCAAAGTGTGTCTGATTTAAAGCAATATCTCCCCTCCATTTCAATGTGGTAAACCATGAAAGAAGCAAGTCTGCAGCCAAGTTGGCAGATGGGTGGTTAAGACACTGATCTTGACGACTGGAAGGTCGGCAGGTCAACAGTTCGAGACCCGAGTGAGCTCCCATCTCTGTCCTAGCTCCTGCCAAGCTAGAAGCTTGAAAGCAAGAAATTGCAATTAGATAAATAGGTACCACTTTGGTGGGAAGGTAACAGAGTTCCATGCCTAGTCATGCCTGCCTCATCCACAGTAACGTCTGCAGACTCAGAGAGTGCTGACTTTGTGGCTATAAACAGAGAAGAGCACCAAACCCCAGAGTTGGATACAACTAGCTGCTTTAAATCATAACCAGAGGTCAGCAGTTCGATTCCCGAGTACTGCAGGACGGAAATGAGCTCCCGTCTTCATCCTAGCTCCTGCCAACCTAGCAGTTCGAAAGCAAGAAATTGCAAGTACATAAATAGGGACCACTTCGGTGGGAAGGTAACAGCGTTCCGTGCGCTTCGGTGTCTAGTCATGCCTGCCACATGACCACGGAAACGTCTGCAGAAGCAGACAGCGCTGGCTCTTCGGCTTAGAAACAGAGATGAGCACTGCACCCTAGAGTCGGATACGACTGGCTTTCGAGCAAGGGAAACCTTTACCTTTACTATACTTTCAGAGGTTAACAAATAACAGCATGGCTATCATTCTACTGCAAAGGATTGTTTAAAAGAACTTGGATTTGTCATATATAGAAGTTACATGCTATTTTTCTCTCACACACACTGTCACACACGCACGCGCACACACACACACACGTATCCCTGTGAAATAAATAGCATGTGACTGGTACAAAAAGTGCTGAACATGTCTTTATCTTTCACCTACATTGTGGAACTAAACAGAAACAATAAGTCACAGAGCAAGACAAATAGCCTTGATCTGAAACTGTTGATGGCAGCAAATTTTATTAAAAATCTGTATTGTAGTGGAAAGGCTCTTGTGCTGCTGAATGTAGAACACAGGTGCAGAGTTGGAGAGATACATTTTGTGGATAATGAGCACACACACACACATCCCTCCCCAATATGCACAGGAAGTGGTAGATATATGATGCTCTGGAGTCCCCCCCCACCCCTAAACTGGCCAAGGTGATTTTCAGAGTAAGAGCAAAGCAAAAAGCAAAGCAATCACACATATATAATACCCCATAGCACTTGGTGCACTCTCTGGGTGGTTCAAAAGTTAATTAGCATTTTGCCCCCAACATGCTGGGTACTCAATTTACAGACCACAGAAGAATGGAAGGCTGCATCAACCTTGATCCCTGGTCAGGATTGAACTCACAACCTTGAGTTTACAGGACAGCAGTTTACCCACTGCGCCACCAGGGCTCACCAGTCAGCATCATTTAAAAAACAACAACATGGAACCCTTCTCAGATTGCTGACAAGAGTGAGAGAGTGTCTGGCCAGACATCTCGCTATGGTAATGGAGTAGACCATACAGCTAGCGACTCAACGCCAAATGTTGGGTAGCAGTAAATAACTTGACACCCTAAAGGGGCCAATGGCTACAGGCGGCTGAGCCCCTTTAAATGAGGTGATGGTCCCCCTCAGTGGAGGAAATGCCACTGGAATCCATCATACTGGGCCCAACTGCAAAATGAGCAGAGGAGGAACTCTGATTCACAATGGTCATGGAAGCGGAAGAGGTCATGCCCGATGAACTGGCTGTGAAGGCGCACCTGATATCCAAAAGGCTGTGGCAGTCCATTGCAGTCCCAGTGAAAAATCATGCATTTCTCATTTCTTATGTGTCACAGGAGATGGCTCCGTCATCATAGTGTGTTGGTCACTTCATGGCAAGCTGGGATCCACCTTAAACAAATTCACGCCGATGGCATTTTTCCTGCTTCAGGACAAAAATGCATTCTCGGATACGAGTTGCTGCCGACGATATAGGACAAGCAAATAACTGACTGAAACTTTCCTTCTCTACTCTGACACAATGCAACCTTGCTTTCGTCCCGCAATAGGAAAAAAAAGTCTGGTTTGAAACAACCCCATCAGCTGCTACTCTGTTTTCTACTTCCATTCTCCTCTGAAATGTCTTCATCCTTTGAAACAACAACAGCAACCACAAAGTCAAAACGGGCAGTACAACAGCTGGACGAATCAGTGGAAGTCTCTCCGCCGTCTTTCTTGAGGCAAAACTCAGCCTAGCACTCTTTCAACTGACCTGCAGTCACCCTTCAACTCGGAACAATCCACGCCAAGTTGTTTACGATCCTAAATTATGCTGAGAAGCATGAATTAAGTTGCTTCCCCTAACTAAAAGGACATTACACAACCTGAGCCTTGCAAAAGTGGGGATTTTTTTTTTCTTTCAAGAGATACCCGGTCCTTGGGGAAAATACAGCGGCCCAGAACAAAACCGCTTCCGGGTACTCAGCATGTAGTTGTTGCTGAAGTGAAAAATAACCACATTGTATATTATATAAGGCATTCAATTCTTTTAAAAAAAAACCTCTGGCTTATGAATGTGAAATTCTGTTTTTCTATCTCAACTTCTATATTACGTATTTATTTATTTATGTTTACACTTGTATGCCACCCACTCGCGACACGACTTAGGGCGGCTAACAGAGTACCACATAAACATCACAACATGAAAGTCCGCTACAAACAACAACAGAGAAAGTTCACAAAAATGACCAGAGAAATACAAGATATAGAATCACCCAGAGGTCAACGAGCGGGAGCGTTCTCGACCTCCCACAGCCATGGTGGCGCTTCATCCTCCTCCGGACGTGGATGGCGGGGCCCAGAGGTCGGTGGGCAGGAGCGTCCTCGACTGCCTGCAGCTGTGGCGGTGCTTTATATGCATAATAGATTATGCATATATTATACAGTATATGCAAATATAATTATGCATAATATATATATTATACAGAAAAGCAATTACACGTATATACCACACAGTAGTGCCTAGTGCAGTCTCTGGGCAATTCATAAGTTAAACCAAACTAGATTCAGATCTAGAGGGAGTGAAAATTGTTGGAACACACATCAATAATTTGAGATATGTAGAGGATCTCTACGTTAGAAGGACTGCAGTGGCTCAAGGGGCTAAGACACTGACTGGAAGGCAGGAGGTCAGCAGTTCGAATCCTGAGTACTGCAGGACGGAATGAGCTCCCGTCTTTGTCCCAGCTCCTGCCAACCTAGTAGTTCGAAAGCAAGACATTGCAAGTAGATAAATAGGGACCACTTCGGTAGGAAGGTAAAGAGCATTCCTTCTTTTATTTTTCATAAACTTGTTTCAATTCATTGCTGCTTTCTGCCAGTAAGAAGGGATCCTCTAGGTAAAGGAAAAAGTTTCCCTTGCTCAAAAGCCAGTCGTATCTGACTCTAGGGTTCAGTGCTCATCTCTGTTTCAAAGCCAAAGCACTGTCTGAGTCTGCAGATGTTTCTGTGGACATGTGGCAGGCATGCCTAGACACTGGGAGAGTGATGGAAGCTCACTCCATTGTGCAGTACTCGGGTATCGAACTCCAACCTTCCCGTCTTCAAGTTCAGTGTCTTAACCACTTGAGACACCGCAGTCTCCAAGAATCTGCATACCTTGGTTGAACTATCAACCAAAATGCAGGCCACAGCCAAGGAATCAAAAGAAGATTAAGACTTGAGAAAAGAGCAATGAAGAAATTAGAAGATGACATCAAATGTAAGGCTGTATCACCAGAGATACATATCAGGATCACCAACACTCATTTCTTCCCAATCATCACCATGTATGGTATGAAATCTGGACAGGGAAAAAAAGATGTCAGGAAAAAAAATGTTTTGAAATACGGTGTGAGGGGAGAGCATTGAAGATAACCTGGATTTCCATCATGATCGCCAATATTTGGAATCGGATGTAGCACTTGAAGAAGAAGGTGGTAAGTACTGGCTAAGGCCCAACATTCAAACATGGCCCACAGGCAAGTGAAGAACTTGGACGGGGAGGGAGTGGAGATGAGAGTGCTCAACGCAACAGCCTGACACCAAAAAGAAGTAGAGATATGGGTCAGTTTGACCCACATTGCAACCAGAGGTAAAAACAAACTACTGAACACGTCAGGAAAAATAAAGCCGAGAGAGGGGACCTGCCCTGAGCTTGTCACTGATATAAAAATCCAATTTAATCCCCTTGTTACAAAACAACCATCTTGCAATCTACAATTCCTTGAAAATTATCTCTCCCGACCTGGTTGCTGCCCTCCTGGGATGTCTGACACAGTGACTTTGCATTATCATGTTTAAAGTAGCAAAGGAGCTTCAGCAATTCAGATAAATCCAGGCTGACCTTGCATCTGGCTCTGGAGTTCTCCCTTCCTAGCCTTAATCATGCTAAATTCCTCTGCGCAATTAACTGGACCAAATTGCAACTGAAAAAAACACCTATTTATCACAAAGTGCCAACACTGCAACGGGGAGAAAGTAAATGCTCCCATTGGGCTGCTGGGCAGAAGGGTGGGGCAAACTCTGTGCTGGGGTGAGGGAGGAAGCGCTCCCATTGGGCTGCTGGGCAGAGGGGTGGGGCAAACTCTTGGGGTGACTGCATAGGTGCCCACAGAGAGGGCACCGAGTGCCACCTCTGGCACATGTGCCATAGGTACGCCACCACTCATATAGAAGAAGAGGCAAATGCAATGTTGACAAGCAATAGTGGCAGTTGTAGAATCTGTCTAGGCTATCCTGCTATGGTAATAAAGTAGACCCTACTACTAGTAGGGTCCTCAGGATGGTCAGGTTGTTAACTGACCTGACCATCCTCAAGACTAACAGCCTCAGACGGCAAAGTCCACAGGAAAGGGTAATGGTCCCCAAGCAGATTAAATCCCTCTTGAATCTATCTTGATGGTGGGCAGCAACTTCATCCATCCTGGCGCTGAGGAGGACTTTGTGTGCCAAAAAGGGCTCAGGACCAGAAAATGACTTGTGAAACTGGATCAGTTGTCAAGGTTGTCTGAAAATGTCACAACCAAAGGTACCCTCCACAATGAGTAATGCAGCTGAGAGGTTAGTTTAAAAAAAACACACACCACACCACAGCCTTTTATTGTTGTTCATTTTAGCTTGCTCTGCCTCATGGAAATGGTTTCCCGAGACCTGAGCACTGCACGATGGAGTGAGCTCCCATCTCTGTCCCAGCTCCTGCCAACCTAGCAGTTCGAAGGCAAGAAATTGAAAGTAGATAAATTGGTACCACTTTGGTGGGAAGGGAAACAGTGTGTTTAGTCATGCCTGCCACATGCCCACGTAAACATCTGCACACGCAGACAGCACTGGCTCTTTGGCTATAAACAGAGATGAGCACTGAACCCTGGAGTTGGATACGACTGGCTTTCGAGCAAGGGTGACTTTTACCTTTACCAAGAGAGGTGGAATACCACCTTAGGTTCCTCTTCTGCTTCTCAGAATAGCATTACTGTATTAATATATTTTGGAAACAAACAAATGGAGTGGGGAAAAAATAAGGAATTGATTATCTTGTTGGTTACAGTTTTGAGATTGGTCATTGCTTTAAAAAATGGAGAATGACATGTGAAATTGATATGGATGTACAGTATCAGGAGATATGGGATATGGCAATAAATGATAAATTGACTTAGGAGGGGACAAATTAAAACGTTATTATTATTATTATTATTATTATTATTATTATTATTATTATTATTATTATTATTATTATTATTATTATTATTATTATTATTATTATTATTATTATTATTAGTCCAATTTCAGAGAGATATGGGGTGAATTTATTGAATATGTTTTAGTAAAAGGGAAAGGAGTAAGAGGTATTCTGTTCTTCTCTTTTAGACTCTTAGTCAGACCCTCCTCTTCGCCATCAGAGGTAACATCTCCCAGCCACCGCCATCTCCTCATAATGTGCATCCAAGGTACGATGCATAGAAGAGAAGCTCTTTTTAGAAACTGCTCGGCAGGATGGAAGCATGCACACTTCTATCTGCTTATCCATGTTTTTGTCTCTAAATTGCAAAAACATTAACATTATTGATTTGATGAAACATCAATCCAACAGGAAATTAAATTAAATTAAAATGTGTCACTAAGCACGTCTCACTGCATCATGTATAAATCTTCGGGTGAAAGCCAGCAATAGACACTAGAGCATGGGTGCCCAAACCTTTTGGGATGCGAGCCAGTCACGTGGTTTAGGGAGCCGGTCACTATGGCCTGGGGGCTGGATCCAGCCCCTGATGCCAATTCATGTGGCCCGCGAAACCCTCGTCGCTCCTGGAAGCAGAAGTAAAACACGCCCATATGGATCCAGCCCCCGGGCCATAGTTTGGGCACCCCTGCACTAGACATTCATAGTGTGTTCTTGCATTTAATGTATTCTCTGACCATTCTCTGGCTTGAGTCTGTGTGTATGTGCATCTCTCTCTCTATGCGCTCCCATGTGCATTAGGCAGCTCACAAATGGCCTGGGAAGTATAAGCGGCATCCATTTGACACATATCCCTTCAAAAAGCTTCTAACTGCTTTTGCTTTCTGAGAATGACTCTATCCATGTATTATTTACAATTGATCAGGGCTGAACCAGACTGCCGCTAGGGCAATGCCTCTGTTCAACATGCTGTTATTATACTGTTGACTGTCAAAAACAACCAGCTTCTAAGCAAGAGCATTAATGTTTTTAATGCTCTCAGACTATCAGTACAGCTGCACATTTAGTTCCTGGAAGAAAAAAAAGCAGAGCATTGCAGGAGAGAACAGGGAAGTCCCTTTTATTCAATCAATTCCTCCCCTGTGGGAGGATCTCTGGCAAAATGAAACTGGTCCGAGTGCACCAGACACGGTTGTGTGCAGAGAGAGACAGAGAACGGATGTTACTGTCAAAACTACTGAGACAGACAGAGACACTTCTGAAGCTCCATACCAATACGGTTTACAACTTTGCACTATCAACAGCCATTTTCCTTCATGTAAGACCATTGTAAGCCGAGCATCAACTCATGGCAAGCGAATGGCAGGAACACAAGAAATCGAAAGAGTGGATAAAACTGTCTATTTGAGGAGTATGTTAAATGAAAAGTGAGACCCCAAGGTTAGAGATTAAAATACGAATAGAAAAAGCAAGATCCACCTTCAGAAAAATGTGACATTTGTTATGCAGTAGAGTTCTAAATCTCACTACAAAGATCCAAAATGTTTTCCCAGTGTTGCTATATGGCAGGAGTTCTCAACCTTTTTAAGCCATAGGCTGGACCATGCTCCCCTCAGACAGCTGAGCAGGCCAGACTGGTGGGTCCCGTGCCGTAAACACTGCCGTAAAATGTGTCCACAGCTGTTGTAAATGTGTCCACTTCTGGTGGTGGCGGCAGCAGTGGTGGCGGTGACATGGGCCACAAGAAATGGAGCCGCAGGCTGGGTCTGGCCTGCAGGCCATAGGTTGAGAACCCCTGCTATGTGGAGTTGAAGTTTGGACATTGACTAAAGCAGTGGTTCCCAACCTTTTTTTTTTTGGCCATGCCCCACCTAAGCATCTCTAAAATCCTGATCCCCACCCCACCCTGTGACATATAATTCTTATTATTTAAAAAGTGAACTCCATACAAATGGAGGAAGCCAAAAAGGCCATTAACTATTAATAGCTCATTCTCAAATCCCCCCCCCCAAAAATCAAGTTGCCCCCCCTCCGGTGGGGCATGTGCCACAGGATTATAGCATCTGAAAAGAAAGTTGAAGCTTTTGAAATCTGGATCTACAGATAGCTGCTAAGGATATCAGAGTTGACCATGTGACAAATGTAGAAGTGTTGTGCCAGATGGATAAAGAACAAGAACTGTTTAAGACAGTGATGGGCAGTCTTGGCCCTCCAGCTGTTCTTGAACTTCAATTCCCAGAAACCCTGACCAGCTGGTGTGTTGACTTGGGCTTCTGGGAATTGAAGTCCAAGAACAGCTGGAGGGCCAAGACTTGCCCATCTCTGGTTTCAGACCATTAAGCAAAGAAACCTTCAATACCTTGGGGCATATCATGAGGAATGCCATAAAGTATAGAATACTCCAACTTGCTCTGAGCAGTCATGTATTTTGCACTTCTTTTGATCTGTTACTTCTTCTGCTCCCTGGAAAGAGAGGCCCTGGCCATAGACCAACTTCATGGCTAAAGAACTTGAGAGACTGGTGTGGAATGTCCTCAGAATAACTATTCGGAGGAGTTAAGATCAGGAAGACTATTGGCATGATAGCCAATATGTGGAATGGACACGGCATGGAATGGACATCTGAAGAAGAAGACCATTTGCCAGTGCAAAATGGTCAATGGATAAAATACCCATGCTCCTTGTCTAGCATGTTACTACAGTAGAACTTCAGATAACATTGGTACCTGATAACATCAAATCCGCATAACAACATGTTCGTTATGCACCATGTGATGCTCCGGATAACGACGCAAAAAGACTAAGAACCGTCATTATGCAGAGCATCTCCCATAACGATGGTTTTTGGATATTTTTGTGTCGTTATCCAGAGCGTCTCCGATAGAGACCGCATAACATCCAAATCCGGTTAACGACCAGACTTGTGGAACCAAGTTTGGATGTTGTCTGGAGTTCCACTGTATATGCATATTGGTACTTGATGCCAGAATACATAAGGAGCTACAAAAGCTCTATATCTGATTCCAGGAATTCAGCCCACAAAGGTTGTTGAATAACAGCCGTAGATTTTCCATTATTGTCAGTTGTAAAAAGCTATAGTGTTTATTTTTCTGTTAGGCTGGCCAACCATTCTGTGCCCTCTGAACCTGACGTGTACAAATGGATGCCACGAGGCCTTGCTCTTATGCCCGGCGAAGTGGACTTGATCCACAAAAGTGCACATTTAAATAGTCTTTAATATGCCACAACTTTTTTGTGTCTTTTTGTTGTTGTTTTGTTTACTATCTGCTATGGCAAAAGAAAGAACATGCTACCCAGCCTTTTGGAAAGCTATTTGAAAAGTGCGCGAGAACCAATGGGAAAGCGTGCTGCACATCTTCCACACAAAAAAACCTCCCTTCCTGGATGTGTAATTCAGCACACTCATCCAGCAGAACCATGTGAAAATGTGAGCCGAACAATGTCCCTTTCAAAAGGGCACAGGGCGAGCGTAGCTTTATGGCACTATTGATTTATTCCGTGCCTGCAGTTAAAAACTATACCCAGACAGACAATAAAAATAACTGCTCTAACCGTATAACAGCTTCCTGCTACTAAAATGGATTTTACACTTAAAGTCACAGTGAACTGATCTTTTACACATCCTATTTCTTGCTAGTCTCTATTTAAAGTGGGAAATAGTTTGAAATTTTAAAAACTTTGAAATGGTGGGATTTTGAGCTATACTTGTTTCTCCTGAGCCCAGAGCATCTTAGCACTGCTAGGAATTGTTATTCTTCTTGTTCGGTGTCAACAGTTACTCTCTCTGGGAAATCTTAGTAACTTCAGGCATTGCCTCACAGTTAGGTTATACTAGGCTTGCAGAGTTCAAAGTATCTACTGCTGGGAGAAGACAAAACCAGATCTAATAGACAAAATGCAAGGAATGAAGATTAAAGGTAAAGGTAAAGGTCACCCTTGCTCGAAAGCCAGTCATATCCGACTCTACGGTTCAGTGCTCATCTCTATTTATAGCTAGTGATGCCTGCATTAGCAGATGTTTCCATGGTCATGTGGCAGGCATGACTAGACACCAGAGCATACAGAACGCTGTTATCTTTCCTGCAAGGCTGTATCTATTTATCAACTGCAATTTCTTGCTTTTGAACTGCTGGGATGGCAGACGCTGAGACAGAGACAGGAGCCCACTTCATAGGCAGTACTTGGGAATTGAACTCCGACCTTCCAGTCGTCGAGTTCAGCGTCTTAACCACTTGAGCCACCGCAGTAGCAAAATTAAAATGAAGACCAGAGCTTCTTTCTTCTTTTTGTTGTAGAAGTGTGGAAGAATGTGTGATGCAATTTTATACATGTAGTTTAGATACAAGATAAGCTACAACCACTAAGCCAGGGGTTCCCAACCTTTTTACGATGCAGGCCTGACCATGCCCCCCCCCCAACCCAACAGCTGAGCGAGCTGGACCATGCCCTCTGGGAGTGGAAGCAGGCGCATTTGCAGCTGTTATAAGCGTGGCCACTTTTGGCATGCTCGGGTGTGTTTTACGGCTGAAATAAATGTGTCCGCTTCCACTTACGGGTGTGGCACAGGCAGTGCGGGCCACATGAAATGGTACCACAGGCTGGCTCTGGCCCACAGGCTGGAGGTTAGGAACCCCTGCACTAAGTCATGCATTTACCACTTCTCTTGATCTGTTACTTCTTCTGCTCCTAGTGGTTAAACACAAATTTGCTTCTCCCCTTTATTGTCTGAATATATAACATTTAGACAATAGACAAGGCTTTTCTATTATTTAATCCAACTGCTTCCCAGCACTGAGCATAAAATACGAGCAATAGCAATTACACTTGCATTGCATTTAGAGCACTTTCTGGGCTGCTCACAAGAGAATTAGCATTTTTGTCCCCAAAATGCTGGGTACTTATTTTATCAACCCCAGAAGGATGGAAGGATGAGGCAACTTTGAACCCAGTCAGGATCGAACTCGCAACATGTGCAGTTTGGGCTACAGTACAGCTGTTTAACCACTGTACACTGAGGTCTACTTACTCTAATACATGGATCTCCCATCTCAGAGAGGATTACAAGGTTGTCGTTACCAGGGTATGCCCGATTGTGGTTCAAAAAGACCATAATCTTCAAGGAGGCTCTTTCTGCTGGTTAGGAAGTTGAGACTTCTATTCCTCATCATGCACCAGTTGTGCAGCTTGGTGTGTGACCAGGAATACAAACCCTGACTCCTTAACTAGCAGCAATTTGATGCTTCAATTTATGTTGGGTACAGACACAAAAGACCATTGGTACTTGCGAAATGAAAATAATGATGTACTTGACTTCAGTGAAATAAAAATTGTATTAAGTTCATACATGTGCTTTAACAAGCTTCCTGTAATTTTTTTCCTACTCAATTTATGTTGGTGCATATAAATAAGCATACCTGTCAACCCGCGGCTCCAGAAAAATGGGACCTGCGCAGATCGCTTGTGCGCAGGTTGCTGTCCATGCTTGCGTAGGGGCTGCGCAAGTGGTGTAGTGATTCCACGCATACATGGAAAGCGTTTCCCCCCCGCTACCAAATTACGGGTTTTTGTCAGCGCGGGGCGGGTTATGACGTCAATCAACGTCAAATTACGGGGTAATCCCAGCCAAATCGGGATGGTTGACAGGTATGTAAATAAGAGGAATATGCATGTTAATGCATGTAATGAATCAAAATCTGAATACTATTACTTTTTTCTCACAAAAAGAATTGCAACAGACAACTGGAAGGATGCATGATCAGTGGTGGGCATAAAAAAAATCCTATCACACTGTGGGCGTGGCCATGTGACTGGGTGGTCATGGCCTGTTGGCCATGTGACTGCTCTTCGCTATAGAGCTATGAAAATAGAAGACTCTTCTATTTTCATCACTCTATAGTGAACCTCTGAAGCCATTTCCCCCTTCTCCATGGCTTTTCCATGGCTTTATTTCACCCCAGAGCACCTCCCCAGCCACTTTGGAGTGGGTGTGGATGTGCTTTGGGATAAAATGGAGCCCAGGAAAAGCCTTTGATGAAGGGGGAAATGGAGCCAGCCCCTTCAGAAGCCTCTTCTAGGAGGAGGAGGAGGAGCAGGTGGATGGGGCGGGGAGGTGGGCAGGGCCAGACATTTTTACTACTGGTACGCGCGTACCGGTGCGAACCTGCTGATATCCACCACTGCACATGATGGATCACCCCCCCCATCAAGAATTTCGATGCATTGACATGCTTCCCCCAAAGTATTTGCATCATGCCTACAGCTGAAATTTAAGCCCTTGATAATATTTGGGCTTCCATGCATCTTTGAATGGCTTTGGTGGAGTTAGAGGCAGATGATGAATGCTCAATGCCTTGAATATCTGACACAGCTCTGTATTTCTGGAGACCAAATCATGCTGGATTTGTAAGTCAAAAGGGCACCTAAAAATGACTGATGAAGCAGCATCACTGCCTATATTTATATAGTTACTCTAATGCATGGCTTTCCCATCCGAGAAAGGACTACAATTTGTACAAAATATGATCTGGAAAGGCTTTTCTCTATGTATACATTAATGACATACTGATCCTTTGGTGATGAAGTTGTAATTTTTAAATGTGGCACAAAGAACTCAAAACTCTTGCATTAATTTCTATGAGAACATTCTGATGACTGAACTTTCTTTTAACTTGCGTCTTCCACCTCCTTTCAGCATGTTTCTGAGCTGTATGGTTTTCTGGTTGGGTGTGTATGCTGTGCGACAATGTTCAGAGCATTTGAGAGCTTGTCTGACTCGTGCTTTGAATTTTCTTGTAGTGCTACAGAGAGACACATAGTAAAAAGATTTTATTTTATGAACCCACTTGCACAATAATTTATTTTTCTTTCTGATTTTAACACCTCCTTTGCCTAAGGTAATGGTAAAGGTCACGCTTGCTCAAAAGCCAGTCATATCTGACTCTAGAGTTCAGTGCTCATCTCCATGTATAGCCAAAAAGCCATCCCTTCTGCATTTGCAGATGTTTCCATGGACATGAGGCTGGCACGACTAGACACTGGAGTACATGGAATGCTGTTTACCTTCCCACTGAAGTGGTCTCTATTTATCTACTTGCAATTTCTTGCTTTCAAACTGCTAGGTTGGCAGGAGCTGGGACAGAGATGGGAGCTCACTCCATCAGGCAGCACTCGGGTCTCAAACTGCTGACCTGCCAATCTCCCAGTCATCAAGTTCAGTGTCTTAACCATTAAGCCACCACAGTCCCTTATGCCTTGAAAGCCCTCCCCCAAAAGCCCAGACATCATGACAGTGTACTATGGGGAGCTCCAGATATTTGCAGCCAGAAAGCAGTCCCTAATATGGATTCACTTGGGCCAGAAGAAAACCTATATTAGTTTTTACTTTCCAATATTTTAAAAGCAGTCACTCACGCTAAAAATAAAAATAGTCTTCTTTCTCAAAAAAATCTGAAAAAGAATTCACGCCTACTGACACCAATCCTAATACTCCAACTGATTTCACTGGGAGAATGTTTGGTTCAGGTGAAAAACACTGGTCTCTTATTTAGAGACATAAAAAAAATCCAAGGTTTTGAAACCAGAGGTGGGGGAGCCAGTTTCCTGGACACACATACATATACCTAATCCCATTTTTTTTTTGGGGGGGGGGGAGAGTAAATGCAACCATCAGTGAATATCATAATGCATACAATATTTATTTTCCAACCTTAACTCACTGTTTTAAGGGAGGGATCTAATGCATTATAAATAGCTTAGCAATAAAAATGTGCTGCTTGCAATTTATTAAATTTAAAAGTATAAATGCTTCCATTTTATTCAAACAACGGCCAGATCCGATGAGCATATGTCTGTCTACTGCAAATGGTGGTGGTGGTGGTGGTGGTGGTGGTGGTGGTGGGGTGGGGGTTAGGGGTGGGAGGGAACGGCAAGCTTGTTGATGTTGCAGACCAGACTATACCATTGGATCTACTTGACCTATAATTAAGACAATATCCAGTGTAAGAGCTGGAGAACTTCACTGTTGGACTTCAGGAGATGCTTTAAGTGGCCAAAAGCAAAGCCATCCCGAGGAGAATGGCTCACAGTGACTTGTCATTTAATAGCAAACCGGAAAACCAGGGTGTTGTGTCCTAAAGCCTGTGCCTTTAAACAATGTACCTATCCATGTGTATCCAATGTAACCTCTTCTATGTGTAACAATGTAACCTCCAGCTGAATCACTGTAACCTTAATAGGACGCGAGCTAGTGACCACTAGATGGCAATAGCGAGCGTCCAAGCTCATTGGTCCAAGACTCACCTAGAACAACAGCGTGGGAAGATTCCCGCCACTACCTTCACCTGGACAAGAAGGGCGTGACCTGCAATGACGTCACGCAGCCTGTAGCCAATAGGCTATCAAGGAGCCACATTCAAATGTATAGCCACTGTATATATTGAGCTGTTCGGCCGCCATTACCTCATGTTCCCTCTGACCAGCATGTAATAAAGTTGTGTTAAGCCAGCTCTTCGGCTGTCCTGGTGTCTTTGGTCCCATATACTAAATTGGCGACGAAGGTGGGATCATGGCTGCCCACGGGACCAAGACATACGCCGGTTTCGACATCAAGAAACCGCAAGATTGGGAACTCTTTGAAATGGACTTCCAAGGTGCGCTGGTGGAGTTCGAGGTGACGGACGAGGCAAAGAAGAGAGCCATCCTCACCAGAATGCTCGGGCACGACGGAAAGAGAGTACTGATTGACCTCATCGCACCCAGAAAGGCGGCCAAATTCAAGGCAAAAGAGCTCCTGACGGTGCTGAGAGACCATTTCCGGCCCTCGGTAGCGATGTTTCCCGCTCAGAGCGCATTTTGGAGGCGAGTCCAAGCGCCTGATGAGTCGGTCGCCGCTTTCGTAGCGGCCCTGCGCCTGGCTGCCGGCCCGTGCAAATGGGAAAATTTGGAAGTCACCCTCAGGGACTGCGTGCTATGCGGCCTGAAGGACGCCGAGATTCAGTGCACGCTAATGAATCAGGAGCCGCCCCCCACGTTGCAGGAGGTCCTGAAAGCGGCACAGGCCGCGGAAGCCACGAAGGCATGGGTGCAAGAGCTCCAGGACTGGCGGCCGAAGGCCGACAAAGCAGAGAGTTCGGTGCACGCAGCCCGGCGAGTTTCGAAGTCGTCCGCCGAAAGCAGCGACGACGAGGACGTCCGGAGGGTCCGGAAGGAGGGCCGGCGGTGCGACGGCTGCGGGGCAGCGCACGACCGTACCAGGTGCCCGTTCAGAAAGGCCGAGTGCCACAACTGCGGGCGACGCGGGCACATAGCCAAAGTCTGCAGACAACGACGCAGGGACCGGAGGAGCTCGCCCGACCGCCCGGCGAGGGACCGGCGGAGCTCGCCCGACCGCTCAATGAGGCCAGACCGCTCAACGAGACCAAAGGATGGCGCCCGGGCCACGAGGAAGCAGGACGGCATGGGCCGCATCTCCAACGACAGCGACGACGACGCCCCGGTTTTCAGCGTGTCCTTGGGACACCCCCGTTACTTTGTTGAGGTACTGGTGCAAGGGGCCCCTGTTAGGATGGAGATTGACTCTGGCTCCTCCTACTCCATCATTTCCCAGAGGGAGTTTTTGAGAATTGCCCCCCGAGCACGGCCCAAGCTCAAAGCGTTAAGGTCCACGCTTCGGGACGTGCAAGGGAACAGTATCCCGGTGTTGGGGGTTGGGAATTTCCAGGTTCAGTACAAGCGGCACGCCGCGGAACTCCCCCTAGTTGTTCTTAAGGGAGGTAATTGCAGCCTCCTCGGGACTCAATGGTTTCAGCCCCTGGGTCTGTTCATTGGGGGGGTGCACGCCGTTGGGTCTGACCCGATACAGGAGGTGTGCGACGCGCACCCCGAGGTCTTCAAGAAGGGACTTGGGAAATTCAATGGACCCCCAGTAACGTTCGACCTGGACCCGGAGGTCCGCCCAATCAGACTCAAACCGCGCAGGGTGCCTTTTGCACTCAAGGACAAAATAGAGGCGGAACTGGACAAATTAGTGGGCCAGGGGATTCTTGTTCCTGTTGATTCCGCGGAGTGGGAAACTCCAATTGTCACAGCACTGAAGGCCAATGGGGAGGTTCGCATTTGCGCCGATTATAAGTGCACCATTAATAAGGCAATCCGCCCTAATGCATACCCGGTGCCGGTGGTCAGCCATTTGCTAGCCAGGTTACATGGGGGAAAGTGTTTCGCCAAGCTCGACCTGGCTCAGGCCTATCAGCAACTCATGGTAACCCCTGCCGCAGCAGCTGCACAGACAATAATCACGCATAAGGGGGCGTTCCAGGTGACGCGCCTCCAATTCGGCGTGAACTCGGCGCCTGGAATTTTCCAGTCACTCGTGGAACGCCTCCTCAAAGGGCTGGACGGCGTTTTACCATATTTTGATGACGTATTGATAACGGGGGGGGAGCGAGGTTGAGTTGGCTAAAAGGCTAAACAAGGTCCTGGTGGCGTTCGAACGGGCGGGGTTGAGGTTGCGAAAAGACAAATGCGTCTTCTTCGCGAAGGAGGTTGAGTTCTTAGGGTTCCGAGTAACTCCCGAGGCAATCAAACCGTCCAAATCCAAGGTTGCCGCCATAAAGAAAGCCCCTCGCCCCTCATCCAAGCCCGAGCTGCAGTCGTTCCTAGGGCTCTTAAATTTCTACCACTCCTTCCTCCCACGGAAGGCTGCGGTGGCCGAGCCACTTCACAAGTTGCTCAAGAAAGATGCGGCATGGATGTGGGGCGATGACCAGGAGAGGGCATTCACGGAGCTAAAACAACTCCTGGCGTCCGACGCCATTCTGACCCATTTCGACCCCAAACGGCCCGTGGTACTGATCTGTGATGCATCCCCGGTGGGGGTGGGGGCAGTGTTATGCCACGTGTTGGAAAACGGAAGGGAGGCCCCAATAGCGTTCTACTCCAGGTCCCTGTCCCAAGCGGAGAGAAACTACGCCCAAACAGACAGGGAGGCGCTGGCGATAGTTGCGGGGACCAAAAAATTTCACGATTTTCTGTATGGCCGCCCCTTCACCATCGTGACCGACCACAAGCCCCTACTAGGCATTTTTACCGCAGACAAGCCCACACCACAGATCCTGTCCCCGAGAATGCTTAGGTGGGCCATTTTTCTCAACGCCTACCAGCACGCATTGGTGTACCGGCCCGGGAGAGAAATCAGCCATGCGGACGCTCTATCGAGGTCCCCCCTCCCCCTGACGCCCAGCCAGGTGAGCAAGGGGGAACGGGACCATCAGGTTCTCATGATAGAGGTACTGGATTCGCCCCCCGTAGTGCCCGCTGACATTGCCACAGCGACAAGAAAGGACAAAACGTTGGCGGCGGTTTGCTCCTGGGTACAGAAAGGGTGGCCGGCGTCCTCCCCGGCAGAGGAATTCGCCCCATTTTTTAGGAAGAAGCTGGAACTGCCCCTAGAGAGGGGGTGCCTCTTGTGGGGGCAGCGGGTGGTGGTCCCTACATCCCTTCGACCGCGGGTGCTTAAACTGCTGCACGTCAGCCACCCCGGAATTGTGCGCTCCAAAGCGCTGGCCCGAAGTTACTTTTGGTGGCCCCAGTTAGACGCCGACATCGAGCACATGGTCGGCACTTGCGAGAGTTGCCAATGCTCCAGACCAGAGGAGGCCCGTCTCCCCCACAGGGAGTGGGACGCGGCTAAGGGGCCGTGGTCCCGGATACACATAGACTTCGCGGGCCCTTTCTGAGGAACCCTTTTTCTCCTTGTTGTGGACGCCTTCTCCAAGTGGTTGGAGGTCATCCCAGTCACGAGCACCTCCTCGGCCGCGACAATTAAGCATTTGCGGAGAATTTTTTCAACGTTCGGCATACCCGACACCCTAATTAGCGATAACGCTAGTTGTTTCACGTCCGCTGAGTTCAGGGCATTCACAGAGATTAACGCCATCCGGCACATCACCTCCGCCCCTTTCCATCCGGCCACCAATGGCCAAGTGGAGCGCCTCGTACGCACCACGAAGGACGCGCTGCGGCGCATGGGCCCCGGGGATCTCATCCTGCAAGTGTGTCAGTTTCTGCTAGGGTACAGGGTGACCCCGCTAGCGTCAGGCTACTCCCCTGCGGAGCTCCTAATGCGCAGGAAGTTGACCACCATACTCACTAGACTAGATCCCATGAGAGTTGAGGACAAGGGGTGGAACATAGGGTTAGAAGCCAGCAAGAGTTTCAGCGTGGGCGCCCCGGTACATTGCAGGAACTACGCCAGCGCGGGGCCAGCCTGGGTGCCGGGGGTGGTCGTGGAACAAACCGGTCCCGTTTCGTACCGCGTGGAGACCAACACAGGTCTACTTTGGCGGCGGCACGCGGACCAGCTCCGGAGCCGGGTTCCAGGGAATCAGGCCGCCGAAAAAACAAATTCAGCGTTAGGGTTCTCCCCCACCCGTTTAGCCCAAGGGGGAGGAGAGGGTGGTCCAGAGTCCCCACCAAGGGGGGAGGAGAAGGAATTTGTCCTCGTAGATATCCCGCGGGATCCCCCGAAAGAGTTTGATTTTGATTTTCAGAACCGGGGAGGTTTTCCGGAGTGGTCCCCCACCCATCCAAGCGAGAAGAGGGGTTTTACGTTAGTCCCTGGTGCCCCCGGTTCAACCACTACGGAACCTACCCCTTCACCTAAAACTGCAAAACCACAGCAAGCCGCTAACAAGTCTCCCTCTCCCATTACAGGACAAGGGTCCAGGGAACAAGGAAGTGGGAGTGGCCCCCGGGGGGGCCAGCCCACATCGCGGCCCAAACACGAGTGCAATAAACCATCTTGGCTGAGAGACTTCGTCTCATCCTAGGGGGGAGGGGTGTTGTGTCCTAAAGCCTGTGCCTTTAAACAATGTACCTATCCATGTGTATCCAATGTAACCTCTTCTATGTGTAACAATGTAACCTCCAGCTGAATCACTGTAACCTTAATAGGACGCGAGCTAGTGACCACTAGATGGCAATAGCGAGCGTCCAAGCTCATTGGTCCAAGACTCACCTAGAACAACAGCGCGGGAAGATTCCCGCCACTACCTTCACCTGGACAAGAAGGGCGTGACCTGCAATGACGTCACGCAGCCTGTAGCCAATAGGCTATCAAGGAGCCACATTCAAATGTATAGCCACTGTATATATTGAGCTGTTCGGCCGCCATTACCTCATGTTCCCTCTGACCAGCATGTAATAAAGTTGTGTTAAGCCAGCTCTTCGGCTGTCCTGGTGTCTTTGGTCCCATACACTAAACAGGGGGACATTTTTCTCCAGGTGGTTCTCCTGCCAACACATGCAACCCTAAGCTGGCCCTTAAGAGAAAGGAATACTTGAACCAGTTTGAGGTTCCCAGTCTGGCCAGGTTATCCTGCCATAATCCCAGATCAAATTTTGGATTGCCAAAATGAAGTCACTTTCTTGGCATTTCCATTGGCCAAAATTAAATCCTCTTTGTTTCATGTTTCTGGTAGTAATCAGACCAGTAAATCATCTGGATTCTGTATCTCTCCACATTCACACAGCATGTTGTTGTCCACCAGCAGCCCCCACTTGAGTGTGTTTTTCTTGCATTTAGGGACTTCAACCCTCAGCCTATTCAGGGTCCTTCAAGTGATGTAGGGGAGGTAGAGTTCCTCAGCTACAGCCTCCTTTAATGTTATTCCTTGTCCAGTCAGCTAATTTAGTTTTGCTCTTGCAAAACTTCAAGAATGTTGTTCTTGCCATACTTCCAAGAAGTAGCTTTGGTGAAACACAGCTAAGTGGTATTTGCACCATGGCCCTTGGGCTATTTTTGGGATAAATCAAAGAAGATCCATATGAGCATCACACCAAATAGCCCAATAAAGCTATTACATGGTGGGGGACGTCAAAACAGCTTCTAATTCTGGGACACAGATTTTTTTTAAAAAAACAACAACCCAAAAAGTAGATTAAACTGAGGGCTCTTTTTATCCTGGTCATTGGATTGATTCAAATACAGTAAAACCCCAAGTTATGGAATTAATACGTTCTGCAGGGTTTTCCTTATAGCGAAAATTTCTTATCACAAAGCACCCATAGGAATGCATTGCATGGCTTCCCATGGGAATGCATTGAAGACGAAAAATTTCGTAAAGCGAAGTGCGGTTTCCCATAGGAATGTATTGAAGAAGAAGAAAAATTCTGAAAAAAATCCATAAGCTGAGCCATTAATTTTAATGGATTTCTTTTCTTAAGTCGAGTTTTTCTTTACCTGAAGTGTTGGAGTAATTTTGGTGCCAATTTTAATGTGGTTTCTATTGGTTTTTAAAATGTGATTGGTTTTATTTTCTGTGAGCTGCCCAGAGTCTTCAGAGTTGGGCAGCAATATAAATCAGAAAAGTAAGTAAGTAAGTAAGTAAGTAAGTAAGTAAGTAAGTAAGTAAGTAAGTAAGTAAGTAAGTAAGTAAGTAAGTAAGTAAGTAAGTAAGTAAGTAAGTAAGTAACCCAGGGTTTCACTGTATAATTATAAAAACTGATTGAGGCAGTTCAAATAAGAAGAATGGCAACTTGAGTAACTTGAGACAAAATTCACCGCCATTATCCGGCCCCCACCTACCCCCACCCCACCCCCACCTCGCCACCATCCTCCGGCCCCTACCAATAGCCGGGGGGTGAGGAGCAGCTGTGGCCGCCGTCACCGTCCTCCAGGCCCAACCTACAGCCAGGGGATAAAAGGACACTGTGGCCATGAGTGGTGGAGCACTTCGCCGCCATCCTCTGGTCCCCACCAATGGCTGGGGGTGAGGACCACCTATGCCCGGGGATGGAAGGACACTGTGGCCATGCTGTGTTGTTGTGGACTTGCTAAATGAATACTATGGACTTTTTAAATGGATGCTTTCCCCCCCCTTTACAATGTTCTGTGATGCTGTATTTGTGATTTGTGTGATGTACACTGGTGTTTTATTTTACTATATTGTATTCTATTATTGTATTATTAGATGTACAGTAATACCTCATACAAAGTCCGCTTCATACAACATCGGATTCATACAACATTGCCTAATTCCTTGAAAAAAGTTGCCTCATACAAAGTCGCTGCGACTTTGTATGAGGCATTGGGGTTTTTCCCAGGTTGCATTGTGCCTGGGCAGTATAAAAGGCAGGACACATGCGTGCATTGCTCTTGTGGGTTTTGCATGAGGCGAAGAGTGTTTAGGAGTGGTTTTGAGCATGACTTTGGATTTTTTTTGAATTTTTTCATCTGAATTTCTAGAAGCATTCCTGGGATTTTTGCAGCATTCTTCAGGTTCTTGGACAATCAGGGTTGTTTGACATGTTTTTGTAATGTTTTTAGCCTTTAGACAATGATTTCTTAAATTCCTGTCAGTTTCCTGTCTGTTTCCTTGACTTTGCCCTGAAGTCTGTGCTGTTACAGTACAATGCATCTCTATGGAAACAATGTTGTATGAGGCATCGTGGCAAGGATTTGGACGTTGTATGAGGCATCGCGACTAGGATTTTGCATTCCTCATACATAGTCCAAATCCGTATAAAGTCCAAACTTGTGGAACCAAGTTTGGACGTTGTATGAGGTATCACTGTATTGTGATTGTTGTTAACTGCCCTGAGTCGTGTAGCCGAGTTGAGCAGCATACAAATCCAATAAATCAATTCAATCAATCAAATCAAATTGCTGGCCAATTGGCAAATTGTTGTGAACCTTCAGGCATCATAGCTTGGCTTTTTGTTGCCCTACAGGCTATTCTGCCTTTGCAAACATTGCCTTTGCTATGTTGTTTTTAACAAGTAAAGTGGGGGGGGGGGGGAGAAGTAAGAGAAAAGGTAGGGGAAGAAAGGCCAGTCGGTAAGCCAACAGGGGAAGTTTTTAGATGCTGCTTCACATCCAAGCCCAGATGCATGAGTTGCTTGCTTCTAACTACTCCGAGTCTACCTCATAAATCACCAAATGGAAAATTGCATCTGTACTTCAGATCTTCCCTGCCATCTTCCAATCCGCAACAATGTGCTTGACAGCCAGAAGAGAAAGCCTTGAAAAACAGGGTGGTTGACTGTGGGCAGGGTGACATAACATGAACTATGTGAATGGAGATGGGTTATAATAAGCATGGGAGTATTTTCTCCCTTTCATTTGTAGCTGTGCTTCTAACTCAGGGGAATGGTATGCATTTTTTACAGTGTAAATGCTGAGTCTCCCTGAGCCAACTGTCTCTATTCTAGTGGGGATAGATTTGACATCCAATGTTCTTTTCCCAGGAGCTGTAAATGCTGCAACAGGGATTTGCTCCAAGCTTAACCAGGCATTTTCCCCATAACACCATCAGGGCTGCACACATTTTGTGCTTTTCAAAGCAACATTAACACCTAAGTAGAGACTGTACCAAATTCCACATGAAGAAAAGCTGAATTCTACCGCAAAGAGAGAATACTTGCATAGTTTGTCTTTTTTCAGATAATAATAATAATAATTTCATGTCGGAAATTATTCTGTGTTGGAAGGGTTTTTGCTGGAGAAACTCCACTCAGGGGACACCAGAAAGAGCCTCCTTTCATGTCTCCAAGATCTTTTTCCACCCAGGTGGTCCCTGTTTATCTACTTGCAATTTCTTGCTTTCAAACTACTAGGTTGGCAGGAGCTGAGACAGAGACGGTTGCTCAATTGGTCATGCAGTACCTGGGTCTCAAACTGCTGACTTGTCAGCCTTCCAGCTAACAAGGCAAGGTTCTGAACCACTGAGCCATCGCAGCCTCTCCTTTCAGATTATTCATGTACTGTTGTTGTTGTTCAGTCGCACAGTCGGTTCCGACCCTTTGCGACCCTATGGACCATCGTTCTCCAGGCGCCTCTGTCCTCCACCATCCCCCTCAGTCCTCCCAGCTCTGTGCCCATTGTGTCTACAATGCCATCTAGCCATCTCATCCTTGGCCTTCCCCTTCTTCTTTTGCCGTCCAGCTTTCACAGCATCAATGCCTTCTCAAGTGAATCCTCCCTTCTCATTTGATGTCCGAAGTACTTTAGCTTCATCTTTACTATTAGACCTTCCAATGAGCAGTCAGGGTTAATTTCTTCTAAGATTGACCTATTTGTTCTCCTCGCTGTCCAGGGTACTCTCAAAACTCTCCTCCAACACCACATTTCAAAGGCATCTATTCTTCTGCGTTCAGCCTTCCTAATTGTCCAGCTCTCACATCCATACATTACTACTGGGAAAACCATTGCCTTGACTATTCTAATTTTTGTTTGCAATGTGATGTCTCTGCTTTTCACTATGTTCATGTACTACTACTTCATATATAACATTTAACAAGTGCACCCTCCACCCTTGGGATCTTCCTTTGCTTCCCACATATCTTAATTCTCTAATTTAATTGTTATACCTTCCCCTATTTCATAAAGCTAATGCTACCTCCTCCTCCCTCTTCCCTCTCTTTCGTGTTCAGGGAATGAAGAAGCAGTCGGGTGAAGTAGTGAAATTCAGCTCTTTAATAGTGGGGTTTGAACACAGTTTGGATGGGGCAAAACTCGGACTTATATACACTATAAACAGTAACGGTAACAATAATACAAGAAGCCCATTGGCTAACAGAGTGTGCACATTTTTCGATCCACTTGCATAAGAATAGATACATGGGAAAAGATACATTCCGCTCCTGTCACAAAACACAGTTAAGATACATAACACTCTCCATCAGGTGCCAGAGCAAGATTCTTGTTCTGGCACCTCTAGCGGCATGAGGATTTAAGTTTGGCCAACAAGAAAATCAATTTGTGGCTTCATTGTGGCAGTTTAAAGTTTGACCTGGACACAAAGGAAGAGGAATTCACATGGGTATCAATATGGTGCTGGTTAAATACCCATTACTGGTTTCACTCCGATGAGCAGCAGCTTTCTCAAGTCTAAACGGAGGTCTCCCTGCATTGCTGGCCCCTTGAAATTGCTACTCAAAACTTTTCAACCATTATGCCCCACGACTCACCCTGTCAAAGTCTCGCCATAATTAAAACAAAAAAGTTCACATGCATGAAGAACCTTTGCACACATGTAGGTAGTCTGCTTTTATACGTATCATTTATAGCACACTAGCAGGTGTGCCCAGCTTTGCCCGGGAGTTCTTATCTGGGTTACCCTTACCTGGATGGTCTTCTACACACACACCCCACATACGTGTATGTGCGCACACACATGCACGCACACACACAGAGAGAGAGAGAGCTAGAGAGATATACACATGCACCTTATCTGTCATTTGTTTGTTGTCCTCCTCTGTCACCTCTGCAGCCCAGGCGAATGACGGTGAGCGGGAGCAGCAGGGGCCAGGCTGTTGGATGTGGCCAGGCCAAGAAGAAGCAGGTCCTGCACCCGCTTCCTTGGCTGCCTAGTGGCGAGTGCGGGGCCTGGTGCTGTTGGGCCTGGCAGCGGCGGCAGGGGAGGGCAGATGGAAGGATGAGGTGAAGAGCAGGCCGCAAAATACCCATCCTCACATTTTTGGGGAAGCGTTGGTTGCCGGTTAGCCCAGGAGGCGAGTGCAAGGTCTGTTGCCAATGGGCCTGGCTGGCAGCAGTGGCAGAGAAGGGTGCTGGTATGATCGGCATCTGTTGGTGCATCTGTTGGTGCACGGCCATAGCCCCTCCCCTCTCATGCTCATGCTGGCCTCTCTGATTGGCTGGCGCGGGCTGCAGGGGCCGCTGGGGGTTGTAGTTTTTGTTGTTTTTGCTACTTTGTGGGGCACAGGGGCCCCCATGGCAGTCCAGATCTTGACATTGATCTTCTCTGGACCGCCAGGTAACTGTGCACAGTGTGGTTGTGGACACTACAGGGGTGTGAATTCGTATTAATGACCCACAAGGGGACATCTCTCTTTTATAGATATAGATTTCTAGGCAAGGCAAATGAAAGTTAAAAGAAATGCTGCTTAGATGACTAAGTTGGTGATTTACCGCACAATTTGATTCCCATTAGGCAGAGATGGAATCGAATTAAAAACCAGTTACCACAATATATAAAGCTCGATGCAAGAACACCCTACAGGGAATCATCTCTTCATTGGGGAAACATCATTCAGTGAGCAATGGTGGCTTAATTTTGCCGTGACTGGCTGGCATCTATGTTTTGCTCTGTGTGATTGCCTGATCTGATGCAAAGAGGCACTGCACAGGGGAAAGGGATTCACCACCACCACCCCATGCCAGATAGAAGACAATGAGGTCTCCTGCAATGATACCAGTTATGGACTACCAGGTTCCCTTATAGGTCAGCAGTTTAATTAAATTTCAATAAATGTGGCCCAAGCTTTATACCAAAGGTGCCCAAACTACAGCCTGTGGGCCATATCTGGCCAACAGTGCCAAATCATCCAGCCTGCACTGCCCGTGCCGTTCCTGGAAGCAGAATAAAACACACCCTTGTGTGTACAAAATGCTGGCATAAATGCACCTGTGGCTGTCATAAATGCTTTTACAACAGGCAAGGGCGCATTTATGGTAGCGTTTTTCGCATATGCGGGTGCATTTTACTTCCACTTCTGGTGGGAGGAACCATGTGACCAGCCCGCTGAACCACGTGCTTGGCCCATGGCCTGAAAGGTTTGGGCACCCCTGCTTTATACCATAACAACTGTGTCTTGCCCCTTTCTTTAACAGGCTCAGGGTATCTGCATTGTTTCATCAGCAGTAAATGTGCTTTGAAAGCTTGAAGCTCTCTGTGGCATCCAGGGAAAGCGACAAATAAAAAAGAAACATATTCCATTATTATTTTTAAAATAGCTAAAACGAATGAGTCAACACTGCTTCATGCACATCACTGTATCCATTCATCACAGCGTAATCACAAAACATTGTACTGAAGCTGTTAGTAACTACAATACAAACTTCTTTCAAAGCAATCATAAAGATGAGGATTCGTTGTATATTATATGTGCTTTTGTAGGTTGAATATAATATAATTATTGTCTATATTGTATTATTGCGTTTACTGTATAATTATTGTGTGAACCACCCTGAGTCGGGTTTCCTGACTGGGCGGCATACAAGTGTGAGAATTAAATTAAATTAAATTAAATTAAATTAAATTAATTGACAAAATCTGTCAGATTCACTTTTCTTTGCCTTCATTTCTGTTGTTTTTAAACTTCCAATTCCTTCTGTCAAATTTCTCAACAAATGCTACGATTTACAGTAAAACCGCTACTTACGTAAAAAGTATGTTCTGTAGGCTTTTATGTAAATCAGTTTTTTACTTAACGCGAAGCAAACCCATAGGAAAAATGAATTTTTACTTAACTCGAAGCAAACCCATAGGAAAAATGAATTTTTTACTTAACTCAAAGCAAACCCATAGGAAATTATTACTACTACTTACTTTATTACGGAAATTGTGTTATGTAAATCGGGATATTTATGTAAATTGGGACATGGTTTTAGTACAAAAAATCATTATGTAAGTTGAATTTTATGTAACTTGAGGCATATGTAAGTTGGGGTTTTACTGTATTTTTGTTTTTTAAATTAAAAATGAACTAAATAAAATGTTTGCACTGATTTGAGTTCAATCCCTAGTTCGTGGTTAGAGGAACTGCATGGGTGTATTCAAGAAGAGGATCATGTCAGAGAAGGGGAAAATAATTTTCCCCATATCATTTGCCCCCCAGTTAAATTCTCTCACACAATTCTATTACTATTCTGATTATAAAACTGTTTGAATAGTAGAGGCCATCCCATGCTAATGGTGAGCTTTGTCCAAAAACTAGAAGAAATGAAATGTCTGGAAAGAGAAAGCCTTTTTCTTATACAGTTTGGGCCCTAAAGAAATTTAAACCTAGTGAATTTTGCCACTAACTGTTGTGAGTTGCATTTGTCCGTCGGTATGGTACAATATTTACTTTTTGTTTTCATTTTGTTAAACACTTAGTTTTGCATTCCATATCTGTTGATACATTTTATATGATATTCAGATGATAAAAAGTTTGCTTTAAAAATAATAATTAGTTCCCGTTACAGTTGCTAACTCCACCTTAATTTAGTTTACATTGCATCCATAATTCTTTGGTTTTTTATTAATCAAAAAGTAAATAGTTACTTTTGAATGAGGAATCATCCTTGAATGCTATGACTTTTGGACAAAACATATGTAACAACTGAAGCATCGTGTTATAAAACTGTAACGATAATAATAGTGTGCCATCAAGTCAATTCTGAATTACAGCAACCCTTTCCAGTTTTTTTTAAAGGTAGAACATTCAGAGACGTGGTTTACCATTTCCTTCTTCTGGAGGCGCACTGGGACTATTTACCTTGTCCAGGGCTACACAGGCTGGTTCTTCTTTTGGGATGTACAGTGGGAAACAAACTCCCAATCTCTGGCCAAATGATTAAACCACTGCGCCATCCAGAAAGCTTAATAAAATAAAACACAGTAAAATCTCAAGATATGAAGTTAATTTGTTCCTCGAGGTTTTTTGTATTTTGAAAATTTCGTTTCTCAAAACATGATTTCCCATAGGAATGCATTGAAAAGCAAAAAAATCCATTCCAGAGCTCAGAAAAAGCAAAAAAAAATATGTATTTTTTCTGTCCAAAACTCTTCTTAAAGTGCACTTTGGAATTTTTCGCTGCATGTTGGCCACTTTTTATAGAAAGATTTGAACAGATAAAAGAGGTGTATTTGGCTTTTTTCTGAGCTTTGGAACTTATTATTTTGGTTTTCAATGCATATTCGGCACATTTCCTCTGGTAATTGCAGGAAAAGTACCTGCCAATCAGCTGTTGAGGAGACAGGGAAATTTTCGGCACTTTGTGGCTGCAGGGAAAGCTTCTGGCAGTGCCAAAACATGACCAAAAATAATAATCCAAAAATGGAACAGAAACATTCCAAACACCCTCCCACCACTGTGAAAAGTGTTGAAAGAACCCCCCCCCCCAAAAAAAACATATCTTGGGGAAAAAACGTATCTCAAAGCAATTTTTTTTTAGATTTCCTTTCATATCGCAAGTTTTTCATAGGTCGAACCATTCGTAACTTGAGGTTTTATTCTGTAAGCAACACCAAAATTTGTAACATACTATCTCCAAGCTCTAGCAAAAGTGGAATTTACAATGAACCCACGATTTCCCACTGGTTATTTCCCAACTCTGACTATTTTTTTGATGGAAACTCTTAAAAACCAGTCTCAATTGTAGGTTTCTGTGATGGACTTGGCTGCAATAGGAGATAGACACAGCAAGCAAAGCCCTCTTCTGAGCAAGATGGAATTATCTGCCCAGTAAGAGAAGGAGAAAAAGAAGATGAAAGAGTGTATATAATGAACCCTGGATCTTCAGAAACAAGACTTTGCTATATTATTACTGGCTGTGCTCTTAACCTCAAACAACTTTGGTTTCCCTTTTGTGAAATGAAGTCCTTTGAGATACTGAGCTAAATGGCACTTTTCTAATACAAAGCACAGTTAGCGTTCGGAGGCTGTGAACCCATGGCTATTGGAAGCTTCATATATCCTGATACATTTTGAGAGCATTCACACTGCAAAATAAAATCATCTGTCCCCAAAACTCTTGGCATGCATGGCTGGGGACAACTATTCCCCCCACCCGCAGACGGAAATGATGTTTAGGAGATCTTACTCAAAGAAAAGAACTATGGTAGGGAACTGTGTTACTGCTGGAAGATAGCTTGGGAAGGAACAAAATCCTAAACAGCAGCTGAATTTGAGAATGAAAGGAAACCCTGAGTTGGTGTCTGTCTGCTGTTTCTCCTTGCAAGTCAGCAAATTGCTCTTGCTCTTTCCTTTTCTAAAGTGTGTCCTTCACAAAGACAGTGTAGTTCAGCAAGTTAAAAGAAATTTCTGCAGTAATGTTTGAAATCTCCGCTGGGGCTAAATCAAGAAAACCAGGCTTAAAGTTACCCATAGTTAAGGTCTGGTGTAGGCAGTGAGCCAAAGAGAATGAGCATTAGATGCAAGGTATATGCATCAGATGGGCACCACTCATTCATCCTTTGGGGTACACAGAAAGAGCCTCCTCAAAGATTGTGAATACAATTGGCTGTACCCTGGGCAGCAAACTTGCTGGCTAATCTTTCTAATCTTTCATTTAAAACAAGGGTCCAAAACTTTTCAGCTGTGGGCCAATCACATGGTTGAGTGTGCCGGTTGCATGGTTCCTCCCATCCAGAAGCGGAAGTAAAACATGCACGTGTGGGTGCATAATGTACCCATGCATGCACATAAAGCTGCCATAACTGACCCACAGCTGTTGTAAATGAGTTATGTGCATGTACACACACATTTTACTTCTGCTTCTGGGAGCAGCGCAGGCAGAGCAGGTCAGATTAATTGGCACCACAGGCCGTATATGGGCTGTAGTTTGGGCACCCCTGAATTAAAAGAACAGTGTGTGTGTGTGTGTGTGTGTGTGTGTGTGTGTGTGTGTGTGTGTGTGTGTGTGTGTGTGTGTGTGTGTGTGTGTGTGTGTGTGTATATAGATAGATATATAGATAGATATATAGATAGATAGATAGATATAGATATATAGATATAGATATAGATATAGATATAGATATAGATATAGATATAGATATAGATATAGATATATAGATATAGATATATATATAGATATAGATAGATAGATAGATAGATAGATAGATAGATAGATAGATAGATAGATAGATAGATAGATAGATAGATAGATAGATAGATAGATATAGATATATATCTTAACCTATAAAACCAAGGGTTAACCGTTGGAAATGGCTATAGGTTGCTATGCCTCGCCCTACTTGCCTGCACTCACCCTTCGTGCACACGGCCGATCTGGGTCCGCAGGTCAACGAAGGATTGAGAAAACGGGCAGTGGGGCAACAGCCCCACAAACGCGAAAAAAGGGAAACAACTTCACTTCCCAACATTTGGGGAGACAAAAGGGGTCTGTCCCCCCAAGCCTTCCAGAGCCAGGGGAGACAGCAGAGAGGGGATCCCCCCGTAGGACACCAAAAAAACACAAAAACAAACAATCAAAAACATCCAAAAATACACAAAAACAAACAAAAATAACACCAAAAAACAATACAAAGTAAACAACAACAAACATTTCCAAACACACCCAGCACCCAGCCAAACACCACAAAATCCAACCACCACCACCACCCCAAATAAAGAAAAACAGCCAACTCACCACCAGACGACCTCACACAACAACGACTGGAAATGAAATGAATAAAAAAAGAGACTACTTGCTGGAAGAAGCTCCACCCAGAGGCCATGAGAGAAAAAACAGTCAAAATACAAGATAACTCCTACCAGCACCACTTGCTGCCCACAATAGTAAAAAAAAAATCAAAAAGATACAACAGCCCCACACAAAAGACCCCAAGAGTAAAAACAAGTAAAAACAAATAACACAAAATCACAATTTTACACAAATCAAAAACAGATGTCACTAAAATAAAATAAAAACTATTCAAAAATCCTGTGCTGAATTTTTACTCAAATAAAAAACAAAAACATCAATACACAGTTTAAAAACATTTATTGTGAAAAACATGTACTTTCACATTTTTTAAATTATTACCTACGGTACAACAATTTTAAAAAATACATACTAAAAATTATTGGGTTAAATAATTTTTTTGGAAAAAGTATATCATCCTTTATTCTTTTTTTCATCCACAAAACCAAAACACCAAACAAAACTCATCACAGTTTATAACAGGCCACCAAAAAAAAATTTGTATAAATAAAATTTTAAAAAATTTCAATTATAGACTAACCTCTTCTTTACAAACATTAACAACAAAAACAAAAACTTTCCAACACCATTTATAACAGCCCGGCAACGCTGGGCAACCTCTGCTAGTATATAGATATAGATATAGATATAGATATAGATATAGATATAGATATAGATATAGATATAGATATAGATATAGATATAGATATAGATATAGATATAGATATAGATATAGATATAGATATAGATATAGATCTTATCATTCCTTCCTGCCATACTTCACCCATTGAGTCTTGGGCTCCGTCGGGTACGTTGAGCTCCGGGCTCCGTCATGTAGGTTGTATTATTATCATCATTATTGTATATTTATTTTGTACTGATATATAACTTTGTAATTTGTAACTGTACTGTATGTTCTCTGCTGTAAGATGCCCCGAGTCACAATTTTGTTGAGTAGGGCGGGATATAAATCTAATAAATGAAATGAATGAAATGAAATGAATGCCTCCTTACCATCTGTGTCTGTCACCACCTTGTGGCCTCAGGTTTGTGCGTGTGCAAGTCTTAGATTACTCAGATTAGTTAGCATAAATGTGGCCCTCTCAAAAGATCTATATTTTATGAAGCTTATTTAAGTAAGTTAAAGAAATGAATATAGCATAGGAAATCAGACATGCAATCTAGTCATTCATAGAATACATACAAAAATAAAGAAAACTTAGCTAGGTTTGGCCCTTCTGGGGCCCCCAGTACTCACAGGTCCATTCTGTGAGGCCCTTCCCCTGGACTTCAATGGCGAAAGAGAAAGAAAAATTCCTCCCTCTTTGGTTTTATTCTTTTGATACCAACCTCCTCACATGTGGAATCTCATAATTATAATTGACTGGTGGAAAAGTGCCAGGCTCCCTCCTTCACATGGGAAAAGAATCCACCGTCCGCCTTATCACACAGGTGGCTGTTTATAACTGTTTCTCTAATTCAGGCTTCCAAAGCAACATGTCTGGTTCTAGCAAGCAAGTCTAAACTAACTGGGTCCCATCCTTGGATGAGCAGAAGCGCAGAGTTGTATAGTGAGCAAAAGATCATGGGGGGGGGGGGGGGGGAATAGCCCAAAGCTAGGATTATCATGCTGAGGTAAAGGTCTCGAAATAAATAGTCAGTTAAAACTGTTTTTAAACCCCCCCAAAAGCAAGCTAAAACATACATAAAATAAAGTGCAGTTCTCAAATTCATCACGTCAATAAGCATCCTGTACCCTGTAAACTGCAGAGGCTGTGTTGGCTTAGTGGTTAAAATGCTGAGCTTGTCAGCTGGGAGGTCAGCAGTTTGAGACCCGAGTGCTGCATGACGGAAAGAGCACCCATCGTCTGTCACAGCTCCTGCCAACCTAGCAGTTTGAAAGCAAGAAATTGCAAGTAGAAAAATAGGTACTGCTTCAGCAGGAAAGGCAACTGTTCCATGAGTCTCGGCTGGCTCTTTGGCTGAAAATGGAGATGAGCACTGCCTCCCTAGAGTCAGACACAACTGGCTTTCAAGAGCTTTACCTTACCCTGTAAACTAGCCTAAAGTTTTCTAAGTGCTAAAGGGATATGCAAGTACAAGTCCAATGTGCCTCTAAACAGGGCATAGCAGGCGGGGGGGGGGAGGGGAAGGGATCAGTTTCTTCCCTTTTGTCTCAAATCCCTGCAACATTGGTCAATTTTGTACAAGGAGCAAATTTTAATTCAGCATCCAGATACAGAGCATGTTGAAGGTGCACTAGAACTTCAATGAAATCCCAAATGTTTAGCTGCTCTTGGTTGGTCTTGCTCAACAGTTCATTATTATGACCTGGTAGAAAAGGAAGTACTAATCAAGTCTGGCCAGATTATCCTGCTATGGTTATCCTGCCAGTGGCTCAATACTGACCTGACAACCCTGAGGACTAATGCCTTGGATGCTGAAGTCCATAGGGAAGGGTGATGGTCCCCAAGTGGATTAAATTCCATTTGAATCCATCTTGATGGAGGGCAGCAGCTTCATCCATCTTGGCCTGGAGCTGAGGAGGACTTTGAGTGCCAAAAGGGCTCAGGACTAGAAAATGACATGCAGAACTGGATCAGTGGTATGAATGTCACTCTGCGATGTGGAAGGCAGATGAAAGGCCACAGCATTATATTCACAAGACAGTCTTCATGGCTGATCACAATGAGAATTACCAATATTCAGAATCGGATACGGCACACAAAGAAGAAGAAAAAGAAGAAGAAAGGAGACAGTGCCGCCCATTATAAGCTAATTCTGGCACATGCTGTGCGACAAGCAGAAAGCAATATGTGCAGCTGGACAACCCGCAAACCTCAAAAAGAAGCTACTCATGAAAACAGCCTTATATAAAACATCCAATGGCATTTTTTTTCTGTGCCTCATTTCTGTGTGTCTTCCAAATAATGTATCATGTGCCTTATTTACTCTGTCTCATAAAATGTATTTTTAAAAATTATTTTAATCTGCTGCCAAGAACCAGATAGGTTGCCCTTTACTGTTTTGCCCTTAGGATTTCTCTCCTCCTCTTAAGTCATCCAGTTCTTTTTGTTCAGCGCCTCTCAAGAAAATTAGTTGTATCAGGAGTTCTCTTCTTTGATATCTTGGCATACAGACATGTGAGTTTGTCTGTTGGAAAAACAGGAGTAAGCATCCTGAAATTCTGGCTCATTGAACTTTAATTTTTTTTAATGCCTAGACACATTATATTGGGAAAGATCAGAATAAAACAAGGCAGTCAAATTTCATCTCTTTATGAAATGTTACAATATAGTCAAGAGTTGGAAGTATAATGGTAACCTTGTGTTGCTGGCTAATCTTTCTCACACTGGGTCAGGCGAAATGAACTGCAGAATGGGCTCACCAAAAGGTGGCTCCATTTTGGCAGTTTCACGGCTGGCCTAGACACAGAAGAAGAAGTTGGAAGTAATTAGTTATAAATATATAGCTACCTGCAATTAATTCCTCCAACTAATCACAAAGATGTAACTAAGTTACATTACAACTGCACCTGAACAGCAGATACCCTAACTTGTGTTGCAATGCTACTGTAACTCGTTAAGTAATTTTTATAGGTATAAGAAATGTGGTGTTGGAGGAGAGTTTTGAAAGTCCCCTGGACAGCAAAGAGAACAAATAGGTCAATCTTAGAAGAAATCAACCCCGACTGCTCCTTAGAAGGTCAAATAGAAAAGATGAAGCTAAAGTACTTTGGACATCAAATGAGAAGGGAGGACTCACTTGAGAAAGCCTTGATGCTGGGAAAGGTGGAGGGCAAAAGAAGAAGGGGGCGGCCAAAAATGAGATGGCTAGATGGTATTTTAGATGCAACGGGCACAGAGCTGGGCGAGTTGAGGAGGATGGTGGAGGACAGAGGTGCCTGGCGGGCAATGGTCCATAAGGTCACAAAGGATTGGAATCGACTGTGCAACTGAACAACAACAAGAGGTGACCTCCAAAATGGTTGAGAATGAGTATTAAGTGGTTCCAATGCACCTCAAGTCATATCTTATGTTTTGTGGTAGGCCCCACTGTGTGAATCTACCAGATGGGACGAGAGAAGCCATGCTGCAATTTACTTTTATGGTTGCTCAATAGCAGGTCACACTTCAGGTCAAAACAGAAATTGAAACCACTCTCAAAAGGCGGTGGTTAATATCCAACATATAAGTATAAGAATCATAATTGAAATATAGCCATAAAGGGGAGGGGCATGATCTGTTCTCAATCAACCCACAGAGTCCAATCTCCTGCTCACCACCTCCCAAGGTCATGAGTTTAATTGTTGCACTGCAATAACCATTAAGAGTCCCTTCCCCCGATATTTAACCTATATCTGACTCCCTATAATTTGAGCCCATTATTATGTGTCCTGTACTCTGGGGTGACTAAGAACCGATCTTTCTCCTCTTCTTTTTGACTCTATTTCAAGTATTTGACGAGTGCTATCATCATATTTGCCGCCGCCACCCCCGGACTTTGCCAGCGGTTGGGGCAGAGAGGCCGCTGCACCAACGGGTGCCAGGACCCCTCCACCACCGGCGCCCTTGGGCCCCACCCTTGGCCAGGACTTGAAAAGGTCACTATGGTGGTGGGTGCCAGGACTTCGCCGCCACCGCTGTCGGATTTTGCCTGCGGCCAGGGCAGAGAGGCCATTGCAGTATTGTATTGTTGTATATTCTTATATGCTGTTCTTGTAGGTTAAATATTGTATAATTGTTGTGCATATTGTATTATTGTGTATATTGAATAATTGTTGTGTGACCTGCCCTGAGTCTGGTTTCCTGATTGGGTGGCATACAAGTGGCAAAATTAAATTATATTAGAATTAAATACACACACACCCCCCTCATCTCCTTTTCTCAAGGCTAGATAGGTCCAGTTGCTTTAGTCTTTCTGCATAGGATTTGGCTTCCAGTAGTCCTTGTTGATCTCCTCTGAACTTGTTGCAGTTTATTGGCATCCTTTTTAAAGTGTGGTGTGCTCTACATAGGAAATGGAAGTTGTAATAAATTGAAATGGAGCCTTTATTTTGTAAATTAAAATGGATGCTGTTGTTCACTTTCCTTCCCTAGAAGGGGTGAAGAGAAGCTTTGCAATTGACCTTCGAGCCAGGTGCAAATTATTTTCCTCTTGGATAGTCAAAATAATCTAGGACTGTGAGAACTGAAAGAGGGTTGTTGGATGTTGGAGTCTTACCCAGCAAGAGAGCGGAACAGGTGGGACAAAGCGCTATTGGTGATACCCTGTATAACGGAAATAAAATGTTCATTATATGGGGCTTCATTATACGAGTTATACCTCACTTAATGAAAACCCCATATAACGAAAAATTCGTAATGCTGGGTATCACGGTTAGCGCAAAATCACTTTGTTATACAAATTTTTCGTTATACGAAGCATTCGTTATACAGGGTTCCACTGTATAGTTATTCTTTTCTTATTTTACAAATAGGGAAGGGAGAAATGTAAGAATGTTCCTTTTTATTTTCATAATGTTTTGTATTTCTGATTTTTTATTTTTTACTTCATATAATAAAGCTTTGACCTTTTACAGAAGACTTTCTGGATTATTATTTTTATTTGGAGCATAAGCTAGTGGGAGTATTCCAGTTCCTTTTGAACCATTACTGCCATTTTGCTACCGAATCTATGTATTGCTAAGTCCTACCTGATCTGGTTGGTTTGTAGACATAAGCAGTCAGATATTGAAACCTATCATAGACTTCCCTAGCCCAGGAGCAGAACCTCGTGTACTATGAAGCAGCAAAGCTGGCTTCCTAAATGGGTGGAGGGCTCTGTCAGATGGAATGGGGTCTGTAATAGTGGGATAATGGGCTATCTTATCCTTACAGAGGTCAGGAAATATCAGTGCTTGGAAATAATTAATTGGAAATAACAATCTATATTTTATTAAAGTTTTCAACAAGGAATTCAAAAATAATTTATTCAGCTATAGTAACTTCTGTAAGAAATCGTGACTTTCTCGACGGTTTTGAATATTTTTGGTCATTGTTAGTCATTCTAATTAATTTTTAGAAAAGTTATACATATCATACCATTAGTAATTTAATCTGCTACTAATTATTAACATATTGTATTATATTATTCATTTCCCCAAGAATTGATAGCAAATTGAAATTGTAATGTTCACTCATTAGATTCAACACTAATTGTTTGTAAGCTCAAATTTGTAATTTGTAGATTGAAGCCATCCACATTTGATTGTTTGCATTTCCTCTTATTTTGAATCCTGCTCTCTACAATTGTGACAGAACTTTTTTTCCATCCAGAAAAGAAAAATAAAGCTAGTCGCTGCAGACTGATAGCTTATTTAACTGTATTTAAACTCCAATGCTTACTCAGCACGACAGGTCTTAGAAATAGAAGTACAAGGAGGTCACTACAGAATCCAGCCACCATATTAAGGCCTTGAGGGTCTTACATTTAAGGATTTTTAAATAGACCTATTCTGACATTTGCCACAAAACCACTCCTGCCAACTTCTGACAATATTTAAAAATTTCCATATTGAGTGAGTGATTAAATGAGTGACTGAATTAAGGTAGACTTAATCATTGACTCAACCACACTTTGAGCATCATGCATGCCTCGGAATATTTCAATTTAATTTCTTTGGAATTACGTCAATGCTTCTCAAGGTGTTGACCAGCCAGGTAGAATAGGAACGTTCACATATTAGTGATGGACTGGAAGGTCGGAGTTTGATACCAAAGTAGTACTGCATGATGGAGTGAGCTCCCCTCTCTGTCCCAGCTCCTGCCAACCTAGCAGTTCGAAAGCAAGAAATTGCATGTAGATAAATAGGGACCACTTCAGTGGGAAGGTAAACAGCATTCCGTACACTCCGGTGTCTAGGCATGCCTGCCACATGTCCATGGAAACGTTTGCAAATGTAAACCGCACTGGCTCTTTGGCTATAAGCAGAGATGAGCACTGAAACTTAGAGTCGGATACGACTGGCTTTCAAGCAAATGTGACCTTTACCTAGGACTCATATGGCCTTGTTTCGATTGCCCACTTGGCCATGGAAGCACAATGGGGAAGTGGAACTGATAAAAATCACTCCTTAAACATCACTGCAGGACGGAAATGAGCTCCTGTCTTCATCCCAGCTCCTGCCAACCTAGCAGTTCGAAAGCAAGAAATTGCAAGTAGATAAATAGGAAGCGTTCCGTGCGCTCCGGTGTCTAGTCATTGCCTGCCACATGACCACGGAAACGTCTGCAGAAGCAGACAGCACTGGCTCTTCGGCTTAGAAACAGAGAGAAGCACTGCACCCTAGAGTCGGATACGACTGGCTTTCGAGCAAGGGAAACCTTTACCTTTACTTAAACATCACTCTTATCTTGAAAGCCCTATTAGTGTGTCTGAAAATGGTTCTGACTTGACGGCAGATTATAACAACAATAATAGTATTAGAGAGGTGGAAAGATAGGCTGAAATTTATATTGTGCCATCTAACATTAAGCATCTGCAGACATGTATCCAACAGTGACAAATTAGCAGAATACAAGTCCACAAATATGACAGATGGTGATGGATTCAGGCAGCCATTTGCTTCTCGCTCCTATTTAATGATCCATCTTTTCAGTCGGCTAGAAAGCAGTCCTCTGTCGCGATAAACCCTCAAATTTGGAAATCACATCTTCCAAATGTTAATTCTAGACTGCTAGGTGAATGGCTCATCACACAGTGGGTGCGTGCCTGGCTGAGAGTGATAAATTGCTCATCTGAATGCTCCACCACCAAAAGTTTGAAGTGAATGGAAGTAGGAGAGAGTTAAGGGGAAAACTTGAGGGGGGAAACTACAAACAGAAGGGGCTTTGTTTTTGTGCTACTGTTGACACAGAAGGATGACTGAATTTCACAAACTAATTCAAAAGAGTCAACCAAATCACAGTCTGCATAGTGAATTTACTGTATTTGTAAACAGTACATCACTACAGCTCTGTTTAAATTTAGAAGCAATTTTCCTTTTCCCTCTCTCCCTTCCTGTCACCTTTGGTGGCACATTAGCACAGGGGAGCCAAACTACAGCCCAACCTGCTCCACCCTCACCACTCCCAGAAGTGGAAGTTAAACATGCCCATGCATGTGCAAAATGCTGCTGTAGAACACCTGCTGCTGTCGTAAACATGTTTACGGCAGCCGCAGGTGCATTTATGGCAGCGTTTTGCAAATGTGTGGGTGCGTTTAATTTAATATTTTAGTATTAATTTTAAACTTTTTATGCCACCCACTCAGGTGAACCTGACTCAGGACGGTTTAAATTCCGCCTGTTGTGGGAGGAACCATGTTACTGGCCCACTCAACCATGTGACCAGTCCATGGCCCAAAAAGTTTGGGCACCCCTGCTTTAGAGGAACAAACAGCTTTTAAACAACATCCTTTCTTTGGAAAGAAGAAAAAATGAAATGAAATCCTCCTGCATAATCGTTAACAGATGTACAAACACACTTTGAGATGAATATATTACTGAGCCCTAATTATCACCATGCTCCTCACAATTAAGCTAGTAGGTGCACATATGACATGCTGGTAATGAGTGCAAAAAGATTGGCATATGTGCATGAAAACTAAACGAATCGTAGAGTTGGAACTGCATATGAGGCCATCGAGTCCAATCCCTTGCTCAATGCAGGGATCCAAATCTGACTGATGGTAGTCCAATTTTCTCTTTCCACTGTGTAAGGCAGGGGTTCTCACCCTTGCTGCGCCATGGGCCGGACAACTCCCCTCTGAAAGCTAAGCGGGCCAGACACGTGGTTCCCCATGCTGGTGGGTGCATTTGCACATGCACAGTTGTGTCTGCTTCCAGGGTCATCGCTGTGGGCTGGATGGAATGGTGTCAGGGACCAGGGCCGGTCCATGGGCCGTTTAGTGTAAGGGACCAAAGACAATGAAACAGCCGAAGGGTTGGCTTAACACAGGTTTATTGCATGATGATCCGGAGGAACATGTGGTAATGGCGGATGGGTAGCTCAATATATACAGCTGGCTATACATTTGAAAGTGGCTCGTCGACAGACTATTGGTTGCTGCCTGCGTGACGTCGTAGAAGGTCACGCCCTTCTTGACCAGGTGAAGAGGTGGCGGGGAATCTTCCCGCGCTGCTGAACCAGGTGAATCTGAGCCATGAGAGCTGGACGCTTGCTATTGCCATCTAGTGCACTAGCTCGCGTCCCCTTATCAGGTTTACATTGATACAGCTGAAGGTTATAATGTTGCACACAGAAAGGTTACATTGTTAACACATGGCAAAGGTACATTGTTAAAGGCACAGCTTTACAGAACACAACATCCCTCCCCCCTAGGATGAGACGAAGTCTCTCAGCCAAGATGGCTTGTTGCATGTGCGTTTGGGCCGTGAAGAGGGCTGACCCCCCCCGGGGGCGCTACTGCTTCTTTGTTCCCTGGTCCCTTGTCCTGAAATGGGAGAGGGAGACTCGTTAGTGGCTTGCTGCGGTCTGGCGGCCTTAGGGGAAGGGAAAAACTCCATTGTGGGCAGACCGGGGGCAATCGGGGCTAACGAAAAACCCCTCTTCTCGCTTGGATGGGTGGGGGACCACTCCGAAAAAACCCCCCGGTTCTGAAAATCAAAATCTAACTTAGTAGGGGTATCCGCATTTGTGGGGACATTCCGCGAGATATGTATGGGGTCGGGTTCCTCCTCCTCCTCAGAAAGATCCCCTAGGATATCTACGAGAACATCCTCCTCCCCCCTTGGTGGGGACCTGCGGTCCCCTTTTCCTCCCCCTTGGGCTGAACGGGTGGGGGAGAACCCTAACGCTGATTTTTTCCCTGTTTGGTCTGTGCCCTGCTCATCGGAGACCCTGCGTCGGAGCTGGTCCGCGTGCCGCCTCCACAGGAGCCCTGTACTGGTTTCCACGCGGTACGACACGGGGCCGGTTTGCTCCACAACTACGCCCGGTACCCAGGCTGGGCCCGTGCTGGCGTAATTCCTGCAATGCACGGGGGCGCCTACACTGAAACTCTTTGTGGCCTCCAGCCCGATGTTCCTTCCTTTGTCCTCTACCCTCGTGGGGTCTAGCCTAGTAAGTATGGTGGTCAGTTTCCTACGCATTAAGAGCTCTGCGGGGGAGTATCCTGACGCCAATGGGGTCACCCTGTACCCTAGCAGAAACTGACACACTTGTAGGTTCAGATCCCCGGGGCCCATGCGCCGCAACGCGTCCTTCGTGGTGCGGACGAGGCGCTCTACTTGGCCATTGGTGGCTGGGTGAAACGGGGCGGAGGTGATATGCCGCACGGCGTTAATCTCCATGAATGCCCTAAACTCGGAGGACGTGAAACAACTAGCGTTGTCGCTAATTAATGTGTCGGGTATGCCGAACGTGGAAAAGAGCCTCCGCAAGTGCCTAATGGTCTGGGACGAGGAGGTGCTCGTGACTGGGATAACCTCCAACCACTTGGAGAAGGCGTCCACTACAAGAAGGAACAGGGTGCCTCTGAACGGGCCCGCGAAATCAACGTGCACCCGGGACCACGGCCCCTTAGCCACGTCCCATTCCCTGTGGGGAAGGCGGGCCTCCTCTGGTCTGGAGCATTGGCAACTTTCACAAGTGCCGACCATGTGCTCGATGTCGGCGTCCAGCTGGGGCCACCAGAAGTAACTCCGGGCCAGCGCCTTGGATCGCACGATGCCGGGGTGGCTGACGTGCAGCAGTTTGAGCACCCGCGGCCGAAGGGAAGTGGGAATCACCACCCGCTGCCCCCACAAGAGGCACCCCCTCTCTAGGGACAGCTCTAACTTTTTTCTGAAAAATGGGGCGAACTCCTCCGCTGGGGAGGACGCCGGCCACCCTTTCTGCACCCAGGAGCTAACTGCCGCTAACGTCTTGTCCTTCTCTGTCGCTTTGGCAATGTCGGCGGGCATTACGGGGGGCGAATCCAGCACCTCTATCATAAGAACCTGATGGTCCCGCTCCCCCTTGCTCACCTGGCTGGGCGTTAGGGGGAGGGGAGACCTTGATAGAGCGTCCGCATGGCTGATCTCTTTCCCGGGCCGGTAGACCAACGCGTGCTGATACGCGTTGAGAAAAATGGCCCACCTGAGCATCCTTGGGGACAGGATCTGTGGGGTGGGCTTATCCGCGGTAAAGATGCCTAGCAGGGGCTTGTGGTCCGTTACAATGGTGAAGGGGCGGCCATACAGAAAATCGTGAAATTTTTTCGTCCCCGCGACTATTGCTAGTGCCTCCCTGCCTGTCTGTGCGTTGTTTCTCTCCGCTTGGGACAGGGACCTGGAGTAAAATGCTATCGGGGCCTCCCTTCCGTTTTCCAACATGTGGCACAGCACCGCCCCCACCCCCACCGGGGATGCATCACAGGTCAGAACTACCGGGCGTTTGGGGTTGAAGTGGGTCAGTATGGCATCGGACGCTAGGAGGCTTTTTAGCTCACTAAATGCCCTTTCTTGGTTATCGCCCCACTTCCATGCCTGGTCTTTCTTTAGCAGTTTGTGTAGCGGTTCAGCCACCGCTGCCTTCCGGGGGAGGAAGGAGTGGTAAAAGTTGAGCAGCCCTAGGAACGACTGCAGCTCGGGCTTGGAGGTGGGGCGGGGGGCCTTCTTAATGGCTGCCACCTTGGACTTGGATGGTTTTATTCCCTCAGGAGTCACACAAAACCCTAGGAACTCAACCTCGGTTGCGAAGAAGACGCATTTGTCCTTTCGCAGTCTCAACCCCGCTTTTTCGAATATTGTCAGGACCTTCCCCAACCTCTTGGCCAATTCAACCCGACTCCCCCCCCCCCCCGTTATTAACACGTCATCAAAATAAGGCAACACCCCCTCCAGTCCCTTCAGGAGGCGTTCCACGAGTGACTGGAAAATTCCAGGTGCCGAATTCACGCCGAACTGGAGGCGCGTCACCTGGAACGCCCCCTTATGGGTGACTATGGTCTGCGCAGCAGCTGCGGCAGGGAACACCGTAAGCTGCTGGTAGGCCTGTGCTAAGTCGAGCTTAGCGAAACACTTTCCCCCGTATAACCTGGCCAGCAGATGGCTGACTACCGGCACCGGATATGCATTCGGGCGGATCGCCTTGTTGATGGTGCACTTGTAGTCGGCGCATATGCGGACCTCCCCATTGGCCTTTAGTGCGGTTACAATTGGAGTTTCCCACTCCGCAGAATCAACAGGCACAAGGATTCCCTGACCCACCAATTTGTCCAGTTCCGCCTCTATCTTGTCCTTAAGTGCGAACGGCACCCGGCGTGGTTTAAGACGAATTGGGCGGACCTCCGGGTCCAGGTCGAATGTCACTGGGGGGCCCTTGAATTTTCCCAGTCCTTTTTTGAAAACTTCGGGGTGCGCCTCGCACACCTCCTGAATTGGATCAGTCCCAACGGCATGCATCCCAACGGCGTGCACCCCCCCAATAAACAAACCCAGGGGCTGGAACCATTGAGTTCCGAGTAGGCTGCAATCTCCCCCTTTAAGCACGACTAGGGGGAGGGACGCGGCGTGCTTCTTGAATTTAACCTGAAATTCTCCGACCCCCAACACTGGAATGCTGTTCCCTTGCACGTCCCGTAGTGTGGACCTCAACGCTTTGAGCTTGGGTCGCTTGTGGGGGGCAATTCCCAAAAACTCCCTCTGGGAAATGATTGAATATGAGGACCCCGAGTCAATTTCCATCCTAATGGGAACCCCTTGGACTAGTACCTCAACAAAATAGCGGGGGTGTCCTGCAGACACGCTGAACACTGGGGCGTCGTCCTCGCTGCCGTCGGAGATGCGGCCCACGCCGTCCTGCTTCCGCGTGGCCTGAGCGCCGTCCTTGGGTCTCGTTGAGCGGTCTTGTCCCACGGAACGGTCTGCTGAGCTCCTCCGGGTCTCGCGCCTCTTCCTGCACACCTTGGCGATGTGCCCGCGGCGGCCGCAGTTGTGGCACTCGGCCTTCCGGAACGGGCACTTTACGCGGTCGTGGGCCGCTCCACAGCTGTCGCACCGCCGGCTCTCTTTCCGGACCCTCCGGACGTCCTCGTCGTCGCTGCTCTCTGTGGATGACCTCGAAGCTCGCCGGGCCGCCTGTACCGGAGTCTCTGCCTTGCTCGACTTCGGCCGCCAGTCCTGGAGTTCTTGGACCCCAGCCTTTGTAGCTTCCGCGGCCTGGGCCGCTCTGACGACCTCCTGCAACGTGGGAGGCGGCTCTTGGTTCATTAATGTGCGCTGGGTTTCGGCATCGTTCAGGCCGCACAGCACACAGTCCCGGAGGGTGATTTCGGCATTCTCCCATTTGCACGGGCCGGCCGCCAGCCGCAGGGCCGCCACGAACGCGGCGACCGTCTCCCCGGGCGCTTGGACTCGCCTCCAGAACGCACTCCGAGTGGGAAACATCGCCGTGGCGGGCCGGACGTGCTCACGCAGCATCTGCATGAGTTCCTTGGCCTTGAATTCGCTCACCCTCCTCGGTGCAATCAGGTCCACCAAGGTCCTTTTGGTTTCTTGTCCGAGCATCCTGGTGAAGATGGCCCTTTTCTTTGCCTCTTCCGTGACTTCGGACTCAATCAGTGCTGCCTGGAAGTCCATCTCGAAGATCTCCCAGTCGCCCGGTTTCATGATTTCGAAACCGGCGCATGTCTTGGTCCCGTGGGCTGCCATATCCCACCTTCGTCGCCAATTTAGTGTAAGGGACCAAAGACAATGAAACAGCCGAAGGGTTGGCTTAACACAGGTTTATTGCATGATGATCCGGAGGAACATGTGGTAATGGCGGATGGGTAGCTCAATATATACAGCTGGCTATACATTTGAAAGTGGCTCGTCGACAGACTATTGGTTGCTGCCTGCGTGACGTCGTAGAAGGTCACGCCCTTCTTGACCAGGTGAAGAGGTGGCAGGGAATCTTCCCGCGCTGCTGATCCAGGTGAATCTGAGCCATGAGAGCTGGACGCTCACTATTGCCATCTAGTGCACTAGCTCGCGTCCCCTTATCAGGTTTACATTGATACAGCTGAAGGTTATAATGTTGCACACAGAAAGGTTACATTGTTAACACATGGCAAAGGTACATTGTTAAAGGCACAGCTTTACAGAACACAACAGGCCGTAGGTTGCGAACCCCTGGTGTAAGGTCATCAGTTCCATTGTCATACTGTTCAAATAGTAAAGATACACCACCACCCCATTTTCAGCCTATATTCAGCTTCCTTTAACTTGATCCTGCTATTATATGTCCTGCACTCTGGGATGATTGAGAACATTTCCCACTCTTCCTCTTTATGGCTATCTTTCAGGTGTTTGAAGAGTGGGGTCATATCCCCCCACCTCCACCCATCTCCTTTCCTCAAGGCCAAACAGGCCCAGTTCTGTCAGCCTTTCCTCATAGGGTTTGGTCTTGAAGGAAAAACATTTGCCCTGCAAAATCTCATGGAAAATGGCTTTGGGTTCTTCTAGAAACAGGAGGAGCCTTTTCCTTTTGTAAATTACTAATTTGCCTTTCCTTATTTAAGGGCAGAATATTCCAGTTGAGAAGGAGCAGCCGGTTTATGCAAAAGACACAACCTTTATAGCTTGCTAGCTATCTTGGGGCTTATTTTAAAAATTGTCCCTAACTCACAAAATTGCACTGGTCATCGTCATCATCATCATCATCATCATCATCATCATCATCATCATCATCATCATCATCATCATCATCACCACCACCACCACCACCACCACCACCACCACCATTATCAGTAGCAGCAGCAGCAGCAGCAGCAGCAATTTAGAACTGCATAGCTGGCAGTGGCCCCAATAGATCGAATCCAGCCCCTGCCAAGGAAGCAAAGTGGGGAATCAAACTGCCAACCTCTGGCTCCAAATCACAGTGTGAACCAGCAGTTCTGTTTCTTTTAAAGGCTGGGCACATTTCAAAGATCTATGGAGAATGGAGATGTAGCTAAGCTAGAGTTTGAGTATATTCCCAGAATGGACTTTCTGTATCCACTACACCACATCCAGGTCTGGCCAGACATCCCGCTATGGTAATGGAGTAAACCATACAGCCAGCGACTCAATGCTGAGTGTTGGGCAGCGGTAAATAACTTGACTCCCTAAAGGTGCCAATGGCTATGGGCGTATGGGCACCTTTAAGTGGGGTGAAGGCCCCCTCAGTGGAGGAAATGCCACTGGAAACCATCATATTGGGCTCAACGGCAAAATGAGCAGAGGAGGAACCACTTCCCTATTCTGATTCCCAATGGTCATGGAGGCGGAAGAGGCCATGCCAGATAGACTGACTGTGACGGCACACCTTCTTTATATCCTCAAGGCTGTGGCAGTTCATTGCAGTTCCGGTGTTAAATCCTGCATGTCTCATTTCATGCGTGCAGCAGGAGATGGCTCAGTGATCACAGCGTGTGGGACACTTCATGGCAAACTGGGCTCCACTTTAAACAAATTCACGCTTGTGGCATTTTCCCTTGATTTCCAGGGGAAACTGCATACTCCGATATGAGAAGCAGCCGATGACAACTCTAGAGTGATTTACTACACTAAGCAATAGGATTTGGGAGCATTGAATCCAATGGAATTCTCTCTAAGAGAAATGTGCATAAAACTGCAGCCTTAAAATAGCTAATATTCCTTCCAGAAATCATAGTTAGAAAGAAAACGCAGCCCTCGTAGCCTCAATACAATTGTGAACATTTTCTTTCCAAAATTCCCTCCCCCAAACACACCTTCTTTCTGAAGGCTTTTGTTGTTCTAAGATGTTGCGCTAAATAGTACAAAGACCTGGATTTTGTTATTCCTGTCTTCTGTTTCTCACACCCCCCTGCACTTCCTGTCTTCATGAAATTTTAATCAGCCATTTAAAGTAAATAGCTAGGCAGCATCTTCCTGCCTCTGCCGAATGTTTTGGGATGGTTGTTTTGGGTAAAGTGATAGCCCAAAGACCTTGAAAGTGTTTAATTCCATTTGCTTTTGGAAAGACAAGAGAAAATTAAATCACTGGTTCTTTCCACAGTTAATGCTTTGGTATGGGTGTTTTTGATGTGGCAGAACAGAAAAGCAACAGCTTCTTCTCAACCTTTGCAGTAAATAAAACATTGGAGGGTAATCCAACCAATTGAGAGAGGAAGTCTTGTTCAGTTGAGGAATCCTTCCAAAACCCTAAAGCAGGGGTTCCAACCTACAGCCTGTGGGCCAGACTTGGCCTGCAGCAACATTTCATGTGGCCTTGTGTCGCCACTGCTGCACCCAGAAGTGGAAGCAAATGCATTTATGACAGTCATAAAATGAGCCCATGCATGCATGCACAAACGCGGTTATGTCAGCTGTAAATGCGCCCACGGCTGTCATAAATGTGGAAGTGGGAGCATTTACTTCCACGGGACATGTTCTGGCCCACTCAGCTTTCTGAGGTGTGTGGTCAGGCCCATGTTGTAAAATGGTTGGGAACCCCTGTCCTAAAGGTAGCAATGGAAAATCCTGCTTTTAATCAGAGCCTGGAAGTAGTTGGGAAATGGTGTAAATTATAATTATTTCATTTCCCCAATGACACTGGATTATAATTGCAAGTTAAGAAAATAAAATTACAATTATTGCCATGTACCCATGTCTGTTAAAAATAATAGTTACTAGCAGAGAGGGAATCATGAAAAATTTGGGGAGGAATATCATGCTGTTCAAATACTGGCTCATACTCAGTCTCATGCTCTACTTTGTGTTTTGAGATAATTGGTGTGTGAGAGAATAGTGATTCTTTTTTATTACAGGCCAATAGTGGTAGCATTCCAAATTTTCTTCGAAAGAAGCTAAAAAGTAACTAGTTACTTCCTAGAAACAAGAAATTAAAGAGTGCTGTAATAGTTACTAATTAATTTGCTCAATGCACATGCCCAACAGATACACTTGCAAGCTATGATCTTCTAAAATATTATTTCCAAGCCCCACAACACCATGTATAGATGGAGAATACCCATTATTAGAGCTGCAAAGGGATCGAACCCTGACATTTTCTATGGCCAGTCAAAACAGCATTCTGTGAACCATTTCTGATAGGAATGAGTAGCTAAAACAAAAAACTTGAATCAGGGCCATATTTGGTAGAGTGACTGTAAGCTGTTTGGGGCTTGCTCTATGCCAAATTTGGAAAAGGTTGAACCCCTCCTGCCGATGGTCTCATTTTGTTACCCTTTTTTGTGATGTAGCAAATTTCATAATAATTTTTTTCAAAAACCTTCTCTGCTTTCTCAAAATGTTCTCTTTTTTATATAAAAATTATGTTGATATTTCAGATCATTAAGAAGATATGAGACCCTAAATATATTTGTTTTATGTAGGAAAAAATCCATAAACTCTAGCTCATGCTTACTGAAATATTCCATAGCATTTGCTCAAACACTTGCCAGTATTTCAGGGAAATAATGAGTCTCATTGAGGTGAATGGGGCAAGATGGTAGATTGGGACTTTAGTCTTACAACAGTAATGTGCATTTAAACAAATAAACACCCACGAAGGAGCCACAGAGGGGGAAGAAAGGAAAGAGAGAGAGAGGAATCATCTTGGGGGACTGTTGTGTTCTAACAGTGTAACCTTCCACATGTGATATCAACGTATCTGAACCAATGTAACCTTGCCTATGAGTAACAATGTAACCTTCAGCTGTATCACATAAACCCTGTAATAGGACGCGAGCTAATGACCACCAGCTGGCAGCAGCGAGCGTCCAAGCTCTCTTGGTTCAAACCCATCAAAGACCGCAGCGCGGGAAGTTTCCCGCCGCTACCTACACCTGGACAAGAAGGGCGTGACCAGCCATGACGTCACGCGGACCAGTAGCCAACGGGCTACCGTGGAGCCACATTCAAATACGTTACTACCACTGCCCGCCACTGCGATGCCCCTGGAGCAAGGGACCCAGAGACAACAATCCCACCTGGGGAGTGAGGACACAAGGATAAGTAACTGATGTGAAAAATGTAGCTGAATTAATATAGAGACTGACATAGAGACTTCATACTGACTTAATATAGCAAGTAACATAGAGACTGTGTTTTAGAGTGTGATAATATGCATGATAATATGTTGTTTAAACTGTTTTAAACTTTAAAAACTGTGATAAAATGTATGAGGAGAGAAAAATGGCGCAGACACCGGCAACCACGCCATAAATCTTGCCAAGAGAACCCTATGGACCAAAACAAAAGGCAAAACAAAAGGGCAGGCTAGGTGATACAGGATGCTTAACACCTCAGAGGGGAGAAAGGGGAGGGACAGGAAGGAGGGAGGAGGAATGCAATGTTGTAAGGAGCAATACTGCATAGGGACATGGAATGTGAGATCAATGAACCAAGGTAAACTAGAAGTGGTAAAAAATGAGATGGAAAGAATAAACATTGACATCTTGGGAATCAGTGAGCTCAAATGGACAGGGATGGGCGAATTCAGCTCTGGAAACCATCACATCTACTACTGTGGACAAGAAAACCTTAGAAGACATGGAGTAGCCATAATTGTCAATAAAAGAGTGAGAAGAGCAGTAATGGGATACAACCTCAAAAATGACAGAATGATGTCAGTAAGAATTCAGGGCAAACCCTTCAATGTTACTGTGATCCAAATATACGCACCAACCACGGGTGCAGATGAAGCCACAGTGGACCAGTTCTATGAGGATTTACAACACCTCATAGAACAAACACCAAGAAATGATGTTCAAATTATTCTAGGAGACTGGAATGCCAAAGTAGGAAATCAAAAAGTGGAGGGAATAACAGGCAAATTTGGCCTTGGAACACAGAATGAAGCAGGGCAAAGATTGATAGAGTTCTGCCAAGAGAACGCACTGGTCATAGCAAACACCCTCTTCCAGCAACACAAGAGGCGACTTTACACATGGACATCACCAGATGGCCAACACCGAAACCAGATTGACTACATACTCTGCAGCCAAAGATGGAGAACATCCATACAGTCAGCAAAAACAAGACCTGGAGCAGATTGTGGCTCAGATCACAACCTACTGATTGCAAAATTCAGGCTTAGACTAAAGAAAATAGGGAAAACAAAGAGACCAGACAGATATCACCTAGACAGCATCCCTAAAGAATATACGGTGGAGGTGATGAACAGATTCAATGGCTTAGACTCAATAGATAGAGTGCCAGAAGAATTATGGACAGAGATAAGGGACATCATGCAGGAAGCAGCAAAGAAAACCATACCAAAAGAAAAGAAGAGTAAGAAAGCAAAGTGGTTGTCTGATGAGGCTCTTAAAATAGCAGAGGAAAGAAGGAACGCAAAAGTCAAAGGAGAAAGGAAAAAATACAATCATTTGAACACAGAATTTCAAAGAAAAGCAAGGAGAGATAAGGAAAACTATCTAAAAGAACAGTGCAAAGAAATGGAAGAAAACAACAAAAGAGGCAGAACCAGAGATCTTTTCAAAAAAATCCGGGAAATCAAGGGAACATTTAAAGCAAAAATGACCATGATAAGGGACAAAGACGGAAAGGAGCTAGCTGATGCAGAAGAGATTAAGAAAAGATGGAAAGAGTACACAGAGGAACTCTACAAAAAGGAACTCAACACTCCTGATAGTCACAATGATGGAGAAATTGAACCTGAGCCAGACATCCTGGAGAGTGAAGTCAGAAAGGCCCTAAAGAGCACTGCAAACAACAAAGCTAGTGGAGATGATGGTATCCCAGTTGAATTTTTCAAAGCTCTAAAAGATGATGGCATCAAATTGCTGCATTCAATATGCCAGCAGATTTGGAAAACAAAACAGTGGCCACAGGACTGGAAAAGATCAGTATATGTTCCAATCCCAAAAAAGGGCAATGCCAAAGAATGTTCAAATTATCGAACAATTGCGCTCATCCCACACGCTAGCAAGGTGATGCTCAAGATAATACAGGATAGACTTCAGCAGCATGTGGAAAGAGAATTACCAGAGGTGCAGGCTGGTTTCAGAAGAGGCAGGGGGACTAGAGACCACATTGCCAACATACGTTGGATCATGGAGAAAACAAAGGAATACCAGAAACAAGTTTACTTTTGCTTTATTGACTACACTAAGGCATTTGATTGTGTGGATCACAACAAGATGTGGCAAGTGATTAAAGAGATGGGAATACCAGAGCACCTCATATGCCTCCTGAGAAATCTGTACATGAACCAAGAAGCAACAGTTAGGACAGAACACGGAATGACAGAGTGGTTTGGAATAGGAAAAGGAGTAAGACAAGGCTGCATTCTGTCACCCTGCTTATTCAACTTATACACAGAGCACATAATGCGCAATGCAGGGATGGAGGAATCACAATATGGGATCAAAATTGCTGGGAGAAACATCAACAATCTGAGATATGCAGACGACACCACCCTAATGGCAGAAAATGAGGAAGACCTAAAGAATCTCTTGATCGGTTTGAAGGAAGAGAGTGCAAAAGCTGGCTTGAGACTCAATATCAAGAAAACCAAGATAATGGCAACAGGCCCGATCAGTTCCTGGAAAATAGACGGGGAAGAAGTAGAAGCAGTGACAGATTTTACTTTCTTAGGATCTAAGATCACTGCAGATGGGGAGTGCAGCCATGAAATAAAGAGGCGGCTGATTCTAGGGAGACAAGCCATGAGAAACCTGGGGAACATAGTGAAAAGCAGAGACATCACCTTGAAAACAAAAATTAGAATAGTCAAAGCAATGGTATTCCCAGTGGTAATGTACGGATGTGAGAGCTGGACAATTAGGAAAGCTGAACGCAGAAGAATAGATGCCTTTGAAATGTGGTGTTGGAGGAGAGTTTTGAGGGTACCTTGGACAGCGAGGAGAACAAATAGGTCAATCTTAGAAGAAATCAACACTGACTGCTCATTGGAAGGTCAAATAGTAAAGATGAGGCTAAAGTACTTTGGGCATCAAATGAGAAGGGAGGATTCACTTGAGAAGGCCGTGATGTTGGGAAAGGTGGAGGGCAAAAGAAGAAGGGGGAGGCCAAGGATGAGATGGATAGATGGTATTATAGACACAACGGGCACAGAACTGGGAGGACTGAGGGGGATGGTGGAGGACAGGGGTGCCTGGAGAAAGATGGTCCATAGGGTCGCAAAGGGTCGGAATCGACTGTGCGACTGAACAACAACAATATATATAGAGCTGTTCGTCCGCCATTACCTCATGTTCCCTCTGTCCACCATGCAATAAACCTGAGTTAACCCAGCCTATGGCTGTGCCTTGTGTCTTGACTCTCATACACTAAATTGGCGACGAAGGTGGGATAATGGATCCCCATGGAGCCAAGACACAGAGCGGGTTCAACATCACCAAACCGCAAGACTGGGAGCTATTTGAGATGGACTTCCAGGCGGCACTGGTGGAACTCAAAGTCAAAGAAGACGACGAGGAAAGGAAGAGGGCCATCCTCACCCGCATGCTTGGGATGGAAACCAAGCGGACGCTGGTGGGCATTCTTGCACCGAAGAAGATGAGTGATTTCAAAGCCGGTGACATCATGAAACTGCTGCGTGAGCGTTTCCGACCCTCGAGGGCAATGTTTCCCGCTCGGAGCGCGTTTTGGAGGCGAGTTCAAGCGCCGGACGAGTCGGTAGAAGCCTTCGTAACGGCTATGAGGGTAGCCGCCGCCCCCTGCAGATGGGACCACTTCCTAGAGATGGCCCTCAGGGACGGAGTGCTGTGTGGCCTGAAGGACAAGGAAGTACAGCGCAGCCTGATGAACAAGGAGCCACCACCCACACTGGAAGAGGTTGTAGAGGCCGCGGAAGCCGCGGAATCCACGAATGCTGGAGTAGATGAGATGCACAAGTGGCGTGAGTGGCGTCCGAGGGCCAGCAAAGCGGAAAACTCGGTGCACGGGAAGTCCGGTCAGTCGGTGCATGCAACCCGACCGACCTCGAAGTCGTCTTCAGAAAGCAGCGATGGCGAGGAGGTCCAGAAGGTCCGGAGAGGCGGGCGCCGCTGCGATGGTTGCGGAGCGGCCCATGAGCGCGTGAGGTGCCCATTCAGAAAAGCCGAGTGTTTCAACTGTGGACGTCGGGGGCACATCGCCAAGGCGTGCAGGAAATGGAAAGAGGGCCGGAGGCAGTCGCAAGACCGTTCAGCCAGACCGGACCGTCCAGCGAGGTCCAAAGATGGCGCCCGGGCCACGAGGAAGCAGGACGGCGTGGGCCGCATCTCGGACGACAGCGAGGGCGACGCTCCTGTGCTCAGCGTATCTGCGGGACAGGCCCATTACTTCGTTGAGGTACTAGTACAAGGGACCCCTATTAGGATGGAAATTGACTCGGGGTCCTCCTATTCTATAATTCCCCAGAGGGAGTTCTTGAGAATCGACCCCCACATGCGGCCCAAGCTCAAAGCGTTGAGGGCCACACTGCGGGACGTACAGGGGAACAGCATTCCAGTGTTGGGGGTCGGGACATTCCGGGTTCGGTTTAAGAGACATTCTGCGGAACTTCCCCTAGTGGTGCTCAAAGGGGGAAGTTGTAGCCTTCTCGGAACACAGTGGTTTCAGCCCTTAGGTCTGTTCATAGGGGGGGTGCATGCCGTAGGCGAGGACCCAATACAAGCGGTGTGTGACGCACACCCCGCCGTTTTTAAAAGTGGACTGGGAAAGTTCAAGGGACCCCCTGTAGCCTTCGACTTAGACCCGGAGGTCCGCCCGATAAGACTTAAACCGCGCAGGGTACCGTTCGCGCTAAAGGACAAAATAGAGGCGGAACTGGACAAACTGGTGGGTCAAGGAATTCTTGTTCCTGTGGATTCCGCGGAGTGGGAGACTCCAATTGTAACAGCACTGAAGGCTAACGGGGAGGTGCGCATTTGCGCTGATTATAAGTGTACCATTAATAAGGCAATCCGCCCTAATGCATACCCGGTGCCAGTGGTCAGCCACCTTCTGGCCAGGCTGAATGGGGGAAAGTGTTTCGCTAAACTCGATTTAGCACAGGCCTACCAGCAACTCCCGGTAACCCCCGCCACAGCGGCGGCACAAACAATAGTCACACATAAGGGGGCGTTCCAGGTGTCGAGGTTACAGTTCGGCGTGAACTCGGCACCTGGCATTTTTCAGTCGCTAGTGGAACGCCTCCTGAAGGGGCTGGAGGGGGTGTTGCCATATTTTGATGACGTGTTGATAACGGGGGGGGAGTAAGGCCGAGCTGGCTCACAGATTGGATAAGGTCCTGACCGTGTTCGAGAAAGCGGGGCTGCGACTGAGAAAAGACAAATGTGTATTTTTCGAAACAGAGGTTGAGTTTTTAGGGTTCCGTGTCACGCCCGAGGGAATTAGGCCGTCCAAATCTAAGGTAGCCGCCATTAAGAAAGCCCCTCGCCCCACTTCCAAAACCGAGCTACAGTCGTTCCTGGGGCTTCTCAATTTCTATCATACCTTCCTTCCACGGAAGGCGTCTGTTGCCGAGCCGCTCCATCGGTTACTTAAAAAAGAGGAAAAATGGCTGTGGGGTGACGAGCAAGAAAGAGCGTTCACAGAGTTAAAGCAACTCCTCACATCCGAGGCAATCCTGACTCATTTCGACCCCAAACGGCCCATAGTTTTAGTCTGCGATGCATCCCCGGTGGGGGTGGGGGCGGTGCTTTGCCACGTGTTAAACGACGGAAGGGAGGCCCCGATAGCGTTTTATTCAAGGTCCCTGTCCCAAGCAGAGCGGAATTACGCACAGACCGATAGGGAGGCACTAGCGATAGTAGCGGGAACCAAGAAATTTCACGATTTTCTGTATGGTCGGCCGTTCAAGATCATTACTGATCACAAGCCCCTGTTAGGAATATTCACTGCAAATAAGCCCACGCCACAGATCCTGTCCCCGAGGATGCTGCGGTGGGCTATTTTTCTTAACGCATATCAACATGAGTTAGAATACCAGCCAGGGAAGGAAATCAGCCATGCAGACGCGCTCTCACGGTCGCCGTTACCCTTGTCGGACGACCAGAAGGCAGGGGTAAGAAGAGACCGCCAGGTATTGCTAATAGAGGCCTTGGAGTCACCCCCGATAGTACCGGCCGACATTGCCAGGGCGACCGGAAAGGATAGAACACTAGAGAAAGTATGCTCGTGGGTGCAGAAGGGGTGGCCGGCGTCATCCCCAGGCACGGAATTCGACCCATTTTTCCGAAAGCGAGTAGAGTTGTCTTTAGAGAGGGGGTGCCTTTTGTGGGGCCAACGGGTGGTGGTTCCTACGTCCCTGCGGCCGAAGGTGCTAAAGCTGTTGCACGTCAGCCACCCGGGAATCGTCCGTTCCAAGGCGTTGGCCCGGAGTTACTTCTGGTGGCCCCAGCTGGACGCCGACATAGAGCATATGGTTGGCACTTGTGAGGCATGTCAGTGCTCCCGACCGGAGGTGGCCCGCCTCCCGCATAGGGAATGGGACGCAGCAAGGGGACAGTGGTCCAGGGTGCACGTAGATTTTGCTGGCCCGTTCCGAGGAACCATGTTTCTCCTGGTGGTGGATGCATACTCAAAGTGGCTGGAGGTCATTCCGGTAAAAAGCACATCCTCCGCCACTACCATTCGCCAGCTAAGGTGGATCTTTTCCACGTTCGGTTTACCCGACACTTTGGTCAGCGATAACGCCAGTTGCTTCACGTCCGCTGAGTTCGCAGCATTCATGGAGGCAAATGCAATTCGGCATGTCACATCCGCGCCGTTTCACCCGGCCACGAATGGCCAAGTGGAACGGTTGGTGCGCACCACAAAAGATGCGCTGCGGCGCATGGGCTCGGGAGATCTAAATCACCAAGTTTGTCAATTTCTATTAGCGTACAGAGTGACCCCCTTAGCATCTGGATACTCGCCGGCGGAGCTGCTGATGCGGAGGAAACTGACCACGCTTTTGTCCAGGTTAGACCCGTCGAGGGTCGAGGACAAAGGGAAGAACATAGGTTTAGCGGTCTCGAAAGGTTTCGGCGTAGGCGATCCTGTACACTGCAGGAACTATGCCAACGCAGGCCCAGCCTGGGTACCAGGGACGATAATAGAACAGACGGGGCAAGTGTCATATCGGGTGGAAACTAGCACCGGTCTCCTCTGGAGGAGGCACGCTGACCAACTGCGGCACCGAGTGAGTGAGGGGCCGATCAGTGAGGCTCAGCGACAGGATTCAGCGATAGGGTTCTCCCCCACCCGTTTAGCCCAAGGGGGAGACAGAGAGGGACACCAGTCCGAAGCCAGGAGGGAAGGCAGTGATCCCGACTCATATCCTTTTGATACCCCAGTCCTATCCGAGCCCGGGGGGAGGGAAAAGGAGTGTGCGGCCGCCGCTGCCGCTTCCCCCGAATCCGATTCTCCCCCCGAATCCGGTTTTGATTTTGATTTTGCTAGCCGGGGGGGGTTTTTGGAGTGTTCCCCCACCCGTCCAAGCGAGAAGAGGGGTTTTTCGTTAGCCCCTAGTGCCCCCGGTTCGTCCCAAACAAAGCACACACCTTCCAACAAAGCCGCAGAACCGCGGCAAACCACTAACAAGTCATCCTCTCCCGTTACAGGGCAGGCAGCCAGGGAGCAAGGAGGAGGGAGCGAAGCCAGGGCAGGGCAGCCCGCGCCGAGACCCCAGCGTGTTCGAAATAAGCCACCTTGGCTGAGAGACTTCGTCTCATCCTAGGGGGGAGGAGTGTTGTGTTCTAACAGTGTAACCTTCCACATGTGATATCAACGTATCTGAACCAATGTAACCTTGCCTATGAGTAACAATGTAACCTTCAGCTGTATCACATAAACCCTGTAATAGGACGCGAGCTAATGACCACCAGCTGGCAGCAGCGAGCGTCCAAGCTCTCTTGGTTCAAACCCATCAAAGACCGCAGCGCGGGAAGTTTCCCGCCGCTACCTACACCTGGACAAGAAGGGCGTGACCAGCCATGACGTCACGCGGACCAGTAGCCAACGGGCTACCGTGGAGCCACATTCAAATACGTTACTACCATATATATAGAGCTGTTCGTCCGCCATTACCTCATGTTCCCTCTGTCCACCATGCAATAAACCTGAGTTAACCCAGCCTATGGCTGTGCCTTGTGTCTTGACTCTCATACACTAAAGGGACACACACAGAGAAGGTGAATGAAACCATGGAGAAAAAAGAGAGGAAACAGAGAGAGAAAAGTAATAGAGAGAAAGAATTCATGGAGAGAGAAGAAAGACAGAGATAATGTAGAGAAAGCAAGAAAGGCACCAGAGAGAATAAAAACTTGTAGAAAATGCCATGGCAATTGCATAGTGTTTCTGTGAATTTTCCCGTGCTTGGTATCTGCTTGTGAACCTAGTCAGCACAAAAAGGGATCCTATAGACCATCTCGACTACTGACATTGGGACCGTCAAAATTCAGGCTGGCCTTTGCATCCCTTTTCCTACAGGCAATCCATGACAAGATTTTGCCAGACCATGTCAGACCATATTTTTTTTTGTTTTGAATCATGGAAACAGTAAAAAAATACCCCACATTCATAAACAAAAGGATTTACATATAAAAAGGATTGAATCCAGTCATAAACTAAAATGAAACATGGTCCTCTCACATTGAATGATCAAGAACAAAAGGTGAACAATACACAATGGTTTGTTTGAAACTCTTGATTGAAGGTCAGCAACACAACTACAGATAGAAATATCTTCTCTGCCTATCTCTAGAGTACTCATGATGCCTTCTACAGCGCGGCCTGTAAGTCCCTACCCGGCCACAAAGAGAGTAGGGCTCTGCTGGGGGAGGAATGAAGCTCTCCCATTGGGCTGCCGGGCAGAGGGGTGGGGTGAACTCTGTCCTGGGAGGAGGGAGGAAGCTCTCCCATTGGACTGCTAGGCAGAGGGGGGTGGCGCATGCCCACAGTGAGGACAGTAGGGACTTACAGGCCAGGTAGGACCTTATGGGTCACCCTGTAATATTTTGTACAACCGTTTCCTTTATTCCTGGCCATTTGCCACTGTGGATGGACCTGACAGGAGTTGGCATTTCAAAATATCTAGAGGATACAAGAGAGGTTACAAGAAAATTTGGAGTTATCCAATGTAGGAAGAGCTAGTCCAGAAGGGACGGGTAGAGGACCACAAGAGTGTCTTCGTCCAGGGATGGGTCCTCTAGATGCTGCTTTGCTACAACCTCTGTGCTTTCTACCACTAATTAGGCCAGCTAGAACTGTTAGGGATTGCAGTCCAACATGTGGAGAGATTCCATGTTCTCCTTCTGTCCCAAACTGGTGGTCCCCTACCTGTCCCTTCTGGACTAGCTCTTCCTACATTGGATAACTCAAAATTTTCTTGTCTACTCCTTCCTGACTTTTGGCCTAGCACACACAAAAATGCCAGCAGGTTGTCTAAATATTGCCATAAGTTCAGCATGCATATTGCAAGACAGCATGACGGCACTGTAGAAATGTGGTAGCTTTAGTAAAGAGAAAGGTTTCCCTTGCTCAAAAACAGTCGTATCTGACTCTAGGGTTCAGTGCTCATCTATGTTTCAAAGCCAAAGAGCCAGTACTGTCTGCTTCTGCAAACATTTCTGTGGTCTTGTGGCAGGCAAGACTGGACATCAGAGCACACGGAATGCTGTTAACCGAAGTGGTCCCTATTGATCTCCTTGCAATGTCTTGCTTTCGAACTGCTAGGTTGGCAGGAGCTGAGACAAAGACAGGAGCTCATTCCATCCTGAAGTACTCAGGAATCGAAATGCTAACCTCCTGTCTTCCAGTCAGCATCTTAGCCACTTGAGCCACTGCAGTAACTTTATGAGTTGAATATATACTACTTTTCTAGAAGTAACTTTCAAAACAGAGTTGGAAGGAGCATCACAACCAGATATCCAGGGTGGCATGAGAAAACAAAATGGAGGATGGTTACCAATTATGGATAGGGGAGGGGTGATCTAGTGGCCTGCTCTTCCTTAGACCTTCTACAGAGAAGATGTGTGTGTGTGGAGGGAACTGTGTGTGTGTGAGGGGGAAGGCACAGGAGTTTAAGGGTCAATGCTTCTGTTATTAATGAGGTTTATATGATCTGAAATGAGAGTCAATGACCTCCATTCAGGACTAATCCTGTTTTAAGCAGATCCAGGATAGAAGGAGAGACATATTCATTGATGCCTCCATCTTTTGGGAACATTTCACTTTGCATTTGAAACAGAGCTAAAGGAAATGTTTCTTTTCCTCAGTCTATAGCACACACATTGTTGTGTATGGAATGTAACTGCTACGTTATGCCTTTAAGTTAAATGTAACCGGTTCTACAGGAAATGTATACTTAACCCATTTATAAAGATACGTTGTATCCAGCTGCTATTGGAATGCGAGCTTGCTAACAGAGATGGGAGCAGCAAGCATTCAACTCACAAGGTACAAATTCCCCAATCATGCACAGCCACGGGAAACCTTCCTGCCACGGACACACCTGGACAAGAAGGGCGGGACTACGGATGACGTCACGCCGACAGTAGCCAATAGGCTACCGTGCACCCAGATTCAAATGTATAGTGACTGTATAAAATGAGTTGCATTGCCACCATTACCTCATGTTCGAACTGTACATCATGCAATAAAGTTGTGTTAGCCAGCATACGGCTGCTTCTATCGTCTTGCTTCCTGAACACCAAACACATGCAGCTCCCTTCCAAATCAGTGCTAACCATCCAAAATGACAGCCTTTGGACAACCGCAAAGGAAACCTGTATCATAAGTTTATACAAATTAAGGACTTAATTAATGTAAAGATAAACTAACAAGATGAGGCAAAAAAAAATGTTGTGGCACCTTGAAGACTAACTCCTGTATTTTAATCTTAGCTTTCGTAGATCAAGTCCACTTCATCAGACATAAGGAAGTCTCACTCTTATGCCTGACAAAGTGGACTTGAGCCACGAAAGCTAACATTAAAATACAAGAGTTAGTCTTTGAGGTGCCACAACATTTTTTGTCTTTTTCTTTTTTCTTATGTTTACTCTCTGATATGCCTGCACAGACTAACATGGCTACCACTTCAAAAATGTCTAATAAAATGAGGGAATAGCTGGGTGTGAACAAATATATCTTCTTCCTCCTCTTCTTAATTATCTTAATTGTCAATCTTTGAAGAGGCTCTTTCTCTGTATCCCAATATATCCCTGATGGGACAAGAAAGAAAATCCACAGTAATAGCAATGGGGCACAGAACATTTTCCTGCTCTCAAGTGCAGAAAAGGCTTAGGAGTTATCTCCGAAACTTCTCCAGTTTAAAATATCTTCTGATTTTTGTCACCTTGTCAAGACAAAAGGTGCAGAAGTGTCTCTGTCCAATCCCTCCCTACTTTGCTGCTCCGTAAGGGCATTCTGTGTTCTGGCAGCTCCATCCTTCCAAAGGAAGCATCTTTTACACAGTTGGATGCATATTGCTTCTGCACACCACTGTGCCGGCTATCATCCAAAACAGGCACTGTGGTCAGTTAACTGGCATCTATTCAGTGTGACCTCTTGACATTTCTTACGCATCCAAAAAGAGAGGGGAGTGGAGAGGGACACTAGGAGAAGCTAGGGACCTCCATGTGGTTTAAAAATACATAGTTTCTCCATACTATGTGAGAGAGTAGATTATCATTAGTATTCTCACCTTGTTAGTTGGGAGACCACTGTATACTGTTTATTTAAGAATATCTAACGTAGGTCAATACGTGTGATCTATTCTACTGTAGGGACGGTGGTGTCTTAGTGCTTAAGATGCTGAACTTGATGACTGGAAGGTCAGCAAGTCAGCAGTTTGAGACCCAGGTGCTGCATGACGGTTTGAGTGCCCATCTCTGTCCCAGCTCCTGCCCAACCTAGCAGTTTGAAAGCAAGAAATTGCAAGTAGATAAATAGGGACCACTTCAGTGGGGGAAAGATCTTGGAGACATGAAAGGAGCCTCATCCGGGCATCCCCTGAGCAGAGTTTCTCCAGAAAAATCCTTTCAACCCAAAATAATTGATGACATGAAATTATTATTGATGCTCTTATTTGTATTGCTTTATAGGGAGGGAAGGAAGGAAGCAAGGAAGGAAGGAAGCAAGGGAAAGACGGAGAGTGCAATTTGTCTAAAAGGCCATAACAGATGCTATGTAAAAACCATGGAAGAAAATTCCTCTCGCTCCTCTCCGCTGCCTCTCTCAAGTGGAATAATTTCCAACAATATGCTTTGGAACTGTTCCCAGCAAATTGACCAGATTAACTGTCTTTTGGTTCACATTTTATATCATTTAGTTGATGGAATCCTCTGAAAAGCAGGCTGGCTTTGGTACAGCTTGCAAAAATCAAGGGAAGGGAGGGTGAGTTCCATTCCAACTTGCAGTAGTCCTACAGCACTAATGCAGGGTATCCCTCTATTTGCATTTTTATAGGGTCTTAAAGTGCTCCAAGGGTGCTTGCAGCCAGCAAGAGGAAATCAAACTGTCAGGGGGTTCTATTTTAGACCCTACCTATGGTCTCCTTAATGACAGGCTAGGGAGGCAGCATAGATATGCTCTACATCTACTGGAGATGGGGGAGGGGGTCGTGTCATGGAGAGATGCTGCTAGCATATCCCAGAATTGTCCACTCATGCTACAACTTACTTGCTGGTGAGTTCAGATGATGTTTTCTGGGATTTTATATGAGAAACTCTCGGCTCTATGACAGTCCACAAGAGATGGTGAATACACACCTGGAGGGAGAGGCAGGCATGACTCTAGATCAGTGGTTTCCAACATGGGGCCCACGCCCCACAGGGGGGACTTCAATTCCCAGAAGCCTAAGTCAGTACATTGACTGATCAGAGCTTTGGGGAATTGACTTTGGCTTCTGGGAACTGAAGTCCCAAAACCAAAGGTTGGGAAACACTGCTATAGATCAGTGATGGTGAACCTTGGCACTCCAACTGTTCTTGGACCAATTCCCAGAAGGCCAAGTCAGCACTCCTGTTTATCAGGGCTTCTGGGATTTGAAGTTAAAGAACAGCTGGAGTCCCAAGGTTCACCATCACTACTATAGATGAAAGGTTGGACATTTGTTTTGCCCCATCTACATCACCTCCATGACATGAGATAAATGCTCTGCTCTCCATTTTATCGTTTTTTTAAAGCCTGAAAAATCTGTCATTATTGTAATCATATTAATTTTGTTTTATGATGAAGATGATGATGTGCCATCAACATCTTTCTGGTTTTTCTAAGTAGAGAGTACACAGAAGTGGTTTACCATTCTTTTCCTTTAGGGGGAGCTCTTAGGAATGTAACACTTGCCCAAGGCTGCACAGGTTGGCTTTTCTCCCTGGTGGCACAATGGAAAATTGAATTCCCAGCCTTACTCCTAAAATAGAGTTGCCAGATGGTATCCTAAAGGAGGACATGTCCTCCTTTTTCTATAATTTGTCCTCCCGTCTTCCCTTACCTACTGTATGATACAGTAGGTAAGGGAGGACGGGAGGACAAATTATAGAAAAGGAGGACATGTCCTCTTGTAGGATACCATCTGGCAACCCTACTCCTAACTCAATATCCAGCCAGCCCTTTAGACTGGATGGATGGATGGACAGATGTAACATTTGTGCATTGTCCAACTGAGAGATTTTTCCACTCTAGGGAGTTTCCAAAGAAGAAGTATAAACATAATACAACATTAAAATGATATTATAAACGTAACAAAACCTTAAAATCTCCCCCTCACAGCAAATTGAGAAATCTGCTTTTACTCTTCCTCCCCATTACATGTCTTGTAAATGATAAATAATATAAACTAAACTAAACAAACTAAACAAATAAACTAATTGGTTGCCAGAAGATGGTCTTTGAAAGCCTCCATAAACAGTAAGGCTTGAGGATGTTTCTTAAATATGTTCCAACTAACAATTTACTACCTAACATTCATAATAACTAACAATTTGTTGAATTGATTTAATACAGTATGTAAAACCCAGTAATGAGTGACCATAAATAAATGGTACTATATTGTCATTATAAAAAGTACCACTTATGGTTCAAGTCTGTTTGCTTGGACATACAGCTTTATACCTTTTATAGGTAGAGGAAAACATACCAAACTGGGAAACACACAATCTTCCTCGTGTATAGCTTGAACCACAGTACCACTCCCAACACACTTGAATGGTTGATGTCATATTGCCAAGGAAGACACATCAACAGGACTGACCCGCAACATACAGAACAGACATGCCAAAAAAAAGTCTGCATAGTTAAAACAATCGTCTTCCCAATAGTAATGTGTGGCTGTGAGAGCTGGACCATAAGGAAGGCTGAGCATAGAAGAATAGACGCCTTTGAACTGTGGTGCTGGAGAAGACTTTTGAGAGACCCCTGGACTGCAAGGAGACCAAATCAATTAATCCTAAAGGAAATCAACCCTGGCTGCTCCTTGGAAGGACAAATACTGAAGCTGACACTCAAGTACTTTGGCCACCAAATGAGAAGAGAGGGATCACTGGAGAAGACCCTGATGCTAGGAAAGATCAAGGGCAGAAGGAGAAGGGGTGGCAGAGAATGAGATGGCTAGATGGCATCATTGATGCAGTGGGCATAGATCTGGGCAGGCTACGGAGTATGGCAGATGACAGAAGTGCCTGACGTACTGTGGTCCATGGGGTCGCAAAAGGTTGGATTTGATTATGCGACTCAACAACAATGACAACCACTCCCAATGGTCAATGCCATGTTGCCAATCAGCAGGACGGAGCCGAAACATATCGAACGGACTAATGGGAGGCAGTGCCCATAGTATTTTGTACTTGGCAGCTAAAACGTAGCTCTAGGTATGAAGAGATTGGGTCCATCAGCACTTGTTGCTGATATCACTTGACAGCATGTGAGAATTTATGGCTTGAGATGCAACAGCATCAAATCCACAACAGGAGCTAATAAAGCTGAACTACACCCTACTGTTTTGAAAAGACCAGAGCTGCATGTTTCCCTATGAAAATTATTACGGCTGTCAACCAATTCATAACTCTGCAGTTCTTGTCATATAAAATATTGTTCCGGACATTTCTTTCTCTCCCTCTTCCCCATCCCAACTTTGGTATATTTCCTCCACAAAGTACAGTACTCTACACTTGAAAGACAAAAAATAGAAGGAAAAATTGTAATTTTTAAAAAAAAAATCCCCCAAACTCTCAGCCAGTAGAGTCATGTACCATGCTTAGAATAATGCTCTTTGTACTTTTCCTATCTCTGATTGGGGGGACTGCGGTGGCTCAAGTGGTTAAGACACTGAACTTGCTGACTGGAAGTTTGGAGCTTGATTCCTGGGTACTGCATGACAGAGTGAGCTCCCGTCTCTGTCCCAGCTCCTGCCAACTTAGCAGGTCAAAAGCAAGAAATTGCAAGTAGATAAATAGGGACCACTTTTGTGGGAAGGTAAACAGCGTTCTGTGCACTCTGGTGTCTAGTGATGCCTGCCACATGACCGCGGAAACGTCTGTGGAGGAAGACAGCACTGGCACTTCGGCTTTGAAACAGAGATGAGCACTGAACCCTAGAGTCAGATACAACTGGCTTTCGAGCAAGGGCAACCTTAACCTTTACCTGATCCCCTATTACTTTCTTTTCCACTTTTAAAGTCTTCACAATAGCTTTCTCAAACTCTCAAGTTTGTTCATGACACCCCATATGGTTCAAAAAAAAAATCACACCATAATAAAAGCTAACCCTGATTTTTGTTTTGTTTTCAAGTGCCATCAAGCCATTTCGACTGACCACACCTGTTCAAATTTTCCTTTCAATCTAGCTCTGTTTGCTTACAATTTTTATTGTACGTTTTTATTGTACTAAATTGTACGTTTGCACATTGCAAAGTTTGCACATTGCAAACATTGCACACAATGTGCAAACTTTTGCACATTGCAAAGTTCACACTTCATACCCTCCTGAAAAATTTGCACATTGCAAAGTTCGCACTTCGTGCCCTCCTGAAACATTTGCACATTGCAAAGTTCGCACTTCGTGCCCTCCTGAAATTTCCCTCTGCCTTTTAAATCCTGGAGACAAATCTGAATTTTATTGCAAATCTGAATTTTATTGCATATTAAATATAATAACATAAAATAGAGAGGGAGTTCAGTAGCCCATTGGGCTAAATCTAATTTTAATCCCAAATGGAAGAGATTTCATGGAGCCCTGGTGGTGCAGTGGTTAAACTGCTGTCTTGCAGCCAAAACTTTGTGAGTTTGAAACTGACAGTGCTCAAAGTTGACTCAGACTTCCATCCTTCTGATGTCGGTAAAATGAGTACCCAGCATGTTGGGGGGAAATGCTACTAACATGTAAGCCCCCCCCCCCAGAGAGTGCACAGGGAGAACTATGGACAATATGTGCATGCAAATACACTGGTACCTCATACAACGATTTTAATCCCTTCCACGGGGCTCGTTGTTGTACGAAACAATTGCTATATGCACCGTATAGTGATTTTCCCTATGGGATGGATTGCACAACAATTTTTTTCGCTAAGTGGTTTTTCCCATTGAAAAATTGTTGTATCATTTTTTCCATAGGGGAAATTGTTATGCGGGACGCCATCCCCCCCCCCCCAAACCTAATTGTTATGTGATTTCATTGTTATACAGGGCGATTGTTGTATGAGGTTCCACTGTACTATTGATATTGCTAAGAGACTGGTAAAAGTGAATAGAATAGGGCTTATTAATCAACAAGTTCAATCAATTAGGGCTTATTAATCAACACTGATGTTACATCCCCTTGATTTCAGTGTTTCTACTCCACTTAGGACTAAATTAGAATTTAGCTCATTATGTGTAGAGAACAAAATAGGAATAGGATGGGGGAAAATGGGGTCAAGGAATGCACCACAGACCTATTGTGATTCTGAACTAATTAAAACAATAAAATATGGCTTAAAATATGTAGAAAAATATGGCTTAATTCAATTTGTAATAAATTGCTCTTTTGTCGCGCATATTCGGAAAAGCATAATATGCCAGGACCGTCTGATTGCTAACTTCTTCATCACCCCTGAAGCCCATCCTCTTTTAGCGGGACTGCGGTGGTTCAGTGGTTAAGAAGCTTGCCTTGTTAGCTGGAAGGCTGGCAAGTCGGCAGTTCAAGACCTTACTGCTTGACGGAATGAGCGCCCGTCTCTTGTGTGCTTTTGACACAATTTTTAAAAAACAACATTGTTAGAACATAACAAGCAACCGCCCTTGTTCCCATGAAAAAGGGAGAGGGAGTTCAGTAGCCCATTGGGCTAAATCTAATTTTAATCCCAAATGGAAGAGATTTCATGGAGCCCTGGTGGCACAATATGCTGATGACACCCTAATAACAATAAAAAATCCACAGAATACACTAGGGAAGATATATGGGCATTTAGAGGAATTTCAAAGGGTGACGGGACTTAAGGTAAACTGGGATAAGTCAGAAGCAATTCTTTTTAATGTGGATTTGGACATACAAGAAAGTTTAAAAGCTAAATTTAAAATACAAATTAGAGATAATATAAAATACCTGGGGATAAACATTTCAAATAAATATGATGATTTAAAAAGGTTAAATTATGATAAATTGGAAAAAGAATTAAAAGAAATGATTTTACGGTATAAGAAGCTAAATTTGTCGTGGTTTGGACGCGTTTCGCTATGTAAAATGAAGCTTTTACCCAAATTAAATTTCTTATTTGATACCCTGCAAATATATATGAAAGAGAAGGAATTAAAGGTTTTTCAAACTATATTAAATAATTTTTGTAACGGTGGAAAAAGGGCCAGGATACCAAAGTTTTTATGGTATTCATCACAAAAAAAGGGCGGGTTAGGAATTCCAAATATTAAAAATTATTATTGGGCATTTCAACTGAAGAATATTTGTAAAATTTTAGTGAAAGAAGAATTGATTTGGGGAAAAATTGAATTGCGAGAGAAACTGGGTGAAGAAATATTAATGTTTTTGGGCAAAGGGAAAGCAAAAATTAATGCTACAAATAAATTGTTAAAAGCTCTTTTAAAAACTTGGACATTACTGAAAAATAAATTGGCACCAGGGTTGTCCCCAATATTAGGCCTGAGTGATATGAAATCATTCCCACTGAGAATGGATAAGAGTGTAGTAGAAGTATTGAATAAGAATAATATAACTCTATTAAAGGATTGGATAACAGCATGTAGAGACAAGGAAAGAAAGTTAGATATAGGTAGACAACTTAAATTGAATTGGCTTCAATTGATGTCTATTGACAGTTGGAATAAAAGATATTTAGATGAAATGAGCTTGGATAGGGAGCGGACGAAATTTGAAGAGTTGGTACTTAGTCTAAAAAGTGGGCAGGTAAAAGTTAAGGGGTTAGTAAGCAAAATATATAAGGTTTTAGATGACTCAGATCAGCATCAGAAAGCTTTAAAAGAAACATGGGAGCTAGATTTGAATATCATAATTACAGACGAGCAGTGGAATGCTAAATGGAAAAGGAGAATAATGAGGTCTTTGTCTGTAAGAATAAAAGAGCACAATTATAAATTATTGTGGAAGTGGTACTTGACTCCGGTACGACTATACCAAATTGACAATACAAAGTCGAAATTTTGTTGGAGGTGTAAGGGGGAAATTGGAACATATGAGCATATGTGGTGGGGGTGTAAAGAGACGAAGTCATTCTGGTTGAAGGTGGAACACGAAATTGGGAGAATTCTAGATGTAAGAATGAAATTGGATGTAATTTTAATTTTGTTAACAGATGTGGAGGTGGTAGAGCAACAAAAAAGGGAATTGTTAGCAATTATGTTATCCAGTGCTAGACAGTGTATAGCGCGATATTGGAAATGTGATGTTACCCCAAAAATAGAGGATTGGTATAAGGAGTTGTGGAATACTGCGCTGAATGATAAGCTCACCTGGGAGTTAAATTTAAGAAAAGGGTTAATTAAAGAAAGGAAATTTCAGGAAATTTGGAAATGTTTGATAGATTATACCTTGATTAATGGTAATGGGCAACTGCCGGTGCCAGATTAAATTGCATTTTTGAGATGATAATAGATAAAAGGGGAAATTCTGTCTCCGTAGCATTGTATATAGCACGTGGTGATATTTTGTTCTGTTTCTTTTTTTTTCTTTCCTGTTCTCTCTTTCTTTGCTTATTTATATTACTGTGTATTTTGTCTTTTATTTTCTTATATTGTTCTGTTTGTTATCTCTTGTTTTTTTAATTATTGGACGTGTATCGAGAAATAAATTTTTGAAAATTAAAAATTTTTTTTTTAAAAAAAGGGAACTCCAAAAAATAAAATAAAAGGGTGTACACTTCCTCATAGAAATTTTGACTGAATCAAGACAAAAGGAAATGTTTCTTCATTCCTTCTAAGCAATAGCCACCCACAGTTCTAGTTTCAAACGCTGCTCTTCAAATCTCCAGACTTCCTTTCCGTCTTCTCCATTATGGATGAGGGGGTGAATCATTTTGTTGCAGACACAACCACTTTTGCAGTTATTGCAAAACTCATTTATAACCTGAAATTTGGATCTATTACCCCCCAAATTCCTGTTTTAAAATTCATGCAAAGTGATAAATATAAAGGAAACAATCATGAATATCACGTTTTAAGCCGCATTAGATTAGGAAAATTAGTTGCAAAATGTGTCTCCTGGGCCAAAGAAAAAACCAAAAACGCATGTCAAAAGAGAGACATAAAAGTAAAAGGTAAAGGTCGCCCTTGCGCCAAAGCCAGTCGTATCCGACTCTAGGGTTCAGTGCTCATCTCCATTTACAGCCAAAGAGCCAGTACTGTCTGTGTCTATAGACATTTCCATGGACACGTGGCAGGCATGACTAGACACCGGAGTGCATGGAACACTGTTACCTTCCCATGAAAGTGGTACCTGTTTATCTACTTGCAATTTCATTGTGTTGTTGTCTACCAGCAGTCCAAACTTGAGCATGTTGGTCTTACATTTAGGCACTCCAGCCCTCAGCCTCTTCAGGGTCCCCCAAGTGACAAAGGGGAGGTTGAGTTCCTCAGGTATATCCTCCTTTAATGTTGTTCCTTGTCCAGTGAGCACCTTCCTCAATCTTTTAATTTGGTTTTGCTCTGTGTACCCTCAAGAATGTTTCTTCTTCCCATCAAGCTCTTCCTGGATCTGAGCCGGTGGACTTGAGGCTCATCTCCATTCCAAGGATGTCAAGAGTCATTCTCTTGCTTTGTTCTCTCGGCATCCACTGCTACTTCTCTCCTGATCTTAGGTGGAGCAATACCAACAAGAGGCCCTATTTTCTCAAATGGTGTAGGTTTGAGACATCCTGTCACTATATGCATGGCTTTATTAACAGCAATGTCAACTTGTTTTGCATGTCTGGATGCGCTCTATGCTGGGGCATCATACATTGCTGCAGAGACGCTCAGGGCCAAAGGTGATGTACAAAGCATGGATGGTTGAGTTCCCCTTTAGTAGTTTGTGAGTTTCCTGATAATGTTGTTTCTTGTACTAACTTTTGTTTTGGTATTCAGACAGTGCTGTTTAAAAGAGAGTGTCATGTTAAGTGTCACACAGAGGTATTTTGGTGCTGGAAAATGCTGTAATCAGTTCCTTCCTACTCTAACCAGAGTAAATGACCTACGTTTAGTTCATTCAGTTTTTATGTTACCCTCACATGATATTCTTTGGTTTGTAACCATCTGTGCATGTTCCCACAGTCTTTGGAGGAAGAACATTAATCTTTTCCTTGACTTCTGCTTCGCTTCTCAGACTTAATTTCCTCCACCAGCCATCCTTTGCAGCATCTTTTAAGCAAGGAGAACATACAGTACACAAGACAGGAAATAGTATCAGATGACTTACTTAGCAGGAACAAAATACTGCATATAACACCGCATCACACACACAAAAATATTGTCTGCTACTTGCTTCTAATCCATGTGTCTTATACTAAATCAAGTGCTGATTCCAAATCTGAAGTCCGATTCTGCCTAGGACATCAGGATCTTAAGTTAGCAAATCTCAACCTCTGTTCTTGCATTGATCACACAGGGTATATTTGCCACAAATGTAGCAAAAATTGTCCGGTTTATTAACACAGCTGCGCTTATTAATTTTTAGCTCAAAACAGACTCACTATGGTCTAGCTGTATTATCCAATAAGATGGTTTCACACTAGAGACAAGCTCTTGGTCCATCTCGCCTTATATACCTATTTCTGACCTCAGCTCACTGACTTGCCCAGACATGCCCAGTTGCTGCTGGAACATGCATGCCACCAGGGGACGTGATTCAGCTTAGGCAGAAGCAGGATCAGTAGTAGCAGCAACTGTTATAATGTTCCCATGTAAAAATGCATTACCCAATTACCAACCATTTGAACAGCTATAGCAAGCCTTAAAATCTGTACATGATAGGCAAATTCTGAGTTCAGGTTTGGAATCAGCACTCTGCATCATGTATATCACATGTGTTATTTCCAGTAACAAAATTGCTGTTGTGCAGTGTAGTCAGAGTTCTATTCTTGCCTATTTCTTCCACCTTTTGCTATTACTTAACCACAGATACAGTGGGCCACTAACAATTAATTGTATCTTTCAGGAATCTAGAATAATCATGACTATATCCTGTTCTTATTATCCGTTGATATCCTTTGGTTTGGAGAATGACCCTCAGAATCCTCTGAACGGATATGACCCCCAAGTCCACTTTCCGTGGGTATTTTGATTCTCAATGGGAAATAACACTAGCGCCAGAGAACAAATGTAGAAGGAGAAGGCGATACTTTTATGGGATCCCTAAACAAACAAAAAATCATTGCAAGCTTGGGTGATTCAAGATCACTTCTTCAGGTATTCTTGTGGGTAAGGCAGGGAAGTTATCGATGAAATTCCAAATGTTAATTGGCATGATGAACGTTTCAAGAAGTGATCTTGAATCACAAAAGCTCGCAATGATGTTTTTTTTTTGTTTAGTGATCCAATAAAGGTATCACCTTCTCCTTCTACATTTTTTTTGTGTGTGGATCACACAGCTGATTTTTTTTGTTTATAGGTCCAGAGAGACATTCCATGCAAATTGCAGGCATCTTAATGGAGGGTAGGGGGGACTCTTTGCCTCGTATTCCTGGATAGAGGCAAGGAGCTCCAGATGGCTTGAAAAATTCCTCAAAGAAGGTCTGAGATGCAACCTCATCAAGTAAGAGGAATTTAGCAAGTATTCTAGATTACTCGGTGGATCAACTTAAGGTTTATGATACCACACTTAAAAAGTAAATGAGTTTTTATCACTGCTTTCTTCTATTTCTATTTCCACTTCCTCCTTCCTCTCCAGCGTGGAATCCAGGCAGATTGTTTTACTAAATTCGAGCCCCAGCTCTTTCAAACGGTACCTTGCTGAAATCAGAGCTGCCAGTTGTCAGCAAAGAAGGCCCTTCTTTTGGTTGCCTGCTGACTCTTACCATTACGTCGCAAGTGTCACAATTTCAGGCGATCCTTTCAAAGCTCAAAGCAGTTGGGAAAAGAAGAACACAACCAGAAGTATCAGCTTTCCTTCACTTTTCGACCCAAGCCCCATGCACCTGCAAAGGCAACCTTGTAAATTTGCAGCACATAACCGAACTAGTAAATACAAGATACTAAGAACACGGTAAAAATAAATGTAATCCCTTGTGACGCTGAAATGAAAAGAACTCAGATTTAGGGAAGTCACAAAGAGAAGTAAATTTTAATTTAATTTAATTTCAATTTAATTTAATTTTCCCACTTGTATGCCGCCCAGTCAGGAAACCCGACTCAAGGTGGCTCACACAATAATTATACACTATACACAGTAATACAATATACACAATAGTTATACAATATTCATCCTACAAAAACAACATATCATGATATACAGCAATACAATACTGCAACAGCTTCTCCGCCCCTGCCACAGATGAAGTCTGGGGACGGCGGGGGCGGCATCCTGCCGTCAGCTGCCATGGCAGCCTTTTCTGTCCCAGCTAGGGCCGGGGCCCTGGGTGTGGGTGGTGGAGGGAGTCCTGGCGCCCATTGCCGCAGCTGCCTCTCTGCCCCGGCTGCAGATGAAGTCCGGGGGCCGCAGGAGCGGCGTCCTGCTGCCCACCTACGTAGCTGCCTTTTCTGTCCCAGCCAGGGGCGAGGCCCAGGGCGTCGGTGGTGGAGGGAGTGCTGGCGCCTGGCGCTGCAACTGCCTTTCCACCCCGGCCTTAGATGAAGTCCGAGGGTGGCGGCAGCATCCTATGCTATGCTATCCAAAACATGTGGTTAGGTCAGAGAAGACTAATTTGAATATGAACTGAAGGACAACTTTTAATTTTCTTCAGTCCTGTGTATACTCACATAAGTTTCTAGTCCGCGTGCTTATAGAAATGTGTTTGAGTAGTAAACAAACCAAAACCGGAACAATAATAGACATTGCTTTGCCCATTATGACATCCAGTTCCTCACTCATTTGACTGTGGGAGTTTACTCTCATCTTACCTACTTCCTTGACAATATACCTTGGAAACCTTGGAGTCGTTATTCAGTGAGGAGTCCTTGTATGAGTAGATGTCTCCGTGATGACATTCTGCACAACTTCTGTCCATGATGATCGGTCCCTGGCAATTCTTCTCCATGTTGGTCCAGCATTTTTCTTGAAAAAATCTTCCCATTGTGAGGTGGTCTTCCTTTGGGTTTTTTGTGGTCTCTCGGATACTGATTCATTATTCTTAAAGAGTAAACCTTGAAGAGTAAAGCATTCTATGCCTGCTGCCTGATTGAATGCATCTGTTGCTTGCTAATCATTCAAAATTCAGATTATTTTTCCAGGCCAAGATAGTATGATGAAATTTACTTCCCATGAGAGCAAAATTTCTCTACATGCTGAGGTTTCGTTGCCTGGTCTTTTGGGGTATCTAGCTTCTCACTCCCAAATCCTTTTCACGATATCGGGGTACCTGGATGACGATTTTACAGCACACTATTGGGTCATTCTGCTATCCTAACAATAGTGGTTAACTTTGGCCATTTCCCCTTCCAGTTGTGCAGTTAACTTCTTTCTGAGTTTAGAATGGGCTACCCCCATTGTGAGTCTCATAGCCAAGCCAATGCTGCACATTGAAAGACAGAATGACAGGCAGTCTAAACGGCCATGAAGTTGGGGTTACAAGTAGGACACAGTCACAACCGTGAGTTACCCATGATTGAGAAAGAGATGGATAATTACTATTTGCCCAAATGAAGCCTTGCTGTTGTTCATTATTTGGCCCAACCACAGGCTGACTCTGGTGTTGTAAATACATCGGTTTAGTCTAGCTCAATCCAAACAAACTTGGGATGCAAAAACCTGCCACATGGTCAGTCTTCCCTCTTGCTTCTGCGATCAGATCCCAAAATGTAACTGTGTTACCCTTGGATGAAAGGAACATAAACAGCTATGCAGGATGCATCTTCATTAGACTGTTTTCCATTGCATTCAGCAAGGGATGGTTCGCAAAAAGGGCTTTTTAACCAGAGAGAGAAAGAGACCAATCAGGAATTCATATTTGCCAAAGGATCCTTTAAAATGAGTTCATTTTGTGGGTTGTCCCAAAACTGCTTTTCCCTTTGGCCTGTCTGGAATACCTACTATGGAAGGGATTTTTATATTTCCAGGACTCACAGACCAGTCTGGCCAGGTTATCCTGCTATAGTAACAGCGTTGACCATACTACCAGGGACTCAACACTGAGTGTCAGGCAGAGGTTAACTAACTTGACCACCCTATGGACTAATGGCCTTTGGTGGCAAAGTCCACAGGGAAGGGTGATGGTCCCCAAGTGGATTAAGTCCCACTTGAATCCATCTGGATGGAGGGCAGCAGCTTCAACAATCCTGGCCTGTGGCTGAGGAGGACTTCGCGTGCCAAAAGGGCACAGGACCAGAAAGTGACTCATGGAACTAGATCAGTGGTACGGGTGTCACACTGCAATGTGGAAGGCAAATGGAAGGCCACTGCGTTATGTTGTTTCCAGGACGAGCCAATATTCAGAATGGGCTACGGCACTTGAAGAAGAAACAACCTCTTTCTTCACTCATTATTGACCATTTTGGCTAGGTTTTCTGGGGGCATTTGTTAATAGTATCAAGCATTTGTACATATTATATTGCATCTATGTACCTTCTTTAGCTGCTGTCTGTGAGAAATCTAGCAGCTGTCGTCCCAAAACACAATTTTGCAACTCTGCTTTAAGGGAGGAGCAATTATGTACATTGTTCCATTATCAAACTCCATCCCCTCTTCAGAGAAACAGACACAGTTGCCCAGAAGCCTCTTGTGAAGCTTTCAGTAATATATACATGGTTACAGTTTTTTCTGTTAACTAGTTATTTAATCAAATAAACTATTTTTGAAGCAGCTGACGGCTGTGTTACCAACATGCAAATTGCTGCATGAAGGTGATTTCAACATTGTGGTGGCATGGTTCAAATGACACAGGTAACACTTAATGTAACTGTAATTTAGATTTTTGCCAAATATAACTAAAATTCTGATTTTTGCCAAATATACATAAAAGTAGTGCAAAATCAAATACAGTACAAATAAGAATGACTGTATGTATACAAATAGAAATTGGTCTGGAGGCAGAAACAGAGAATGAAAAAGGTTCTTACCAATAAATCATCCTTTATAGCAGGGGTTCCCAACCTAAGGCCCATGGGCCGGATCTGGCCCATGGTGCCATTTCATGTGGCCCTCCACCGCCTCCAAGGGCATTCAAGAAACAAAATGTCCATCCCTTTGAAGCTGTTGGAACAAAATGGCCACCCCCCTCACGCAGGCAGGGCAAAATGGCTGTCTGGCCCTCCAAGCTGACTGAGAGAGCATGACCCAACCCCCAGCTTGAAAAGTTAGGGAACCACTGCTTTATAGCATCCAACAATTGTCTATTCAACTCACCAAATTATGGCAATCATTGGTTTTAAAAATCTGCACAACTGGCCTGTGAAACCCAAACACTTTACAGTATTTCCACTTCCAATCAAAGACCCTTTGTGTGATATAGCTCCATTTTTATTAACAATTAAATGTGGTCAGGTCTGTTCCAATCTATTGTGAACCTCTCCAGGTAGGTTTTTAGGTATATAGTATAGGGACTGCAGTGGCTCAATTGGTTCCGATGCTGAACTTGACAACGGGAAGGTCAGAGTTCGAGAATCGAGTACTGCACAACAGAAAGAGCTCCCATCTCTGTTTCAGCTTCTGCCAACCTAGCAGTTCGAAAGCAAGAAATTGCAAGTAGATAAATAGGTATCACTTTGGTGGGAAGGTAAAAGCGTTCCGTGCTGTTTAGGGCATGCCTGCCACATGACCATAGAAACTTCTGCAGATGCAGACAGCACTGGCTCTTTGGCTGTAAACAGAGATAAGCACTGAACCCTAGAGTCGGATACGACTGGCTTTCGAGCAAGGGTGATCTTTACCTTAACAGAGAAAAGATTTACCATTCCCTTCTCCTGGAGCAACCTGCGACCATCAGCTCACCCAAGACTACCCCCAAATCGTCAAAGATAGGATTAGGCTAAGATTTCTTCCCAGGGGCTTCACTGCTAAGGGAAGAAGATTCAAACTCAGCTACTTCCTGGTTTAGGAGAACCTCAAATGGCCATGATGGGCATTCTCATGTAGGAAGCTTTGGACTACAATGTCCATGACTTCTGACTGTACTGCGCATCCTGGAAAATTAGCATTCAAAATATCTGGAGGATACCAGAGGCACACAAAATGTATATCTATGTGTTGGCTACTACATCACTGACCTTTCATAAGTGATAGGTAGAACTTCATTCTAAGCTTAATTTATTTTGAGGAGTCTATGAATTCTCCAGGGGCTACTTTCTGTTGATTATTATTATTACTTACTAGCTGATTGCCCGGCCTTGCTGGGGTTGTTTTTTTTTTAATTGTGGGAAGGTATGTGCGTGTCTGTCAGTTTCCTGACTAACCTGTCAGCTTCCCTTTTCCCCATTGCTGTTTTGAGAGCTGCTCTCAACACAGAGAGGGGAAGAGGGGAGCTGGTAGGCCACTCTTTGTCCGGGGATGGAAGGTCCATGGACAAAGAGTGGCCTGACTGTCAGCTTCACTTTTTGCCATTGGTGTTTCGATGGCTGCTCTCGACACAGCAATGGGGAAGTGGGGAGCTGGCAGGCCGCTCTTCGTCTGGGGATGCGCATTCCCGGATGAAGAGCAGCCTGACTGTCAGTTTCCCTTTTCCCCATCACTGTTTTGAGAGCTGCTCTCAACACAATGAGGGGAGGAGAGGATCTGGCAAGCCGCTCTTCATCTGGGGAGACATGTCCCCAGGTGGAAAGTAGCCTGCCTCTCACCATCTCTGCCTGTGTCTGGGTGAGTTGGTCATGAGGAGGGGGGGTGGAGGAGGTGGACGTGATCCATTCCCCCTTCCATGTCTTCTCCCGGGGGGGGGCAGGGAAGGGGGGAGGCAGATGCAATCAGTTCCCCCTTCCCTGCCGGCACCCGGGGGGAGGCAGGGAAGAGTGGAGGCAGATGCAATCTGTTTCGGTCTGGTCACTTTCCTTCTTCCCTGTTTTTCTGTCTGTGGTGGTGGTGTCGGTGGGGTGTGAGCATTCGGGCCCTTGCCAGGGGCTGTTACATCACATTTACTTGTCGGTCATCCCTTCTCCAGTCTGTCATCCTTTCCATTTTGTCTGGTCCAGAGGCCTTCGCGGTGCGACTTGTCCTGCCCCCTGCGATGAGGGGGATATGTGTCTGCCTCGGTAAGGGCCCTGAGCTGAATTGTGCACGCACTGGCCATTTTTCTTCTTCGCACACACCAGTTGTCCCGCCTCTTCCATGCTCATGTCCTCCTGCCTGATTGGCTGAGGTGTGCCACGGTGTGGAGGACGCTTGGACTCATAGGTTTTTTTTGTTCATGTTCATGGGGCGTTGGCCCCACTCTCAACTCCCGGACCCTTGCAGCGCTGATCTCTGGGACATAAGGTAAGTGTGCAAGGCACATTACGGGATAGGATGGATGGGTGCAGACACGCATTCCGCACACGCACAGCCACATCCCTTCCTTATAGGTACAGATTAGGGGCTGCCGTGGCTCAGTGGTTAAGAAGCTCACCTTGTTAGCTGGAAGGCCGGCAAGTTGACAGTTTGAGACCAGGGTATTGCATGATGGTTTGAGTGCCTGTCTCTGTCCCAGCTCCTGTCAACCTAGCAGTTCGAAAGCAAGAAATTGCAAGTAGATCAATAGGGACCACTTTAGAAGTAAAAGTTCTTGGGAACATGAAAGGAGCCTCATTCAGGAGTCCCCTGAGCAGATATTCTTCAGCAAAAATCTTTTCAATCCAGAATAATTTCTGACACAAAAAAATTTATTATTATTATTATTATTATTATTATTCTTATTATTATTATTATTATTATTATTATTATTATTATTATTATTATTATTATTATTATTATTATTATTTGCACTTATATTAAGGGGCTTTAAATTCAATTGCATCCCACTTTTGCCCAAGGATACCAAGCTATGTGGTTTTGCAATTTCCTTTCGAACGACATTTGTTGTCGGGTAGAAGAGTGAGACAGGGCTGAGAAAACCAAAGTTACTTTCACCAACCGATTGTTGCCAATGACTGCATTTCTCAGATTATAATCCAAGCCTGCAACCACTATGATGCATTGCCTTTCCCTGCTGGATTACATCCTAAATCCCTGATAGATATCTGTATGCCGCTTTAAAGTGTCCATTTATCAGAGTGTAGCCATTTGTTGCTGAAGAACAGCAAGCACGTCATTAACACGATTTTTTGGGGGGTGGGTGGGACCAGAAACAAAGCCACAGTCAAAGCAGTTTCTTATTTTAATAAACACATCATGAGCTTGATATATCACCCATTTTCCATTTCAGATTTGATTTATCTGTCAGTTTGATTTTCAGGACTTGATTTATGGGTCAATTTCTTTTCCGGATGTGATTTATCAGTCAATTTGTTTTCAAGATTTGATTAAAGCACATTGCATAAGCCTTTCCGGATCTATTTCTAAATATTATAACATATATCCGCTATGGATGTTTAGGGTCTCTCTTGTTCGATAATTCTTCATTCCTATCTTGAGCTGGTGCCTATTATACATGAATATAATCTCAATTGGATGAAACAACCAATTACAGTAAGACATAAAATACAGTAAGTGCCGTTTTATTTAAAAAAGTGCACTGCAATGTTTTAAAGGGAACCAAGAGATTTATTAGACAGCATTAACACAAACTAGGTAAAATCTCAATTCTAGTTTTTAACATTTTATGCTCGCAATGTATGCATACACTGGAACAAAAGCAGCAGAAAAGAATTTTATTTTTTTTTGCTGTATTGACACCTTGCAGAAGTTAGTACAGTAAAACCCCTATTTACGTAATAAGTCTGTTCTGTAGGCTTTTATGTAAATCGGATTTTTACTCAACTCGAAGCAAACCCATAGAAAAAATGAATTTTTTATGTAACTTGAAGCAAACCCATAGGAAATTATGTTGTGTAAATCGGGACATTTATGTAAATCTGGAAATGGTTTTAGTGCAAAAATCATTATGTAAATCGAATTTTATGTAACTCAAGGCATATGTAAGTCGTGGTTTTACTGTACTGAGAATTGGTTCCAAAATAAAGGTGTGCTTCTGCACCCACCCACCTGGGAGTAAAGATAAAGGTCTCCCTTGCTCGAAAGCCAGTTGTTTCTGATTCCAGGGGTGGTGCTCATCTCCATTTTCAGCCTAAGAGTCTGAAAAGAGTCTGCTGTCTGAGTCTACAGACCTTTACGTGGGCATGTGGCAGGCATGACTAGACGCCAGAGCATACCTGTCAACCATCCCGATTCGGCCGGGATTACCCTGTAATTTGTCGTCGATTGACGTCATAACCTGCCCCATGCTGCCAAAACCCCATAATTTGGCAGTGGGGGAAAACTCTTTCCACGCATGCGTGGAAGCACTATGCCGCTTGCGCAGCCCCTACGCAAGCGGCGTAGTGCTTCCGTGCATGCGTGGAAGGGGTAAAACCCTTCCAGGCATGCGCGGAAGCGCTACGCCACTTGCGTAGGGGCTGTGCAAGCGGCATAGCGCTTCCATGCATGCATGGAAAGTGACCTGTGCACAAGCGATCTGCGCAGGTCCCATTTTTCCGGAGCCGCGGGTTGACAGGTATGCGCCAGAGCACAAAGAATGCCAAAGAGGCACCTACACCTATTTATCTACTTGCAATTTCTTGCTTTCAAACTGCTAGGATGGCAGAAGCTGGGGCAAACGACAGGTGCCAGAACGCATGGAACACTGTGACCTTCTCGCCAAAGCGATACCTGTTTATCTACTTGCAATTTCTTGCTTTCAGACTGCTAGGTTGGCAGGAGCTGGGACAGATGACATGTGCTCACTTCATCTTGTTAAAAACAACAGGATGGACTTTCAGGTACACAAAGATAGGCTTTGCAGCATTACACAGACTTGTGAATCAGACCACTGAAGACAGTTGAGTGTATTTTGATTAACAGAAGTTGAATTCAATGTGTCAAGATCAAGGAATGATTGACTCTCGGTTACTGTCTCACTGTACTGTGTACCAGGAAAGGAAAGCAACTGAGCAAACTGAAGAAATGTAGCCTTATCAGCACCTAGGTTGAATGTCTGTGTCTCTGAGAAGTTAAGCTCACCTCCTCTAGTCCTCTTTATCTTCATTTACACAGCTGGTGAAGCCACCACTGCTCTAATGAGCTTTTCATAGTTAATGCTGCTCCTTAATTTCATTTGAAATGTAGGCAAACAAGTTACTGAGAGAATACCAGGTATCACAAGCCATGAGTGTGTAACGTGTGGTCCTGCAGATGTGTTGGATTTCAATTCCCATGATCCCAAACAGCTTTGTCACTACATCAACTGAGACCTGCAGTCCCACTTTTATCAGGAAGTTACCAACTTTAAGTTGTAGATTAACAACTATGGTGGCATCTCATTTATTAATTATCCAAGTGCTAATTTTGAATACCTCAATGGTCTCAAAACCTATATGCCACCTTCTTTTTTAAAAAGCAACCTATACTGTGTATTTAACAATATCTAATGTAGATCAATGTATGATCTACTCTACTGTAGTGTTGTCGCTTAGTGCTTAAGATGTTGAACTTGATGACTGGAAGGTTGGCAGGTCAGCAAGTGCTGCATGACAGAATGAGCTCCCATCTCTGTCCCAGTTCCTGCCAACCTAGCAGTTCAGAAGCAAGAAATTGCAAGTAGATAAATAGGTACCACTTTTGCGGGAAAGTAAGCAGCGTTCCATGCGCTGGAGGGCAGAAAGGGATTCAAGGCAAGAAGATTTCTCCAGCACAACTGACCTCCCTGGAACTTGGCCGCATGAGGAAAAACTGCATAATATAATGAGTAGTTTGTGTGATCCTCTCTTGTGATTTCTTCACAAGATATTTATGAATAAGCAGCCTCATCAAAAACCACTTGTTGTTACCTTTGTACTGAAAGCTTTTCTACAAACAACAGCTGTAAACCATGGTGTGTGGTGTTTTTGGAGATATTAATACCACCAATTTATTTGGCTATATTGAAATAATTGGGGTATTTCCCCTCATTTCCTCCTCTTTGTCAACTAAGTATTACTTGTGCAATTTTGTGTAAATTGTGCAAAATGTCAACTAAGTATTACTTGTGCAATTTTGTGTAAATTGTGCAAAATGTCAACTAAGTATTACTTGTGCAATTTTGTGTAAATTGTGCAAAATGTCAACTAAGTATTACTTGTGCAATTTTGTGTAAATTGTGCAAAATGTCAACTAAGTATTACTTGTGCAATTTTGTGTAAATTGTGCAAAATGTTAACTAAGTATTACTTGTGCAATTTTGTGTAAATTGTGCAAAATGTTGCCCTTCCCCCTGATAAATCTGATACCTCCCTCAGTTTATGAGATGCAATTGTAAGCTGTACAGGTACATCCTGCTTCCAGGATACCCTCTGTAATCACATGGACTAGAAACCTGGTTTTCAAAAGTGTTTCTCAGGAGTAGATTCGGAGAGCCATACCAATGACACACAGAAGCCTTTACAGCAGGGGTTCCCAATCTAAGGCCCACAGGCCAGATCCGGCCAGCGGACCACTTCATGTGGTCTCTCACCCCCTCCAAGGGCATTTGAGAAGCAAAACGGCTGTCCCTTTGAAGGTGTTGGGACAAAATGCCCACCTCCATCGTGCAGGGGCCCTTGAAGCTGACTGAGAGAGCGTGACCCGGCCTCCGGCTTGAAAAGTTTGGGAACCCCTGCTTTACAGGGAGAGCTGCCACAGCCATTTAACAAGCACGGGAGTGCCATAAGTGAAGAGATGAGTGACCTCTGTGAGCTCAGTCCTGTATTGACAATGATTGCTTTGAGGACTGAAAAACTGCTCTGTGTAACTCCAAAGCCTGCATTCTTTTTCAAAACAAACATGATATGCTCTCTCCTGGTATACATTTCAAGGGATATTTGGATAGGTTCCATGTATAGAAGCTACTGTAATCCTCACCCACGGTTGCTACAGCCTCTCTTCTCTCTCTTTTTTTTTTGTATCGAACACAGACAGCTAGGAGTCAAGCGGTGCTCAGGAAACAGCTCAGCAAAAAAAGATGGCTCAGCAGATCATCTCTGACATACAATCCCGTGTGTTACAGTAGAGCTCACTTATTGGCAACAATAATGACAGGGTCCAATCCAAAAATCCAGTGAGGTCAACGCCAAAGCACTCTTTGGTGCCAGTGGCATTTGGAATGATTCCCGAGTCAAAGTGATTGACTCAAACGTTTATCTTTCAAGCTACAATAATTTGAGATGAATATTTTACAGAGATGCCTCTTGTCTCTTATTGTCACCCTGTGAAGACCCCGAGAACATCTGCCCATCCCGCTAGAGCAGACGGGAGGGGCTCTCTATAGGTACCAATGGCTGGAGAGGCTCACCTCTCTAGCACTAGACATAGGGGGTATTCGGTATCCACTCCGGCCCTTTGGGACCTCCTGCCGACTGACCTCCACCTCCAACCACAATTGCTAGTCTTTAGAAGAGATTTAAAGAGATGGTTGGCACAGCGGGTGTGGGGTGATGCTACTGGACTCCCCCCTCCCACTGGTTCATATGATTATCGGTCAATTCTACTATCGGGATTTGAGATTTGAGATTTTAAGATTTTGGAGTTTTATGTTTTATTTTTGCATATCATGTCAGAGTGTTTTATGTTAGTTTTGTTTCCTGCATTGTAAACCACCCGGAGTTGTCTTGGCGAGGGGGCGGTTAAATAAGTCTAAATAAATAAATAAATATTGTATGAAAATGATTATTAAATAACAGCCATCAATTAACACCACCACCCATGTGTTTACTGTTGTTCAAAACCTATTTTGACAGAATTCCTTGGTCAGAATTAACAGGTTTGCTCCCACAATATTTCTGGATGTGAAAGAGTCACCAGAAGTTAACTTTTCCAACTTTTCACCCTTGCTCGAATGCCAGTCATATCCAACTCTATGGTGCTCATCTCTATTTATAGCCAAAGAGCCAGTGCTGTTTGCATCTGCAGACGTTTCCATGGACATGTGGCAGGCATGACTAAACAACAGAGTGCACAGAACACAGTTCACCTTCCCACTGAAGTGGCACCTATTTATTTACTGTACTTGCAATTTCTTGGTTTCGATCTGCTAGGTTGGCAGGAGCTGGGGCAGATGATGGAAGGTCATCCCTTTTGCAGAACTCGGGTCTCGAACTGCTGTCCTGCTGACCTTTAGTCTTTCAAGTTCAGTGTCTTAACCACTAAGCCACGTTTACTGCTGTTCAAAACCTATTGAGACAGAACTGCTTTGTCAGAATTAACCACTTTGCTCACGCAATATGTTTTGATGTGAAAGAGTCACCAGACATTAACTCTTCCAAAAGGATATAAGCAAATAACCAAACACACAAAAAGCAAATAACCAAACACACTGCAACATCCAACTGTGCAACTGTCTGTCAATTACACAGAGAGTTTAAAAACTCTCAACAGCTTCTATTGGAATGAACTTTCACCTTCACTACGGTGTCCACCACCCATCTGAGCAATGTACAACCAACATATAAACAATAATAATAAAATGTCCAATATGGAAATGTGTGTTTTGAGAGGAAATAAGCTTAATTCTATGTATTTATCTGCAACTTTCCATTTAATTTATAAATTGCAGAGTAATATACAAACACAACATATACAGGAGCAAACATTTGTAAGACTGACTTTGACCAGCAAGAGGCAGATGTGACAATTCCCTAGGTACACATGCCTGCTCCACACAATGAATGGTCAGTTTCCCATCAGAGCTTTTCTGAAACCTCTCTCTTACATTTTGCTGCCCGAGACCAAGCCTAAAATGCAAAACTCTTCCATCAAGCCACACCTAAACCCTGCCCAATGGTAGGGCCAGCCCTGTTTCCTGTAATAGTCTCCAGCAATTTAACTGCCTTTTGAAAGTTTTGTGTAAGGGACCAGAGACAATGAAACAGCCGAAGGGTTGGCTTAACACAGGTTTATTGCATGATGATCCGGAGGAACATGTGGTAATGGCGGATGAGTAGCTCAATATATACAGCTGGCTATACATTTGAATGTGGCTCGTCGACAGACTATTGGTTGCTGCCTGCGTGACGTCGTAGGAGGTCACGCCCTTCTTGACCAGGTGAGGAGGTCGCGGGGAATCTTCCCGCGCTGCTGAACCAGGTGACTATGATCCATGAGAGCTGGACGCTCGCTACTGCCCTCTGGTGGTCACTAGCTCGCGTCCCCTTATTAGGTTACATTGATGCAGCTGATGGTTATAATGTTGCACACAGAAAGGTTACATTGGTAACACATGGCAAAGGTACATTGTTAAAGGCACAGCTTTACAGAACACAACATCCATTGGTAACACATGGCAAAGGTACATTGTTAAAGGCACAGCTTTACAGAACACAACATCCCTCCCCCCTAGGATGAGACGAAGTCTCTCAGCCAAGATGGCTTGTTGCATGTGCGTTTGGGCCGTGAAGAGGGCTGCCCCCCCCCGGGGGCGTTATTGCTTCTTTGTTCCCTGGTCCCTTGTCCTGAAATGGGAGAGGGAGACTTGTTAGTGGCTTGCCGCTGTCTGGCGCCCTTAGGGGAAGGGAAAAACTCCATTGTGGGCAGACCGGGGGCCGTCGGGGCTAACGAAAAACCCCTCTTCTCGCTTGGACGGGTGGGGGACCACTCCGAAAACCCCCCCCGGTTCTGAAAATCAAAATCTAAGTTGGTAGGGGTATCCGCATTTGTGGGGACTTTCCGCGAGATATGTATGGGGTCGGGTTCCTCCTCCTCGGAAAGATCCCCTAGGATATCTACGAGAACATCCTCCTCCCCCCTTGGTGGGGGCCCACGGTCCCCTTTTCCTCCCCCTTGGGCTGAACGGGTGGGGGAGAACCCTAACGCTGACTTATTTCCTGCTTGATCCGTGCCCTGCTCATCGGAGACCCTGCGTCGGAGCTGGTCCGCGTGCCGCCTCCATAGGAGCCCTGTGCTGGTTTCCACGCGGTACGACACGGGGCCGGTTTGCTCCACGACTACGCCCGGTACCCAGGCTGGGCCCGTGCTGGCGTAATTCCTGCAATGCACGGGGGCGCCTATACTGAAACTCTTTGTAGCCTCTAGCCCGATGTTCCTTCCTTTGTCTTCTACCCTCGTGGGGTCCAGCCTAGTAAGGATGGTGGTCAGCTTCCTGCGCATTAAGAGCTCTGTGGGGGAGTATCCTGACGCCAATGGGGTCACCCTGTACCGTAGCAGAAACTGACACACCTGCAGGTTCAGATCCCCTGGGCCCATGCGCCGCAACGCGTCCTTCGTGGTGCGGACGAGGCGCTCTACTTGGCCGTTGGTGGCCGGGTGAAAAGGGGCGGAGGTGATATGCCGAACGGCGTTGATCTCCATGAATGCCCTAAACTCGGAGGACGTGAAACAACTAGCGTTGTCGCTAATTAACGTGTCGGGTATGCCGAACGTGGAAAAGAGCCTCCGCAAATGCCTAATTGTCTGGGCCGAGGAGGTGCTCGTGACTGGGATTACCTCCAACCATTTGGAGAAAGCGTCCACTACAAGGAGGAACAGGGTGCCCCTGAACGGGCCCACGAAATCAACGTGCACCCGGGACCACGGCCCCTTAGCCGCGTCCCATTCCCTGTGGGGAAGGCGGGCCTCCTCTGGTCTGGAGCATTGGCAACTTGCACAAGTGCCGACCATGTGCTCGATGTCGGCGTCCAGCTGGGGCCACCAGAAGTAACTCCGGGCCAGCGCCTTGGATCGCACAATGCCGGGGTGGCTGACATGAAGCAGTTTGATCACCCGCGGCCGAAGGGAAGTGGGAATCACCACCCGCTGCCCCCACAAGAGACACCCCCTCTCTAGGGACAGTTCTAGCTTTTTTCTGAAAAATGGAGCGAACTCCTCCGCTGGGGAGGACGCGGGCCACCCTTTCTGCAGCCAGGAGCTTACTGCCGCTAACGTTTTGTCCTTCTCTGTCGCTTTGGCGATGTCGGCGGGCACTACGGGGGGCGAATCCAGCACCTCTATCATGAGTACCTGATGGTCCCGCTCCCCCTTGCTCACCTGGCTGGGCGTTAGGGGAAGGGGAGACCTAGATAGAGCGTCCGCATGGCTGATCTCTTTTCCGGGCCGGTAGACCAATGCGTGCTGATACGCGTTGAGAAAAATGGCCCACCTGAGCATCCTCGGGGACAGGATCTGTGGGGTGGGCTTATCTGCGGTAAAAATGCCTAGCAGGGGCTTGTGGTCCGTTACGATTGTGAAGGGGCGGCCGTACAGAAAATCGTGAAATTTTTTCGTCCCCGCGACTATTGCTAGTGCCTCCCTGTCCGTCTGTGCGTAGTTTCTCTCTGCTTGGGACAGGGACCTGGAGTAAAACGCTATCGGGGCCTCCCTTCCGTTTTCCAACACGTGGCACAGCACTGCCCCCACCCCCACTGGAGATGCATCACAGATCAGAACTACTGGGCGTTTGGGGTCGAAGTGGGTTAGAATGGCGTCGGACGCCAGGAGGCTTTTCAGCTCGCTAAATGCCCTTTCTTGGTCATCGCCCCACTTCCATGCCTGGTCTTTCTTTAGCAATTTGTGTAGCGGCTCAGCCACCGCTGCCTTTCGGGGGAGGAAGGAGTGGTAAAAGTTGAGCAGTCCTAGGAACGACTGCAACTCAGGCTTGGAGGTGGGGCGGGTGGCTTTCTTAATGGCTGCCACCTTGGACTTGGATGGTTTTATTCCCTCAGGAGTCACACAAAACCCTAGGAACTCAACCTCTGTTGCTAAGAAGACGCATTTGTCCTTTCACAACCTCAGCCCCGCCTTTTCGAATATCGTCAGGACCTTCCCCAACCTCTTGGCCAATTCAGCCCGACTCCCCCCCGTTATTAACACGTCATCAAAATAAGGCAACACCCCCTCCAGTCCCTTCAGGAGGCGTTCCACGAGTGACTGGAAAATTCCTGGCGCCGAATTCACGCCGAACTGGAGGCGCGTCACCTGGAACGCCCCCTTATGGGTGACTATGGTCTGCGCAGCGGCTGCGGCAGGGGACACCGTAAGCTGCTGGTAGGCCTGTGCTAAGTCGAGCTTAGCGAAACACTTTCCCCCGTGTAACCTGGCCAGCAGATGGCTGACTACCGGCACCGGATATGCATTCGGGCGGATCGCCTTGTTGATGGTGCACTTGTAGTCGGCGCATATGCAGACCTCCCCATTGGCCTTTAGAGCGGTTACAATTGGAGTTTCCCACTCCGCAGAATCTACAGGCACAAGGATCCCCTGACCCACCAATTTGTCCAGTTCCGCCTCTATCTTGTCCTTGAGTGCGAACGGCACCCGGCGTGGTTTTAGGCAAATTGGGCGGACCTCCGGGTCCAGGTCGAAAGTCACTGGGGGCCCCTTGAATTTCCCCAGTCCTTTTTTGAAGACTTTGGGGTGCGCCTCGCACACCTCCTGAATTGGATCAGTCCCAACGGCGTGCATCCCAACGGCGTGCACCCTCCCAATAAACAACCCCAGGGGCTGGAACCATTGAGTTCCGAGGAGGCTGCAATCTCCCCCTTTGAGCACGACTAGGGGAAGGGACGCGGCGTGCTCCTTGAATTTGACCTGAAATTCTCCAACCCCCAACACTGGAATACTGTTCCCTTGTACGTCCCGTAGTGTGGACCTCAATGCTTTGAGCTTGGGTCGCTTGTGGGGGGCAATTCCCAAAAACTCCCTCTGGGAAATGATTGAATATGAGGACCCCGAGTCAATTTCCATCCTAATGGGGACCCCTTGGACTAGTACTTCGACAAAGTAGCGGGGGTGTCTAGTAGACACGCTGAACACTGGGGCGTCGTCCTCGCTGCCATCGGTGATGCGGCCCACGCCGTCCTGCTTCCGCGTGGCCTGGGTGCCATCCTTGGGTCTCGTTGGGCGGTCTCGTCCCGTGGAACGGTCTGCGGAGCTCCTCCGGGTTTCGCGCTTCTTCCTGCACACCTTGGCGATGTGCCCGTGGCGGCCACAGTTGTGGCACTCGGCCTTCTGGAAGGGGCATTTCACGCGGTTGTGGGCCGCTCCACAGCCGTCGCATCGCCGGCTCTCCTTCCGGACCCTCTGGACGTCCTCGTCATCGCTGCTCTCTGCGGACGACCTCGAAATTCGCCGGGCCGCCTGTACCGGAGCCTCTGCCTTGCTCGACTTTGGCCGCCAGTCCTGAAGTTCTTGGACCCTGGCCTTCGTAGCTTCTGCGGCCTGGGCCGCTCTGACGACCTCCTGCAACGTGGGAGGCGGCTCTTGGTTCATTAACGTGCGCTGGGTTTCGGCGTCGTTCAGGCCGCACAGCACACAGTCCCGGAGGGTGATTTCGGCATTCTCCCATTTGCACGGGCCGGCCGCCAGCCGCAGGGCCGCCACGAATGCGGCGACCGTCTCCCCGGGCGCTTGGACTCGCCTCCAAAACGCACTCTGAGCGGGAAACATCGCCGTGGCGGGCCGGACGTGCTCACGCAGCATCTGCATGAGTTCCTTGGCCTTGAATTCGCTCACCCTCCTCGGTGCGATCAGGTCCACCAAGGTCCTTTTTGTTTCTTGTCCGAGCATCCTGGTGAAGATGGCTCTTTTCTTCACCTCTTCCGTGACTTCGGACTCGATCAGTGCGGCCTGGAAGTCCATCTCGAAGATCTCCCAGTCACCCGGTTTCCTGATTTCGAAACCGGCGCATGTCTTGGTCCCGTGGGCTGCCATATCCCACTTCGTCGCCAATTTAGTGTAAGGGACCAGAGACAATGAAACAGCCGAAGGGTTGGCTTAACACAGGTTTATTGCATGATGATCCGGAGGAACATGTGGTAATGGCGGATGAGTAGCTCAATATATACAGCTGGCTATACATTTGAATGTGGCTCGTCGACAGACTATTGGTTGCTGCCTGCGTGACGTCGTAGGAGGTCACGCCCTTCTTGACCAGGTGAGGAGGTCGCGGGGAATCTTCCCGCGCTGCTGAACCAGGTGACTATGATCCATGAGAGCTGGACGCTCGCTACTGCCCTCTGGTGGTCACTAGCTCGCGTCCCCTTATTAGGTTACATTGATGCAGCTGATGGTTATAATGTTGCACACAGAAAGGTTACATTGGTAACACATGGCAAAGGTACATTGTTAAAGGCACAGCTTTACAGAACACAACATCCATTGGTAACACATGGCAAAGGTACATTGTTAAAGGCACAGCTTTACAGAACACAACAGAAAGCATGTAATTTTACTATAATTTTCCCCAGTGCCATACTGAGCAGGTTGAATGATGAGCTGTGGGTCGCCTGCATTAATTGGATATGAAACCTCTCCCAGGGGGTGTCCATAGACCCACATGCCTGTCCCCAAATTAGTTGGAGCCGTGCTCGGCTGGAGAGGAAATTGGGAGATAAGCGGGCAGGCTAGGATTAAACAATGGCTCAGGCTGGGGGTGAATAGAGTAAGACAAGCAGACAGGGGCAAACAAGGGATAAGACTAGGTGCCCGGGGTCAATCCACATAGACCCCAAGATTAGGGCAGGAACAATAGGTTTCGCCAGCCCAAGGCAATTAAGTGCAGGTTTTCCATTAACCTCAAGAGTTGCCTTCTGATCATGGGGTTCATGAGAGTACCATGCACGCAAGTCTTCTGTACAGGGGATGGAGCGATTATCTTAGATACACGTCTTCGCCCCTAGGCAGGGAATAAATACTTGCTCCCGAATCCGGTCGGGGCTGGACTTCGCCACACGGCCGCCTCCCGAGTCTCATTGCAACAATGAGCTTTCAAAAATTAAGCACTGATCTTGTTTGATATAATAAAACAGTGATGGCTTACTTTGGCACTCCAGGAGTTTTTGGACTTCAATTACCTGAAGCCCAAGTCAACACTCCTGCTGATCAGGGCTTCTGAGGATTGAAGTTCAAGAACACCTGGAGTGCCAAGGTTGGCCATCACTGTAATAAAACAAGTAACAATAAACATGGTTGGTGTTGTTCATTCACACAGTCAAGTCCAACCCTTTGTGATGCCATGGGATTAGATTGCAATACTAGAATGCAGGCTCCTCAGTCATCCACCATCCTCCGGAGGCTGCCCAGATCTACGCCCACTACATCAATGATGCTGTCTAACCATCTCATCCTCTGCCACCCCCTTCTCTTTTTGCCTTTGACCTTTCCCAGCATCAGGGTCTTCTCCAGTGAGTCATTTCTTCTCATTTGGTGGACATACTACTTGAGCTTCAGCTTCAGTATTTGTCCTTCCAAGGAGCAGACAGGGTTGATTTCCTTCAGGATAGACTGATTTGACCTCCATGCAGTTGAGGGGACTCTCAAGAGTCTCCTCCAGGACCACAGTTCAAAGGTGTCCATTCTTCTGCATTCAGCCTTCCTTATGGTCCAGCTAACACATCCATACATTACTATTGCTTTAACCACGTGGACTTTTGTCCGACTTTTGTCGGCAGGGTGGTTGTTGTTTTTATTGTGTCAGATGCAACCAAAGGTGCTTTCTGGGTTGAAAGGATTTTTGCTGGAGCAACTCCACTCAGGGGATGCCCGAATGAGGCTATTTTCATGTCCCCAAGATATTTTCCCACTGAACTGGTCCCTATTTATCTACTTGCAATTTCTTGCATTCCAACTGCTAGGTTGGGCAGGAGCAGGGACAGAGACATAAGAACATAAGAACAGCCTTGCTGGAACAGGCCACAGAAGCCCATCCAGTCCAGCATTGTCTCACACAGTGGCTCACCGTTTGCTTCAGGGTATTATTCCCAAGCAGATGCCTTCACCTGCTTAGGATTTCCTGGAAATGGCATTTATTGAGAGAGATCCTGCCTATCTCTCCAACCCTGAGGTTGTCTTTAAGTATCCATAATTATAGCCATTGATACCCTTGTCCTCCATGAATTTGTCTAATCCTTTCTTAAAGCTGTCAAGACTGACCGCTGTCACCACTTCTTCTGGCAGGGAGTTCCATAGACCAGTGACCGTCTGGGTGAAAAAGTACTTTCTCTTATTTGTTTGAGAACTAGTACCCAAAAGTTTCATGGAGTGTCCCCTGGTTCTAGTGTTAAGTGATAGGGAAAACAGTTTTTCCTTATCTACTTTGTCCACACCGTACATGATTTTATAAACTTCAATCAGGTCACCTCTTAGACGCCGTCGTTCAAGAGTGAAGAAGCCCAACCGTTGCAGCCTCAGATGTTAAGGAAGGTGTTCCAGTCCCCTCATCATCCTTCTGGTTGCCCTCCTGTGCACTTTTTCCAACTCCATAATATCCTTCTGGAGGTATGGCGACCAGAACTGTACACAGTATTCCAGATGGGGCATCACCATAGATTTATAAAGAGGCAAAATGACACTTGCTGACTTATTTTCTATACCCTTCCTAATGATTCCTAGCATTGAGTTTGCTTTTTTCACTGCTGAGGCACACTGGGTTGACACCTTCATTGAGTTGTCCACCAGGACACCAAGGTCCCTTTCCTGGTTTGTCGCAGAGAGTTCAGACCCCATCAGTTTATAAATGTAATTGGGGTTTGTTTTCTTTTTTGCCCCAACGTGCATCACTCTGCACTTACTAATGTTGAAGCTCATAATGATAATCTACTCTCTCGCATAGTATGGAGAGACTATGGACTATCTATTTTTAAACCACACGGAGGTCTCTAGATGGGTAGGAGCAGGGACAGAGATGGGAGCTCACTCTGTCATGCAGTATTCAGGTCTTGAACTGCTGACTTGCCAACCTTCAAGCTAACAAAGTGAGCTTCTTAACCAATGAGCCACCAGAGTCCTGGCAGATATTGGCAGCGATGGCAGAGCAGCTCCTGGCCTAGGGAACTAGCAATGATCTAATAGGAAAAGCAACATGACAGCTTTTTCTACTATTTACCTGGCACAGGTATGAAAAGAAGAAACAGCTGTTGGCTGACTGGGGAGACACAGTACACCAGGGATGCTACAAGAGGGCAGAGAGATACTGAGAGTTTGTCTAGTTTGTTTTTAAAAACTTATGACTATAAAGAAATTGGCTTCAATTCACTAAAAGTGAGTGTTGGGTCAATCACTACAATGGTAACAGGTCTTGGTTCTCCCTTAAAGTATTAAACAGATTTGTTTTTAAGAACCCAAAGACTTAATTCCCCCCCAAAATGTCTATCTGTACTTCCCACCCCCACCTTTTTAAGCCCATTTGCTTAAATGTAAAAAAATATATTCTCAAATAAGCGAAGAAAGGTTGGCTTTTGAAACTTGGCCCAAGATCTACCATGATTTTTATTTTTATTTTTAAAAAAACTTGTTTTGCTGCACTTTTGTATCAAGTGGTGTTATTTTTGAAACAGCTGATTAGTATTCTGGAAAAAAAAGTGTATCCTTTCAACCTCGTTAGATTAAAACAGCTTGAAAAAGAAAAGAGAAACTGCCAAGAGTCTTAAAAGCAGAAATTTGAATCCAGAGATGTTTAAAAACATGGAGACTGCCTGAAGAGTTCAGGGTAGGGATTTCTCAAGGTAAAGGTAAAGGTCACGGTCATGGTCAGTCGTATTTGACTCTAGGGTTCAGTGCTCATCTCTGTTTCATAGCCGAAGAGCCAATGCTTTCTGCTTCTGCAGACATTTCTGTAGTCATGTGGCAGGCATGACTAGACACCAGAGTGCACAGAACGCTGTTTACCTTCCCACTGAAGTAGGAACCTCATTCAAACTGCTGACCTATCTCCTCCGAAAAGCTGCCTTTCACCATGTTAGACCACTGATGAGGTAGTTTTGCATTGTCTACAGAAGGAGTAAGCAGATTGGAATCTATTGGTAGCTGTCAGGGTGATTTCCAACAGTCCGTATCAGTAGTTCTGATTCCCAGTTGTCCAACAATAGCAACAACTACAAAGCAAAGCAAAAGCAAAGCAATCACACATATAAACCACCCCATAACTGTTAGTGCACCCTCTGGGCAGTTCACAAGTTAATTAACATTTTCCTCCCAACATGCTAGGTACTCATAAGTTAGCTTTGAATCTGGGTCTTCGAATCTAGGTCTTTATACTCAATCATACACAACTTTAAAAATCCTGACTAATTTCTTCCTTTCTCAGCTGTTTAGGCTGTGTCACATTGATGAGGTGCCTTGAACATACATCTTGCAGCCCTGTAAAAATTCTCACATCAATGCTACAGTCATTTGCACAAACTGCAACAAAGTGCTACAGTACACAAACTGAATTTTTTGCATTAAAATGCTCTTTTGCATTAAAAGTATTACTTGCGCAATTTTGCGTAAATTGTGCAAAATGTTCGGATTTTCCCCCCTTCCTCTTGATAAGTCTGTCATAAAATATCCCACCTTCTTCAGTGGTTCTTCCATGTCTAGGCCAGATGTGGAACTGCCAAAATGAAGGTACCTTTTGGTGAGTTCATTCTGCAGTTCCTTTTGCCTCACCTAGTGTGAGAAAGATTAGCCGGAAACACAAGGTTGCTGTTACCAGGCTATGCCCGATTGTGGTTCAAAAATGCCACAGTCTTCTAGAAGGCTCTTTTTGTGTACTTGAGTGGTTAAGTGAACAAAGTTGTACATCAAACAAGGCAAAGTTGTACATCAAACCCTCAAACATGGCAAAATCTGTTTCCATTGACCCAAGTAGATGATTATACAATGACTAGCTTTAGCTAAATGTTTCAGTAAATGTTTCTGTTCTTTATTCATTCCCATTTTAAAATGAAACGAGCACTGGGAGAAATTAGGTGTATATAATTGACTCTCATTTGAATAGCATTCCTTTTGCAAATAGAGCAAAAGGAAAATAATTTTGCCACAACCGAACGGTTAAATGGTTTTGTGCTATCCCTTTTCAGCAGCGTATTTATTTATGGTTTGGACTTCGTGAAGAATAGTTATATAATGACAAAAATATATCTTATTTTTTACCGTCAAAAGATAAGAAGTTCAGCTTAGTTTGTAGTCCTTTTTAAGAGAAGAAAAAATTCACTCGCTTTTCTGTATTGGCAGATACTGGTGTTTAGATTTATTACACAGAGATAATCAGGGTACAAAATAAATATACTGTATCTTTAGTTCATTAATCATGGTGGAGAGCAAAATGAATTGCTTTCAGGAAAGCAACAATATGGCTCTTTTCTCCTCTATTACAATCTGGTTGCTGTGTATGATTTCTTTGGGCAGCCAAAACACATAAACACACACGCGCACACAAAATATCTCTCTATGTGTTGCATGTGCAGATCTAATTGCATTCTTTCACCTCAACATTAAAGGGCTGCTTTAGTGCTCATGCCTATTCTCAAAATGCAAAAATCTATGTGCAACTATGCTGATCTCAGAAGAGGAGCTCAAGGAAAGCTTCAACACTACCTTTTAAAACCGCTGCTGGTAGATCTTCTTCTTCTTCTCCTCCTTCAGCTGTATCTGAATCCAAATATTGGTGATCATCATGGCGAGCAGCCATGAAGACTGTCCTGAGAATATAATGCAGTGACCTTACATCTGCCTTCCACATTGCAGCATGACATCCATACCACTGATCCAGCTCCACAAGTCACTTTCCTCATTCTGAGCCCTTTTGGCATGCAGAGTCCTCCTCAGCCCAGGCCAGCATGGGTGAAGCTGCTGTCCTCCATCAAGAGGGATTCAAGTGGGACCATTTAATCTACTTGGAGACCCTCACCCTTCCCTGTGGACTTCACCACCCAAGGCTTCAGGGTTATCAGGTTAGTTAACTTCTGCCTGACACTGGCAGTATGGTCTACTCTATTACCATAGCAAGATAACCTGGCCAGACTGAATAGATCTCCTTGCAAGAAACACTATTATATTAAAAAATATATATTTCCAAAGGGAAGGAAGGAATCAATTCTTGAGCTTCCAGTTCTCTGGAAGAACACATTTCCTCAGTATTTCCCCTTCTCTAACTCATGGTGGGTGCTATGAATGATTTATCCAAGAGCTACAGTTGAAAGTCAACTGTAAAAGGTGAACAGACTTACAACGTTAATTAATGAAGTGTGGAGTTGAGCCCCATCACAAGTGACATGTAATCACTCTCGGTGTAGACAGCCTCCACTTAGACTTAGAGCAAGCAGACGCTGCTACCAACAGGTTGATGGGCTTTTCTTACAACCTGGAACTCCAAAGGAATAAAATAATATGTAGTATATTTACTCATGATGATGTTTGAGATTTATGACACGGATACATTATGCTTTTGCTCAGTGGTGAGATCTTTTTTTAAAAAAAAACAGGTGGAGGGAAATCAAGACTGTTTCTTTGGCACAGATAGAGGGGAAAATAAGCCGGCCATGAAAACTTCAGCAGAAAAGCTGTATGTATCACCAAAACATTAGCATGGATCTGCATGCACATATGTACATTTATACATCTTTGCTACTCCTGCATTTGGTTCACACCAGCTGAGATGGTTTTGAGAAGGCAAGAAGAAGGACAAATATCCAAAAGCACCTGCCATTACTATTCTCCATACCAGTTAAGGAAATATACCCTCTTGTTGGTATCACTCCACCTAAGATAAGGAGAGAAGTAGCAATGGCTACTGAGAGAACCAAACAAGAGAATGACCCTCAACATCCTCTGAATGGATATGAGCCTCAAGTCCACCAGCTTAGATCCAGGGAGAGCTTTATGGCAACAACAAACACTCTTGAGGGTACACAAGAGCAAAAACAATTTGGAAGATGGAGGAAGGAGCTCACTGGACAAGGAACATCATTAAAGGAGTTTGTTCTGAGGGACAGATGCTCAGCCCCATTCAAGACACAACTAGAAACTCCATTGTTATAGTCTTTTCCCTTCTGATTATAATAATAATAATTTTGTGTCAGAAATTATTCTGGGTTGAAAGAATTTTTTTGGAAGAAACTTTGTTCAAGGAACACCCAAATGAGGCTCCTTTCATGTTCCTAAGAGCTGGGACAGACAGGTGCTCAATCTGTCATGCAGTACCTAGGTCTCAAACTGCTGATTTGCCAGCCTTCCAACTAACAAGGCAAGCTTCTTAACCACTGAGCCATGACAGCCCCCTTTGATTTTAACTATAGTTGGTAACTGTGACTAAACTTCGCTTCTCTATTCTAAAGATACTTTTACAACAATCATGTTTTACTACACAAAAGTTAGCCTAGGGGTCTCAAGGGGTAATTGTCGAGTCCAGACTCAATCTCTAAATCTCTCTTCACGTTGATCTTTTCTGCTTTGTGCTCTTTTAAGTAGAACTTAAAAAGAAAACAACCTCAATACAAGGCAAGAGAGGGTAGCTTACTTAAACCCACCTCTGGAATCCAGAACTTCAAAAACCCTTCTCGGTGTTAAGCTATATGGAAGAATCAAATGAATATTTCAAAGATCTTAGCAAATGTGCCCATTGAAAGATGAGGAATGATGCTCAGGAAATAAGGACAGTGCTGCTGCTGCTCCTCTACCTGCTGTGATTACCAATTAATTCCTCTCTGGGTAAAAATGTCATCAGCACACAGTTCACATTTTGCCAGCTGTCACTCTCACTACAGGGAGCTTATAAACGCCACAAGTGTGGCTATGCTTTTAGAACCACTGTTGTTCATGCGTGGGTGACCGCTGTATGTGTCTTAAGTGCATCATCACACTTGCTGCCTTAAGGGTGCAAAATCCCTTGATCCAGCTCTTGCATCTCCCCCATCAAAGGTGCTACTGTCACCTGACATGATGCTTCTTATAGATTACACTTCAGTTACACCAGTTTCCTGGATCTGAATGAGCATTTTGGTGAGAGTCTACCTAACGTTGAATGTGTCCACAGAGTATGGACCCTTATGCAAACAAAACAAACATTTCAAAGTAAAAGAGGGAGATAGCAGGAGGCTCATGAAAGGACCAAGATTTGAAGACATCTACAAGTCTTGGCCTGGGGATGCAGTTGGAGACGCATCAAAGCAAAACAGTGAAGGCTCAAGATGCTCAGTGAAGGCAAAGACAGGAATCCAGAGAGGAGAAGCTGAATGGAGCATCCTGGATAAGGCCTGTTTAGCTGCTTGGTTAGATCCTCAAACTGAAGCAACCCATACTGCAACAATTTGCTGCAGGCCATAGCTCTCAATATCACATACAATTCTTAGTCAACTTTGACTTCAGGGACTTCAAGATGGTGTATATGTTTCCTGCGCCCCACACCCCATTCTTTGTTCACTGTAACCATGGGGTAAACGTAAAGGCTCCCCTTGCTCGAAAGCCAGTCATATCTGACTATAGGGTTCAATGCTCATCTCTGTTTTCAGCTAAGGGCCAGCGCTGTCTGCGTCTGCAGACATTTCCATAGACATATGTATGGAAGGCTGTTACATTTCCTGCCGAAGTGGTACTTATTTATCTACTTGCAATTTCTTGCTTTCAAACTGCTAGGTTGGCAGGAGCTGGGACAAAGATGGGAGCTCACTCCATCATGCAGCACTCGGGTCTCAAACTGCTAACTTGCTGACCTTCGAGTCATCAAGTTCAGCATCTTAACCACTAAGCCACTATACCCTTGGAAGCAGGTTAACCAGAAATCTAACATAACCCAGTGAGGCGCCTTCTTTTCTTTATTCGTGCCAGATGCACTACCAGCATATAATAACATACAAAGCTAAAATTAACACATCTAAAAACAAAATAGAATTTAAAAGGGCTAGATGACATCTACCAAAGATTGGGCCACTTCAACAGCATTTCCTCTTGCCAACATAAGGTCCTCCTCAGTGCACGTTGAGGGGCATCATGTGCATTGTATCATATAGGAGATAGTTTGTTCTTCTCCATATTCGCACAGGCTGTCATCTATAGGGAAACCCCACTTTCTCAGATTAGCTCTTGATCTTTCTACCCCTGCATGCAGTCAATTTAAAGCTTTTCACACAGGCTCCTTTCATGTTCCCAGGAGCTGGGACAGATAGGTGCTCAGTCCATCATGCAGTACCCGGGTCTTGTTGTTCTTGGTCAGGCGGATGAGAGTCATGTGGTTCTGCTCAGTTATCTGGTAGCTCCTTGCTCGCCTTCCCTAGTTCTGAGGCCATCTGTGGGGGCTGGTTGTTCGAGGGGGGCAGATGTTATGAGGAAGCTATGCCTTGATTTCAGTCTCTGCCTTGGTGGTTGGTGATCAAATAGCAGGTGTGTGTTTCCGAGGCTCTTGCTTTGACCCACCCTTTCTGAGCAGCACTTTCTCGGCAGAATTTTGATGGAGGGATGCTGGCTAAGTAATGCACTTTTTGTATTGGGGTTGGATTTAGGCATCCTGTGACCAATCTTTCTGTTTCATTCAGAACCTCTTGGCCCTAGTCAAGCATTCTACATGAACAAATGTCTGTCTGAATTCTCACTCTTGTGTCTGTTAAAGTGGACTTGATCCATGTAAATTAACGTTAAAATACAACAGTTAATCTTTAAAGTGCTACAATGTTTTTTGTCTTTTTGTTTTGTCCACTCTCTGATACACTTATTTTATTATATATTTTACTCTTTTTTAGTTGCAACTTCATTGCAATATTAAAACTGCAACCTGAGAAGCAGAGCAGATATACCTTCAAAATAAATGGATACCGTATTTGTTGGCATATAAGACGCATCGGAGTATAAAACACACCACGTTTTTATACACATTTTTAAGGAGGGGACATAAGTTTCTACATTTTTTCATGAATTTCCAAAATGATTAATTGTATGAAAATTGGGGGGGGGGGTCCTGCGGCAGCTTCAAAATATCCCTCCCCCTCCCGCTCCAGTTGGTGGGGATCAGCGGCAGCTGGAGACAGGGCACGGGGTCTTTTAAACCTGAGTAAGGTAGGCTGACTTAATTTTCAACATGATAATTTTGATTGCCGGCACACAAGACGCACTCCATGTTTTTCAGTGCATTTTAAGGGGAGGGGAAAGTGTGTATTTGTTATTGTTCAATCGCACAGTCGATTCCGACCCTTCGTGACCCCATGGATCACTGCACATCAGGCACCCCCATCAGTGGTGGGCTCAAAAAAAATTACTACCACACTGTGGGCATGTTATGGTGGGCATGGCCAAGGGGAAAAGCCCTGTGTTGTACCTGAATTAGGACTTCTTTATTTCAAATCTTGGATGGGCAGGGCCAGCCGGAATTTCTGCTACTGGTTCTGGCGAACCGGTGCGAACCTGCTGGTGCCCACCACTGACCCCCATCCTCCACCATCCTTGTGTGTCTTATACGCTGTCAAATATGGTACATCAAATCAGTAAGTAAGTAAATAAATAAATTCACAGACCAACAAAATAACCGGACAAAAGGGACTCGTGGCTGATTGTGTGTTAAAAGGACATGGACCAGATATAAATTGATCAGTATAGTCCTATCACTCATACTTTCGAATACATCTTAATAATAGAATGCATAGTAGAAGTTGTACAAGAAACACAAATGGAAAGCAAAGACAGACCATTAGAAACTCTCCTCTCAGCCAGGTAGCTTGAAATTGAAGGAAAGCTTTTATGGTCAAGAATATATAAATTACCCACCCATCGGTAGTCTGAAAATACTGTCTCAGCCATCTCCCTGTCTCAATTTGCTGCAGTTTAAGTGACAAGATAAAAAAAAAAAGGTTGAATATTTTAGTCAGCCAGTACTCAAATGAGAAGCTGCCATGTGTTTGGAGTTTTAGAGCCCTCTAAGCACTGGGATTTATTTGTGACAAGTAGAAAATAGACAGCCGGCATTAAAAAGAAAATCCAGCAGGTTCTAGCTAGTAAAATTATTTATCAAGCTAACAAGGGAGGAACCATTCTACCAACAAACCACCCAGTGTGGAAAAGGCCTGCCTTTATATTTTACCTTTGGGTTAGTGGATCAGTAAAAATGCCAACCGACAAGCACTTCTCGTAAACATTTCTTTCTAAATGAACTGTCTTGTTTGGGGGTGGAGGGAGGGGAGGCACGATGAGGAAAAGGAAAGAAGAAATCTGGAGCAGGAAACAATGAGATTCAACTGACAGATGAGCTCCACCAGAGTATCCAATACTAAAAATAAGAGAATAAAAATAATGTGGGTGGATGAATGAATTTTGAAAATGAATGAATGTTGTAATCAATGGGAATGTGTTTGTTGGATGGGGGAGGGATATAAAGTGGACTGCTACTTTGCATTTATTTTTAAGAACAGAGACTGGCAAACACCAACAAAATTTGGACTTTCTCTACCTTTGCCCAAAAGAAGCGTTCTTGGATCATGAAAGCTTACGATGATATCTTAATTTTCATGATCCAAAATAGGTATAACCTTGTTGTTCCACACTTGTTTTGTATATGGATCACACAGCTGATTTGTTTGTTTTATGTAACCAATGGTGATGGCCCCGTCAGTTGAGGAAATGCCACAGGAAACTATCATACTGGGCCCAACTGCAAAATGAGCAGAGGCAGAACCACTTTACTAATGCATTCTCGGATACAAGTTGCAGCCGAAGGTGATATTTTAATGTGAGCTTTCATGGATCAAATCCAGTGATGCACTGAAGCAGGTCCTGTCCTGTTTGGGAGAACCGGTAGTGGAAATTTCCCCAGGCTGGCCACACCCAACTCCATAGCCCATTGCACTGGCCATGCCCACAGATTTGGCCCCGCTCACAGAGGTGGTAGTAATTTTTTTTGGAGTGCATCACTGATCAAATCCATTTTGTCAGACATGCCAATAACATGGCATCAAATTGTACACATCAGGTATAGAGGTACAGAGTGATTGGTTAGCATAAGAGATAAGTATACAAGTCAAAGTGGCTTCATACAATTGGTAATGGCAGATGATCTCTCATTGTTATTCAGATTAGCTGTAAATCTCCCTGTTTTTTTTTTAATTTTGTTCTGGCTGGATAAATCATTGGTTTAGACATCTGGTAGTGGAGCCAGAGGGTGGGAGTTCTGTTCTCCACCGTCACTTGCCGGAGTGTGTAGCCCTGGGCAAGCTTTATGGACAGTCCCAGAAGAATGGAATGGGGAACCACTTCTGAGGATTCTCTACCTTGAAAATCTAAGAAAGGGTCACCATAAATCAGAATTGACTTGATGGCACACAATTATTAGGCTGGCTGGATACGTCAGAGGTTTAGGTATCTGGTTGAGGGACCAGAAGGTGGGACTTCGATTCCTCACTGTGCCTCCTGGGAGAAGAGCCAGCATGTGTCACCTTAGGGAAGCTGTACAGTCCTAGAAGAAATAAAGGTAAAGGTCGCCTATGCTCGAAAACCAGTCCATTTATAGCCAAAGAGCCAACACTGTCTGCATCTGCACAGAACACTGTTACCTTCCCACCAAAGTGATCCCTATTTATCTACTTGCAATTTCTTGCTTTCAAGCTGCTAGGTTGGCAGGACCTGGGACAGAGACAGGAGCTCACTCCATCATGCAGTACTCGGGTCTTGAACTGCTGACCTGCCAACCTTCCAGTTGTAAAATTCAGCATCTTAACCACTAAGCCACCACAGTCCTACTCCTAGAAGAAGGGTGTAATAAATAATTCCTGTGTTTTCTGCACCTTGAAAACCTTGAAAAATGTCACCATGAGTCAACAATGGCTTGATGGCACACAAAATAAACATTTTTTTAAAAATTATAAATGAATTCAATAAATGAATAGTTTCACATCTGAAATACATTTTCACAGCTGAGACTCCATCTGAGTACTTCATTGCTGAAAGAAGCCTATTTTTTTCTTCACAATTTTGAAAGACCATGGCAAAGTATCCCCCCCCCCCCACTGATGATCTGAATATCTACAGCACTTCTGCTATCTCCACAAGTAAAGTCCTGCTGTAATCTTCAGAACAGTTTCAATTTTTCTTTTATGATCTATACTCTGAAGTCATTTTAATGGTGTTTCTTAATGAGATCAACTATTGATTATGAAATGATGTTGTTCTGACTCTTCCCCCAAAGGGAGTAAAGGAGGGAGCCTTTAGTTCTTTGGGGGTAATCACCAAGTTCTAATTAGGGGTAATCACCAAGTCCTAATTAAATGTTGAAAAGAAAAAGTGTAGCAGAATATGCCACCAAAAACAAACAAAAAACAACCTCCATGCTCAGAATTATTATCTTAAACCTCTAAACCTCTAAACCAGGGGTGTCCAAACTATGGCTCAGAAGTGGAAGCAACACTCAACACTGAGTGTTGAGTGCCCACATGGGTGCATTTTGCTTCTGCTTTTGAGAGCGATGAGGGCGGAGTAGACCAGATGAATTGGTGTTGGGGGCCAGACCCAGCCTGTGGGCCATAGTTTGGGCACCTCTGGTTTAAGCAGAGAAAATGGCATCTCATCCTTTTGCAAAACAGATTGCAAGGTGTGTTTTGCTTCCGCTTCCCATGGGAGGACCCATGTGACCGGCCAACTGAACCATGTGACCACCCCATGGCCTGAAAAGTTTGGACATCCATGCTCTAAAGACTTTTTGACTAGAAGGAACTTTTTAAAATTGTCTGGGGAGCTGAAAAATCTGGAGGGGGGGAATACATACTGTAAGAATTTTTTAGTTGGCTCTATCTGAAGCCACAGAGAAAATACTTATCTCAGCAACATTTGTAGGTAGAGGTAAGGTGAGGCTCACCAGAAGCTGAGAAGAAACCGGCGTCTCCTCAGTAAGCCATTCTAAGCCTAGAAAGAATGTTGTGTCCAGGCATTGTATTGCTTGGTGTTTTAGCTTCGCCGGAAGTCTAAGGCAAAGCTGCGCACCATTTTCCAAAGGCGCGGATTTCAAACATGCCACCTCAGTTTCTGATTCGCTGTAATGAATGTTCCCACTTCTTCAGAAGTCCGCGTAAATGTATCCTCTTGTGTAACGGCCATTCTGACTGTATAAAAGCAGGGCACCCTGCCCATTGTACCAGTCCGATTTCCTGAGCTGTAAATAAACCACTTGTTGTTTGACCCTATCTTGTTGGTCAGAGTACTTCTTAGCACCGGACTCAACAGAGAATGCCTCTCCTTTGGTTGTAGAGTTCAGGATAATTATACTACATTTAGAGCAATAATTATCAACTTGGAAGTTGTGTCCATCTCAAGGAAGCATAATAGAATTGCAGGCAAGGTGTGCATAAAAAAAAATAACATGATTTCCAGTTTAGACTTACTGCTTTCTTAGTTGTTACCTTGTTTCAGGGGTCCGCATCCTTTTTAAGCCATGGGTCAGTTCATACCCCCTCAGTCTGTTGGTGGGCCAGACCCCCCACTGACGCCACTGGCCCCACTGCCGAGGGAGTGGTGGGGGCTTGGGGTGATCTCGCCACTGCCACCACCAGCAGGGGGACCACCCCAAGCCCCCCCCTGCCCCACACAATGTTTCCCTGCTTCCCAGCTGGAAGAGCTGCATGGGATGGGTGAAGGAGGGATCCAGGCTGTCCTTCTCACCCATGCTTGGCCAGAATGGCCCCCGGGAAAGATGTGGGCAGCCACGTGTCCACCACTTCTGCTGCCGCTGCCGCTGCCGCTGCTGCTGCCACTGCCACCGCCTCAATCCTTGTCTCCTCCTTTGGTGTATGCAAACCAAGACACGGAACACAGCCTGAACGAACTATGCCCGGGTGGCTGACGTGCAGCAGTTCGAGCACCCTCGTCCGCAGGGGCGCAGGGACCACCACCCGTTGGCCCCACAGAAGGCACCCCCTCTCTAGGGACAACTCTAGCTTTTTCCTAAAGAACGGGTCGAACTCCGTACTCGGGGACGAACCCGGCCACCCCTTTTGCACCCATGAGCAAACCTTCGCCAGTGTCCTGTCCTTGCCTGTCGCCCTAGCAATGTCGGCTGGCACTATTGGGGGAGCGTCTAAAACCTCAATTAGCAACACCTGGCGGTCCTTTTCCGCTCTCGCCTTTTGGGCGTCCGACAATGGCAAAGGGGATCTCGAAAGCGCATCAGCATGGCTGATCTCCTTTCCGGGCCTGTACTCCAACTCATGTTGGTACGCGTTGAGGAAAATAGCCCATCGCAGCATTCTCGGGGACAGGATCTGCGGCGTTGGCTTGTGTGCCGTGAAAATCCCTAACAGCGGTTTGTGATCGGTCACGATTTTGAACGGGCGGCCATACAAAAAATCGTGAAATTTTTTGGTCCCCGATACGATTGCTAATGCTTCCCTGTCGGTTTGTGCGTAATTTCGCTCCGCTTGGGACAGGGACCTTGAGTAAAACGCTACCGGGGCCTCCCTTCCGTCCTCCAACACGTGGCAAAGCACCGCCCCCACCCCCACCGGGGATGCATCACAAACTAGGACCACAGGCCGTTTGGGGTCGAAATGCGTCAGGATTGCCTCAGATGTTAGGAGTTGCTTTAGCTCCTTGAACGCCCTCTCGTGCTCGTCACCCCACATCCACGGCTCCTCCTTTTTCAGCAACCGATGGAGCGGTTCGGCCACGGACGCCTTCCGCGGGAGGAATGTATGGTAAAAATTTAGGAGCCCCAGGAAAGATTGCAGCTCGGTCTTGGATGTGGGGCGAGGGGCCTTTTTAATGGCTGCTACCTTGGATTTAGACGGCTTAATCCCCTCGGGTGTGATTCGGAACCCTAAAAACTCGACCTCTGTTTCGAAAAAAACACATTTATCCTTCCTCAATCTCAGCCCCGCTTTCTCGAACACGGTCAGTACCTTGTCCAACCTTTTCGCTAGTTCAGCCTCACTCCCCCCTGTTATCAACACGTCATCAAAATAAGGCAACACCCCCTCCAGGCCCTTTAGGAGGCGTTCCACGAGCGATTGAAAAAGACCGGGTGCCGAGTTCACGCCGAACTGTAACCGCGACACCTGGAACGCTCCCTTATGTGTAACTATCGTTTGTGCCGCGGCCGTGGCGGGGGTCACAGGAAGTTGCTGATAGGCTTGTGCCAAATCGAGCTTAGCGAAACACTTTCCCCCATTTAGCCTGGCCAAAAGGTGGCTTATCACTGGCACCGGGTATGCATTAGGGCGGATCGCCTTGTTAATTGTACACTTATAATCTGCGCAAATGCGCACCTCCCCGTTAGCCTTTAGAGCCGTTACAATTGGAGTTTCCCACTCCGCGGAATCAACAGGAATAAGAATCCCCTGGCCCACCAGTTTGTCCAATTCCGCCTCTATCTTGTCCTTGAGTGCAAACGGCACCCTGCGTGGTTTGAGTCTTATCGGGCGGACCTCCGGGTCTATGTCGAAAGCTACAGGGGGTCCCTTGAACTTTCCGAGTCCTTTCTCAAAAACGGCGGGATGCGCATCGCAAACCGCTTGTATTGGGTCTCCCCCCACGGTATGCACCCCCCCTATGAACAACCCTAAGGGCTGAAACCACTGTGTTCCCAGGAGGCTACAGCTTCCCCCTTTCAGGACAACTAGGGGCAGTTCCGCCGAATGTCTCTTAAAATTGACCCGAAACTTCCCAACCCCCAATACCGGAATGCTGTTTCCCTGTACGTCCCGTAGTGTGGACCTCAACGCTTTAAGCTTTGGCCGCACATGGGGGTCGATTTTCAGGAACTCTTTCTGGGGAATTATGGAAAAGGAGGACCCCGAGTCAATTTCCATCTTAATAGGGGCCCCTTGTACTAATACCTCAACGAAGTAATGGGACTGTCCCGCGGACACGCTGAACACTGAGGCGTCGTCCTCGCTGCTGTCCGAGACGCGGCCCACGCCGTCCTGCTTCCTCGTGGTCTGGGCGCCATCTTTGGGCCTTGCTGGACGGTCCGGCCTGGCCGCGCGGTCTTGTGATTGCCTCCGGCCCTCTTTCCGCTTTCTGCACGCCTTGGCGATGTGCCCCCGACGGCCGCAGGTGTAACACTCGGCCTTCCTGAACGGGCATCTCGCGCGCTCGTGGGCCGCTCCGCAACCCTCGCAGCGTCGACCGTCCTTCCGGACCTTCTGGACCTCCTCGCCGTCGCTGCCTTCCGTAGACGACTTTGAGGCCCGCCGAGTCGCGTGCACCGACTGTCCGGCCTTCCCGTGCACCGAATTTTCCGCCTTGCCGGCTTTAGGACGCCACTCACGCCATTGATGCATCTCGTCCACTCCGGCATTCGTGGACTCTGCGGCTTCCGCGGCCTCTATGACTTCGGCCAGCGTGGGTGGCGGCTCCTTATTCATCAAGCTGCGCTGCACCTCCTTGTCTTTCAGGCCACATAACACGCCGTCCCTGAGGATCATCTCCAGGATGTCGCCCCATTTACAGGGGGCGGCGGCTATCCTCATGGCGGCCACGAATGCCTCAACCGACTCGTCTGGCGCTTGGACTCGCCTCCAAAACGCGCTCCGAGCGGGAAACATTGCCCTCGAGGGGCAGAACCGCTCTCGCAGCAGCTTCATGATGTCGCTCGCCTTAAAGTCGCTCACCTTCTTCGGAGCGATTATGCCCACCAGCGTCCGCTTGGTTTCCATCCCGAGCATTCTGGTGAGGATGGCCCTCTTCCTCTCCTCGTCGTCTTGTTTGACTCTGAGTTCCACCAGTGCCGCCTGGAAGTCCATCTCAAGCAGCTCCCAGTCCTGCGGTTTGGTGATGTTGAACCCGCTCTGTGCCCTGGCTGTTCCGTGGGGATCCATTATCCCACCTTCGTCGCCAATTTGGTGTATGCAAACCAAGACACGGAACACAGCCTCGGGCTGGGTTAACTCAGGTTTATTGCATCGTGGACAGAGGGAACATGAGGTAATGGCGGATCAATAGCTCTTTATATACAGCAGTAATACATTTGAACGTGGTGCCATGGTAGCCCATTGGCTACTGTCTGCGTGACGTCATTGCAGGTCACGCCCTTCTTGTCCAGGTGTAGGTAGTGGCGGGAAAACTTCCCGCGCTGTTGCCTTTGATGAGTTCGGACCAAGAGAGCTTGGACGCTCGCTGCTGCCAGCTGGTGGTCATTAGCTCGCGTCCTATTACAGGGCTTATATGATACAGCTGAAGGTTACATTGTTGCTATAGGCAAGGTTACATTGACTCAGATACATTTCAATCCATGTGTACAGTAAAACCATCAGAACACAACACCTCCACTTGGCTTAAAGTGTCCCTAACGGTGATCCTTAACATCTGCCCTGCTATGGAGCGCTGTTAGGAACACGCCAAGCCAAGTAGAGGAGACAAGGATAGAGGTGGCAGAGGCGGCACGAACAGCAACTGGAGCGCATGGGCAACATTAAATGGTGCCTCAGGCCATGTTCAGCCCATGGTTGGTAGGTTGAGAACCCCTGCCTTAGTGCTTCATCTAATTAAAGGCTGTCAGATACCTATTATTATCTTTCTTCATCTTTGACAGGGCAATCAAATGGGATGAAGTTTGCCACCAGTCAAGTAAAGGTGCATGTAGTTTCTCTCAAAGGAGATCAGAGCTTATCAGCATTTGTCTCTACATTATGCTGCAAAGGCCACATCTTTCAAAAGTATTTCTCTGGGAAAAGAAGTCCTTGAAAGTCCTTAACATTCCTCTTCCCCACTGCAGCTTGTTCTCCAACAGACCTCTTCCCCATCTTTTCAAGCCAACTAAGCTGCAATTCGAGGCTTCTGATTTGGGATTCTCTGAGTTGAAAAATGTGTTTCCATTCAAAATGATGGGCAGATGCCAACTGCTGATTGTAAGCTTGTGTAAATAAAATAGCATATATCAAAATTATTATCTGGTGGCTAATTACATAGGTGTTGCTTGCATTCCTGAGCACACACAGACTTTGCTAATTAGCAGCTATTTGCCTCTGTGACTTTCACTTAGTTCCATTCTGGCCACAGTAGTTGACTTTAAAAACAACAACAACCTTCTATCTGATTGATTACTTTGAAATCACCTTTTAAAATAAAATATTTTGATGAACAATTAATGCCCTGATGAACATTTACCAGGAGGAGAAATCTACTGAATTTAGCAGGGCCTTTTGCTAAATCCTGTTAAATTCTGCACTCCGGTGTCGAGGCATGCCTGCCACATGTTCATGGAAACATCTGCAGACACAAGACAGCGCTGGCTCTTTGGCTATAAACAGAGATGTGCACTGAACCCTAGAGTCAGATACGACTGGCTTTTGAGCAAGGGCGACCTTTACCTCTGCTGGGTTAAGAAACAACAATCCAGAGATAGTTGGGGAATTTTCAAGGCTCCAATATGATATGTACAAAAAATATTGCAAAATTTAAAGGTGGAAAATGCGGGCTTGTTTAATGCAAGGCTTTTTATGCTGTAATATTTTTACACTCAACACAAGCATAGAACCTGGGAAGCATTAAATTTCAGCTCATAGCTGTCAAGTATCCCATTATGGCCGGTAAATACCATAATTCACCCCTCTTTCCCACCGTCTTCCCATATTAGAACAGCCAGGAAAAGGGGTTACTGCGCATGCGCGCCCGTCAGAGGCAGCGGTGCACATGCGCGAATGCCCAGAAAAGAGGTTACTGTGCATGTGTGCCCATCAGAGGCAGCAGTGCACATGCATGAACACCTGTGCCCGGAAAGTGTTCCTTATTTAAACAACCAAAACTTGACAGGTATGTTTCAGCTTCCTCAGATGGCAAGCATGGAAACTACAAGATTCAGAGTACAAGTGACATTCCAAAATATTGAAACTCTTCAGAATTGAGGAAATATGCCTTCCAAACACAATACAGGACTAATGGAAACACCTCTGGCTTCTTAAAAGTATTTCAAGGCAATAATTTCTACTTGGATTTGATGACAAATCATTTCCCAGGGTAAACATGCCATCCTGTGCCGGTCCACTCAGAAAGAGTGCCATTGAATTTAGTGGGCTTTATTATCACTGTACTCTGAATACCCAGTGTAATGTAGTGGATAGGGTGAAGGAGTAGGAATGTGAAATACCCATGTAGCTAGCAAGTACAGGAGCACACTTTGATGGAAGCACAAAGCTTACAACTATAGTGGGATGGATAATTAAAGGGCAGAACTCTAGATATTTGTCGCCTACACCCTATGCCATGGGACTGCAGTGGCTCAAGTGGCTAAGACGCTAACTGGAAGGTGGGAGGTCAGAAGTTTGATTCCCGAGTACTGCAGGACGGAATGAGCTCCTGCCTTTGTCCCAGCTCCTGCCAACCTAGTAGTTGGAAAGCAAGAAATGCCAAGTAGATAAATAGGGACCACTTCGGTGGGAAGGTAGTAATAATAATAATAATAATAATAATAATAATAATAATAATAATAATAATAATAATAATAATAATAATAATAATAATAATAATAATAATAATAATAATAATAATAATAATAATAATAATAATAATAATAATAATAATAATATACCACTTTACCTCAGCCCAAAGGTGACTCAAAGCGGTGTACAATATAGCATGCTGCCTGTATCAATATAAATACAACATTCAATGATACAATGAGCAATATAGCAAAACACCATACAGAAAAGCATAAAAAATTCCAATACAAAGTTCAATAACAGTTCAACATATTCCGAAAATACCAATACAGTTCAGCATAACATAATATAAATTACAGCGCAGACCTAGTGCTCCAACTTCCCCACGGCCAATGCCGGACCGGGGAAGGAGCTCAAACGGGGTGGCGTTGGCGGGAGTTCATATACCCGCAATGTCATGGAGCCCAGGTATTCTGACTTCCCTGTGGCCAATGCCAGACCAGGGAAGCCGCACCAGTCACCCCATAGCTGGAGCCAGTCTCTCTCTTCCCCTCTCACCGAGGACAGGGGTCCGCTGATGGAAATGGCAGTAGCATTTTCCAGCTCTGCCGTGGGATGAGCCACAGCTTGGCTCCCACCGCCCATGGCTGACCGTGTGTTGTGTTCTGTAAAGCAGTGCCTTTAACATTGTACCTTTACCATGTGTTATCAATGTAACCTTTCTGTGTGCAACATTATAACCATCACCTGTATCAATGTTAGCCTAATAAGGGGACGCGAGCTAGTGACCACCAGAGGGCAGTAGCGAGCGTCCAGTTCTAATGGATCATCAGCCACCTGGTTCAGCAGCGCGGGAAGATTCCCCGCGACTTCCTCACCTGGTCAAGAAGGGCGTGACCTCCTACGACGTCACGCAGGCAGCAACCAATAGTCTGTCAACGAGCCACATTCAAATGTATAGCCAGCTGTATATATTGAGCTACCCATCCGCCATTACCACATGTTCCTCCAGATCATCATGCAATAAACCTGTGTTAAGCCAACCCTTCGGCTGTTTCATTGTCTTTGGTCCCTTACACTAAATTGGCGACGAAGGTGGGATGGCAGCCCACGGGACCAAGACATGCGCCGGTTTCGAAATCAGGAAACCGGGCGACTGGGAGATCTTCGAGATGGACTTCCAGGCCGCACTGATCGAGTCCGAAGTCACGGAAGAGGCGAAGAAAAGGGCCATCTTCACCAGAATGCTCGGTCAAGAAACAAAAAGGACCTTGGTGGACCTGATTGCACCGAGGAGGGTGAGCGAATTCAAAGCCAAGGAACTCATGCAGTTGCTGCGTGAGCACGTCCGGCCCGCCACGGCGATGTTTCCCGCTCGGAGTGCGTTTTGGAGGCGAGTCCAAGCGCCCGGGGAGACGGTCGCCGCGTTCGTGGCGGCCCTGCGGCTGGCGGCCGGCCCGTGCAAATGGGAAAACGTCGAAATCACCCTCCGAGACTGTGTGCTGTGCGGCCTGAACGATGCCGAAACCCAGCGCACATTAATGAACCAAGAGCCGCCTCCCACGCTGCAGGAGGTCGTCAGAGCGGCCCAGGCCGCAGAAGCTACGAAGGCCGGGGTCCAAGAGCTCCAGGACTGGCGGCCAAAGTCGAGCAAAGCAGAGGCTCCGGTGCAGGTGGCCCGGCGAACTTCGAGGTCGTCCACAGAGAGCAGCGACGACGAGGACGTACGGAGGGTCCGGAAGGAGAGCCGACGATGCGACGGCTGTGGCGCGGCCCACGACCGCGTGAAATGTCCCTTCCGGAAGGCTGAGTGCCACAACTGCGGCCGCCGCGGGCACATCGCCAAGGTGTGCAGGAAGAAGCGCGAGTCCCGGAGGAGCTCCCCAGACCGTCCCGCGGGACGAGACCGCCCAGCGAGACCCAAAGACGGCGCCCAGGCCACGCGGAAGCAGGACGGCGTGGGCCGCATCGCCGACAGCAGCGAGGACGACGCCCCAGTGTTCAGCGTGTCTACGGGACACCCCCGCTACTTTGTTGAGGTACTAGTCCAAGGGGTGCCCATTAGGATGGAAATTGACTCGGGGTCCTCATATTCAATCATTTCCCAGAGGGAGTTTTTTGGAATTGCCCCCCAAAAGCGGCCCAAGCTCAAAGCGTTGAGGGCCACACTACGGGACGTGCAAGGGAACAGTATTCCAGTGTTGGGGGTTGGAGAATTTCAGGTCAAATTCAAGGAGCACGCCGCGTCCCTTCCCCTGGTCGTGCTCAAGGGAGGAAATTGCAGCCTCCTCGGGACTCAATGGTTCCAGCCCCTGGGTTTGTTCATTGGGGGGGTGCATGCCGTGGGGATGCACGCTGTTGGGACGGACCCAATTCAGGAGGTGTGCGAGGCGCACCCCGAAGTCTTCAAAATGGGACTGGGGAAATTCAAGGGGCCCCCAGTGACTTTCGACCTGGACCCGGAGGTCTGCCCTGTTCGCCTAAAACCACGCCGGGTGCCGTTCGCGCTCAAGGACAAGATAGAGGCGGAACTGGACAAATTGGTGGGTCAGGGGATTCTTGTGCCTGTAGATTCTGCGGAGTGGGAAACTCCAATTGTAACTGCTCTTAAATCCAATGGGGAGGTCCGCATATGCGCCGACTACAAGTGCACCATCAACAAGGCGATCCGCCCGAATGCATATCCGGTGCCGGTAGTCAGCCATCTGCTGGCCAGGTTACACGGGGGGAAATGTTTCGCTAAGCTCGACTTAGCACACGCCTACCAGCAGCTCACGGTGTCTCCTGCTGCAGCTGCTGCGCAGACCATAGTCACCCATAAGGGGGCGTTCCAGGTGATGCGCCTCCAGTTCGGCGTGAATTCGGCGCCTGGAATTTTCCAGTCACTCGTGGAACGCCTCCTGAAGGGTCTGGAGGGGGTGTTGCCTTATTTTGATGACGTGTTAATAACAGGGGGGAGTCGGGCGGAATTGGCCAAGAGGTTGGGAAAGGTCCTGACTATATTCGAAAAGGCGGGGCTGAGGTTGCGAAAGGACAAATGCGTCTTCTTCGCAACCGAGGTTGAATTCCTAGGGTTTTGTGTGACTCCTGAGGGGATAAAACCATCCAAGTCTAAGGTGGCAGCCATCAAGAAAGCCCCCCGCCCCACCTCCAAGACCGAGTTGCAGTCGTTCCTAGGGCTGCTCAACTTTTACCACTCCTTCCTTCCCCGGAAGGCAGCGGTGGCCGAACCGCTACACAAGCTGCTTAAGAAAGAACAGGCATGGAAGTGGGGCGATGACCAGGAGAGGGCATTTAGTGAGCTGAAAAGCCTCCTGGCGTCCGACGCCATACTGACCCACTTCGACCCCAAACGCCCAGTAGTTCTGATCTGTGATGCATCTCCAGTGGGGGTGGGGGCGGTGCTGTGCCATGTGCTGGAGAATGGAAGGGAGGCCCCAATAGCATTTTACTCCAGGTCCCTGTCCCAAACAGAGAGAAACTACGCACAGACGGACAGGGAGGCATTAGCGATAGTCTCGGGGACGAAAAAATTTCACGATTTTCTGTACGGCCGCTCCTTCACCATTGTGACGGACCACAAACCCCTGCTAGGCATTTTTACCGCGGATAAGCCCACCCCTCAAATCCTGTCCCCAAGGATGCTCAGGTGGGCCATTTTTCTCAACGCGTATCAGCACGCGTTGGTCTACCGGCCCGGGAAAGAGATCAGCCATGCGGACGCCCTATCTAGGTCTCCCCTTCCCCTAACGCCCAGCCAGGTGAGCATGGGGGAGCGGGACCATCAGGTTCTCATGATAGAGGTGCTGGATTCGCCCCCCGTAGTGCCCGCCGACATTGCCAAAGCGACAGAGAAAGACAAAACGTTAGCGACAGTAAGCTCCTGGCTACAGAAAGGATGGCCCGCATCCTCCCCAGCAGAGGAGTTTGCTCCATTTTTCCGAAAAAAGCTAGAACTGTCCCTAGAGAGGGGGTGTCTCTTGTGGGGGCAGCGGGTGGTGATTCCCACTTCCCTTCGGCCGCGGGTGCTCAGACTGCTTCACGTCAGCCACCCCAGCATCGTGCGATCCAAGGCGCTGGCCTGGAGTTACTTCTGGTGGCCCCAGCTAGACGCCGACATCGAGCACATGGTCGGCACTTGTGGAAGTTGCCAATGCTCCAGACCAGAGGAGGCCCGCCTTCCCCACAGGGAATGGGACGCGGCTAAGGGGCCGTGGTCCCGGGTGCACGTAGATTTCGCGGGCCCGTTCAGAGGCACCCTGTTCCTCCTTGTAGTGGACGCTTTCTCCAAATGGTTGGAGGTTATCCCTGTCACGAGCACCTCCTCGGCCCAGACCATTAGGCATTTGCGGAGGCTTTTTTCCACGTTCGGCATACCCGACACGTTAATTAGCGACAACGCTAGTTGTTTTACGTCCTCCGAGTTTAAGGCATTCATGGAGATTAACGCCGTTCGGCATATTACCTCCGCCCCGTTTCACCCGGCCACCAACGGCCAAGTAGAGCGCCTCGTCCGCACCACGAAGGACGCGTTGCGGTGCATGGGCCCAGGGGATTTGAACCTACAAGTGTGTCAGTTTCTGCTAGGGTACAGGGTGACCCCGTTGGCGTCAGGATACTCCCCCGCAGAGCTCTTAATGCGCAGGAAGTTGACCACCATCCTTACTAGGCTAGACCCCACGAGGGTAGAGGACAAAGGAAGGAACATCGGGCTGGAGGTTACGAAGAGTTTCAGCATAGGCGCCCCCGTGCATTGCAGGAATTACGCCAGCTCAGGCCCAGCCTGGGTGCCGGGCGTAGTCGTGGAACAAACCGGCCCCGTGTCGTACCGCGTGGAAACCAGCACAGGGCTCCTATGGAGGCGGCACGCAGACCAGCTCCGACGCAGGGTCTCCGATGAGCAGGACACGGTTCACGCAGGAAATAAGTCAGCGTTAGGGTTCTCCCCCACCCGTTTAGCCCAAGGGGGAGGAGAAGGGGACCGTGGGCCCCCACCAAGGGGGGAGGAGGATATCCTCGTAGATACCCTGGGGGATCTTTCCGAGGAGGAGGAACCCGACCCCATACATATCTCGCGGAAAGTCCCCACAAATGCGGGTACCCCTACCAACTTAGATTTTGATTTTCAGAACCGGGGGGGGGGGGTTCGGAGTGGTCCCCCACCCGTCCAAGCGAGAAGAGGGGTTTTTCGTTAGCCCCGACGGCCCCCGGTCTGCCCACAATGGAGTTTTTCCCTTCCCCTAAGTCCGCCAGACAGCGGCAAGCCACTAACAAGTCTCCCTCTCCCGTTTCAGGACGAGGGACCAGGGAACAAAGAAGCAATAACGCCCCCGGGGGGGCAGCCCTCTTCACAGCCCAAACGCACATGCAACAAGCCATCTTGGCTGAGAGACTTCATCTCATCCTAGGGGGGAGGGATGTTGTGTTCTGTAAAGCAGTGCCTTTAACATTGTACCTTTACCATGTGTTATCAATGTAACCTTTCTGTGTGCAACATTATAACCATCACCTGTATCAATGTTAGCCTAATAAGGGGACGTGAGCTAGTGACCACCAGAGGGCAGTAGCGAGCGTCCAGCTCTAATGGATCATCAGCCACCTGGTTCAGCAGCGCGGGAAGATTCCCCGCGACTTCCTCACCTGGTCAAGAAGGGCGTGACCTCCTACGACGTCACGCAGGCAGCAACCAATAGTCTGTCAACGAGCCACATTCAAATGTATAGCCAGCTGTATATATTGAGCTACCCATCCGCCATTACCACATGTTCCTCCGGATCATCATGCAATAAACCTGTGTTAAGCCAACCCTTCGGCTGTTTCATTGTCTTTGGTCCCTTACACTAAACCGTGCCAGTGGGACTAGCCTGGGCGGCATCCTCGGGCCCACGGGGTTCCCTTTTATCCTCCCCACTGGGGGAGGGGGAGGGGAGGTGAAGCATTGCAGTGGTGGCATTTCTTCAAGCCCACAAGGCTCCTTTTATCCTCCCCACTGGTGGAGGGGGCGGGGAGGCACAGCATCGTGGTGGTGGTGTTTCTTCGAGCCCACAGGGCTCCTTTTATCCTCCCCACCGGTGGAGGTGGCGGGGAGGTGTAGCATCGTGGCAGCGGCGTTTCTTTGAGCCCACGGGGCTCCCTTTTATCCTCCCTGCCAGTGGAGGGGGCGGGGAGGTGCAGCATCAGGGCCGCCATCAGAAATTTCTGGGCCCCAGACTGAGCAATCCTATTGGGGCCCCACACAACATTTTGGCCACGCCCCTCCATGGGTGTGGCCAAATCTGTGGGCATGGCAAAATTTGGCAATGTGTCATGCCTGCCACATAAAGGTAAAGGCTTCCCTTGTTCAGAAGCCAGTCGTATCCGACTCTAGGGTTTCAGTACTCATCCCTATTTATAGCCTAAGAGCCAGTGGACTTGATCCACAAAAGCTCATATGAAAGTACAGCAGTTAGTCTTTAAGGTGCCACGTTTTTGTCTTTTTGCTTTGTTTACTCTCTGATATGTTTGCACAGAATGAAACTTTTTAAATGGTAGCATGTGTTTCAAGCATATCAGAGTAAACAAAAATAAAAATAAAAGAAACCAGGGGCCTACTCCAGACCCTCTCTCTCCACACACACACACACACAGACAGAGGCAAGTAACACACACACGCGCGAAAGTAAGCAAAACAAAAAGATATACTCAGAGGAGCCAGGCGGCGGTGGAGTGCCCAAGCACGTCCCTCTTCCTCTGGGGACCTGGGGGGGGGGGGGGAGAGGCAGGAGGAGGAGGAGCCACTGCTTGCCAAGAGTGGTCTGGTCTCACCTCCCTCTCCCTGCGCTCCGTCCGTCACGCCCGTTGCTGTCTGTGAAACAGATAGGCACAGGCAGGCAGGGCAGAAGGGAGGGAAGTAAGGGAGTCTTTCTCTCCCTCTCCTCTCTGTGTGTGTGTGCATGTGTGCATGCACACACCCAGACACACACGCACACACTCAGAGAGAAGGAGAAGGACTCCCCCGCTTCCCTCCCTCCCACCCTGACAGTGAGGGGCGTGATGGACAGAGTGTAAGGAGAGGGAGGCGAGACCACCGAGCATCCCAGGTTTCCAGCCCAAGCATTGGAGGTGCAGTTGCCCCCCCTTCTCCGCAGCAGCCACTGCCGCCTCCAACCCCAGTGTTGGGTCTGCCAGACCGGCGCGCCTCGTGGGCTGAAACCTTGACCCTGGATATCTGGGTTGAGGCGGAGCCATCTAGCGGGGCATGCGCAGTGGCACTGCGCCCATGCTTAATAAAAATAAAATAAATTTAAAAATTAACACAGCGCTTGGGCCCCTGCCAGCATCGGGCCCCGGGCGGCAGTCCCCATTGTGCCCCCCCTGAAAGCAGCCCTGTGCAGCATCACGGCGGCAGCATAAACAGTGTTGCATGCGCTGTGGTGTCTAGTTCTGCTATTTAAGTGGCACCCTTTTAAAAATCTCTGTTTCACCAACTCTACTGGAGATATTTTTTCTACTTAAAACACACACTCTCATAGTACAGTTCTAAAGAAACAGAACACCGTGGTGTTTTCTGTTAACCTTCAGGCTAACCTTTTTCTGTGCCTCTGCAAAAATGCAGAGTATCAGATGGGTGGGTGTCATCTCCCACTCCACAAGCTAGTTCAACTGCATTTGGATCCAACCTCGTTCATTTCTATTGTGCTCTCGCCAAGAGATCGCCAACTCAGAATGGATTGTCATCTCGCCCTTTTGCAAGCCTAAACCTCGTGAAAAAGAATTTATCAAAAAAAAAAAAAATTCTGGGATATGCAAAGGGGTTCTAAGCTTGTTAAGAAATTGATGGATTGCATTAATATGTATACTGTCTGGAGGGGACAAACTGCTGCCGAAGGAGTAGCACGCACTGTGTTAGAAGCATCGTCAACTATTGCATACACATGCAGAAAGAGAGAGACATGCAATACTGACACAAACTGTGAAATAAATAATAGATCTCAACTTTTATGTTCTTAGCCTTTGATCTGTTGCAACTGACATTATGGTCCAGAAACAAGAGGGGTACTTTTTTTACAGATAAGAAAAGGCAGGGGGAGAACAGACTCCTGGATGCCAAGCTATATTTTTAGCACCAGACCAAACAGAAACAAAGAAAAGAAAGAAAAAGCCAAAAGCTACGACGGAATGAGCACAGCGGTAGAGATCTCAGAGGTGCCCACCATTGTCTGGAAGCAAGGGAGATGATATTTAATTCAACTCCATGGCTATTGAAAGCATTATTAACTATCCTGTTTTCTCCCTAGCAATTTTCAATAAAACAATAGGCCATGTATTTCTCATAAAGAACCCCTGACTTGGTGAATGTAAGTTTGTCCTCAGCAAAGGAGGAGACGAGGCCATTAGTCAAAACGTGAACAGGAGAGGTCTGTCGTGAAGAAGGGCAAAGCTTGGCCGGCAACTTTCCATGGATGAGTTTCCAAAATGCTGTCCATGCAAAAAATTAATCTCCATTTCAATCCCCCTTCCTCCTAATCCTCAACTGACAAATTGAATCTCGCACAGCAGGACAAGAACTCTCACTGCCAGGTGCGACCACACCACTGCTCTCAGTTCCACAGCATACCTATTTATTGTCTGTAACAGGGGTGTCCAAACTAAGGCCCATGGGCTGGATTCGGCCTCCGCTGTCAAATCATCACCCTCGTTGTACCTGGGAGCAGAAGTAAAATGTGTGTGTATGCTTCCAGGAGCAATGAGGGCACCACGGACCGGATGAATTGGCATCGGGGGCTTGATCTGGCCCATGGGCCTTAGTTTGGGCACTCCTGTTAAAGTAGAGAAAATGGCAGCCTATAATCTATCTCATCCTGTTGCAAAACACAGATTGCCAGGCGCATTGTACTTCCGCTTCCGGTGGGAGGAACCACATGACCGGCCCGCTGAACCATGTGACCGGCCCACAGCCCAAAAAGTTTAGGCACCCCAGTCTACAAACTCCCCCTCTCAGATTCCCTCCAAATGTGTTAAGTTACGAACCCACAGGTTGTGCTTCAGTGCATGCTTTCTGTGCTAGGCAAAAATCTGGGATCCGTGGCCCCATAATCAGCACCAGTTTGGCACAGCTTTGGAGAAGATAAGAAACTGGGGTCATCACGACACTTTCAATGTTTCTCCTCCCCTCCCCCCGGGCACTGAAGCAGCTGTTCCCTCAGGGCCATGCACCTTTTGAACGTTACCCAAAAAAATGCAGGGTAGAACATTCTGAAATTTTTGCGTTGGTTTTGTTCTTGGCTCCAGGTGGCCTATCTAAAAATACAACATTTCTGCTAGGATATGCTTACAAACCAGAGTGCTTTCAGAAACAAAGGTATATATTTTTTGTGCACATTAGCCAGCAACATGCTGCACTTTCTAGTTCAATTCTGGAAAACAAGCAGGTTTGGGCTTGGCTAATATGTAGGAGTGGACTGCGGCAGCTTAGTGGTTAAGATGCTGAACTTGACAACTGGAAGGTCAGCAGTTCGAGACCCAAGTGCTGGATGACAGAGTGAGCGCCCATCTCTATCCCAGCTCCTGCCAACCTAGCAGTTCAAAAGCAAGAAACTGCAAGTCGATAAATAGGCACCACTTCAGCTGGAAAGGTAACAGTGTTCCATGCACTCCGGTGCCTAATCATGCCTTCCACATGTCCACGGAACAGGCAGCGCTGGCTCTTTGGCTGAAAATGGAGATGAGCACCAAACCCTAAAGTTGGATATGACTGACTTTCGAGCTTTACCTTTACCTAATATGTAGGTGTAGGTGATGGTCCCCAAGTGGATTAAATCCCACTTGAATCCATCTTTATGGAGGGCAGCAGTTTCTTCAATCCTGACCTGGGGCTGATGAGGACGGTATGCCAAAAAAGCTCAGGATCAGAAAGTGACTTGCTGAACTGGATCAGTGGCATGGGTGCTCATTGGGATGCGGAAGGCAAACAGGAAGGCCACTGTATAATATGGCTCACAGGACAATATTCATGGCTGATCACCATGAGGATCGGCAATATTCAGAATTGTATATGGCACTCAAAGAAGAAGAATGTGTAGGAATAACCAGGGAATACCGAGGATCTGCAAAGAGACATCTAAGAGAGATTTCTACCTGAAACGTATATACCAATGATTTGATGCAGTATAAGGCAACTTCCTATACTCACACACTCCTCTGCTGCCAATGTTCAGCTGAGGAAAAGGTGTTGATGCCTACTCCGCTGTTCCACTAAGCAGAACTCAAACGCAAAGGAAGTGATCCTTTTATTAGAACACTTTTTTAAAATAAAATAAAAATCACAGCTACAAGCTACCTTTCAACCCTGTGCAGTCTTCCTGCAGCTAATAATAATTTGTGTCAGAAATTATTCTGGGTTGAAAGGATTTTTGCTGGAGAAACTCCACTCAGGGAACGCCTAAATGAGGCTCTTTTCATGTCCCCAAGAGCTGGGACAGAGATGGATGCTCACTCCTTCATGCTGTACCCAGGTCACGAACTGCCGACTCGCCAGCCTTCCAGTTAACAAGGTGAGTTTCTTAAGCACTGAGTCACCGCAGCCCCTATTGCATTATAATACTGGCAGTGGTGGGATTCATTTTTTTTACTACCTACTCTGTGGGTGTGGCATGGTGGGCATGGCCAGGTGGCCATGTGACTGGGTGGGCATGGCCACGTGGCCATATGACTTGCTGGGTATGACCTGAGGCTTTGGCAACCGGATAGGGGAAGTCTGGGGAGGCTGTGCCACCAGTACGGGAGGCACGCATAGGCCTATGACCTCAGGCTTCAGCAACCGGATGGGCAGGGCCAGCCAGAATTTCTACTACCAGTACGGGCATACTGGGGCATACCAGCTGAATCCCACCACTGACTACTGGTTATATGGTTATTGCTTATTATTTTTGCCCATAATTTATTTTGTTTGGTTTGTCATTTATATTTAATTTTATATTGTTAACTGTACAAATCTTTTAATTTGTTGTACACTGCCTAGAGTGGGAGACTATCCCAAACGGGCAGGATAGAAATGTAATAAAATAAAATTAAAAAGTATATAAGTGTAATTGCTTTTTATTTTTGGCTTACTGAGGAAGTTACACTTTCTGCAATAGAGAGTACCTCTATTTTGGTCAAGTTAAAAAATAGCTGGATACACAGAATTGTGACGCAGGGGGAAACCACCCAGAATCAGACTGACTGTCCATCAAAGCAAGCTGCAGCTTTTTAACAATTACTCTAATTATACCTTTTTTGTGTGGTGGTGTTTCAATATGTTTTTGTTGAAGAACCTGAGAGACTGGTGTGGAACGTCCACAGAAATACTGTTTGGAGGAGTTAAGAACAAGAAGACTATCGCCATGATGATAGCCAATACAGTAGAACCTCGGATAATGTCTAAACTCCGTTCCACAGAGTTGGTCGCTATGCGATTTTTGGATGTTATGCGGTTCCTATGGAGAGATGCATTGCATATCATCCAAAAAAATGGTCGAAAACGGATGTTATCCAAGGTTCCTATACCAATACCTCGGATAACATCCATTTTTGGAGCGGTTTGGGACATTATGTGAGGCATAATGTGTGCATAAAAACCGTGACATTATGCAAATATGATGTCATCCGATGTGGTCGTGATGCGAGGTACTACTGTATCTAGAATAGATACGGCACCTGAAGAAGAAGGAGATTTTGTAAATTGGTAGTCCAGAAAGGTGATTTATTTTTTAGCTGTGAAGCAATTTAATTGAGTGAGCAGGATCAAACGCAGCGATAAGGAATACCATAAACTCAGCCACACTTTGTGCAAAATAGCTTGTTTTTTCACTGAACTACTGCCAAGTCCATTTTTTTAAATAAAAAAAGGTTGTCAAAGTGTGCACACAATGAAGGGACAGAGAAATAATCCACAAATTAAAGGGGTTTTTTTTGTCCTGTTCAGAAATCTATTTACAACCCCAAGCGCTGTCTCACGGAATTTTTCAAATCAATTAAATTCTCACCTCCACTCTGCCTGTCCCCCAGCAAACACATTTTGAAAGACTGTCAAAAGGTGGCATAATTTAGATGGGAATATCAAATTAGAACAACCTTGATTATTAGATGTTACCTGGAAAGGGGGGGGACTTCACTTCTTCCCCCCTTTCTCATTCTCTCAGTTGGCTGGTGATTAAGCTGTAGGATGTTTGTGACAATTTGTTAATTAGGTGTTAATATCCACAAGGGAGCAATGGCAGAGTCCTACACCTAGGGTCATTTCTCAGAAGTTCAGACTGTCTCTAATGACAGTAACTGAAATTCCCAAGGCAAACATCATTCCTATTCAACAGCAGGAGATTATTTTGCTGTTCATGCCTGAGTTCACTTCTGCTAGGAAAAGATTGTATGGGTTCTGATATCATCATCGTCGTTGTCATCATTGGATACAAATCAATCATTTGATTCACAGTTGAGGACTGGAATATTATTATTATTATTATTATTATTATTATTATTATTATTATTATTATTATTATTATTATTATTATTATTATTATTATTATTATTATTATTATTATTATTATTATTATTATTATTATTATTATTATTATTATTATTATTATTATTATTGGATACAAATTAAACATTTAGTGCACTGTTGAGAACTAGAATAAAATTAACAGTTCAAGCCCTAACCAAGGACCTAAGAACAGTTAAGGTAACGTCTGAGTATATATGCAGTTCCTAGGAGAGTTGTTTTTTGGAGAGTTAGGATGTTCAAGTCCAAAAAGTCCAAAATTTTCAAATATCTGGAGAGTCCTTTAGGTATTGCTCCAAGGGCTCTGCTCATGAAAGGAACAGCAGATTGTTTCATCCATAGACGTTCGACTTCAATTTGCAAATCACGACATTTTGTGATTTTTCTCCAGTTGTTTGTCTTTAATTTGTGCATCTCTTGGTATAGCAATGTCAATAAATCCTACCTTCTTCTTCTTCTCCACAACAGTTACATCAGGTGTATTGTGAGGGAAATGTCTGTCTGCTTGAATTTTAAAGTACCACAGGATCTTGACTCTCTCATTTTCTAAAACTTTCTGGACTTGATGTTCCCAATGATTTTTACTGCATTCAAACCCAAACTTCTGGCAAAGTTTCCAATGAATAATTTTTGCAACCCTGTTATGGCATTGCAAATAATCAGTCTGTGTAATTTTGCTGCATCCATTGTTGTTGTTGTTGTTGCTGCTGGATACAAATCTACCATTTGATTCACAGTTGAGGACTGGAAAGAATTAACAGTTCAAGCCCTAACCAAAGACCTAAGAACTGTTAGGTTAATGTCTGAGTATATATGCAGTTGCTAGTAGAGTTGTTTTATAGATTGTTAGGATGCTAAAGTCTGATAAGTGCAACATTTCCAAATATCTAGGGAGTCCTTTAGGTATTATTACTCCCACAGATGTGTGATGGTTGAGGGCTATACAACTCAGAGTGTTTTTGCTTTTCCCCTTTTCCATTCTGCTCTAGATGCCTGCTCAGTGAATGCAGGGTGATTTGTGCATTATTTCCTAAATAGAACTTATCTTTGAATTGTAAAATTAATGTTTTATTTATTTATTGCATTTATAAGCCATTCTTCTGGGATATTTTCCCACTCTGGGTGGCGTACAACATAAGAATAAAAACCTTTACAATTAAAAATGTAAACAAGATTGAATAACATTATAAATATAAAGAAAGCAAAAATAACACCCACACATTTTTAAAAATGGCAGCAAAAAAAAAAACCTATTGGGGACATGAAATTAATCCAAACCTAATGCTCAGCCAATGGCAGTATATCCTTAAAGGCCTCTTTAAAAAGGAACTGTTTCATTTGTTTTTAAATATAGGCAGAGATAGAACCTGGCGCAGCTCAACCGGTAGAGAGTTCCACAGACTTGGTGCCACCACCGAGAAGGCTCTTCTCTGAGTCACAGTCTTTCTTGCTAATCTTGGGGACATCACCTGGACCTGCGCCACCTGGGAGGAACGAATGATGTGGGCTGGTTTTCTGAAGGGAAAACGTTTTTAAAAATTAAAGCGAGATATATGGTGTGGTCTAGTGGATAGAATAACAGACTCAAATCCCAACTTGGCCATGGAAACTCACTGGGAGGGTGGAACTGGTAAACCATTTCTTAGCTATCTCACTCATCTTGAAAGCTGTATTAGGGTCATTACAAGTTGGTTGTGATTTAATGGGACGTAACTTACTAAGATTAAAACTGCAATTTGGAGCACAGAAAGAGAATCTGAGCAACACAGGCTACAGTCCTATATACCTAGGAAGAAGTCAATGGTGGGCATCAGCAGGTTTGCACCAGTTCGCCAGAACTGGTAGCAGAAATTCTGGCTGACCCCGTCCATCCAAGTTTTGAAATAAAGTAGTCCTAATTCAGGTGCAATGCAGGGCTTCTCGTTGGCCACACCCACCATACCATGCCTACAGTGTGGTAGTAATTTTTTTGGAGCCCACCACTGTAAGAGGTCCTACTGAATTCAACAATACTTTGCTAAGAATACACACATATAAGACTGCTAGCTAGTAAATGAAATCAGCATACATTTGAGGGCACAATGTTCTCACAAAAGCAGCATTTACTTTGCCTCCAAAGAAAGGGTTGGAAAAGAGGAAGAAGAATTTCATTGGATTTGATAGACTTGATAAACATACAGCTTTCAACAAATTCCAGGACTAGTTAGATAACAAACTACACCCCAACTCAAGCATTTCTAGGGTTTACAAGGTGTTTGAAGACATAAGCGCACATGTAAATACATGAGCAGCTAAAGTATAAATGCTGCAAAGATAAATAGGAAAAGGCATCAAAAGGAAAATATATACAAACATGTTTTAAATATCTGGAAAGGCATTTGACCAGGTTATTCTGCTATGGTAATAGAGTAGACCATAGTCTAAATTAATCTATACCTATAAATCTGAGTGTTAACCATTGTGATTTGACAAAGGATCCCGCACCTGGCCATACTATCCCATAACGAACATTCATGCACTCACCCGAACTGGGTACGGAGGTAACTGGGGGGTTGAGAAATGTGGCAGTGGGGCCGGAGACCCACGAACGCAAACAAAAGGAAAAGACTTCACTTCCCAACATTCCTTGCACCGCGCTGTGCCACAGCCAATCAGGCTGAGAGGCGCAAACAAAAAGAACGTTGGGAAATGCGACACGGCCAATCAAAATCAAGCCTCAGGAAAAACCCACCGCACAAATGGAAACCACAAACGCAAAACTACAAGCCCCAGCATCCTGCGCGCCATGAGTGCGCAGAACGCTGAGAAAGCCAGTGCACAAAAAATAAAAATACAAAATGCAATGGGAGCGCAAGTCCGCCGCAGGCGGATGCAGCTTCTTACAGCCACGCAAAATAAAAAGTCAAAAAATGCCACCGCAAGACACCCGCTGTCCTTCTTTCCTGGAGCAACGGGAAGAAGAGGGACTCCCTCTCCTCCATGCTACCTCGCGAAAGACACGGCGAAACCACCACCGGCCTCAAGAAAAGTTGAGCCGGGTGGAAAAAAACACCAAAAACAAGGGGGGATCAAGGAGGGGGAAAGGTACTATTGCATTGCCCCCCCCTGAAAGTGAACCAATTCCCTGTGAAGCAAAGGCAGCAAACGAGGCTCCGGTCATTGCCTTTACTTCCTGAGGAAGTGTTTCGCTTTCAAGGGGGGGGGGAATGCACCAGTACCTTCCCACCCACCCACCCCCGTTGAAAGCAAACCTATTCCCCGGGAAGCAAAGGCAGTGAACGGGCCTCTGGTCGTTGCCTTCGCCTCCCAGAGCTACTCACCAGGGTGCAGCACACACCTACTGGGCTGGACATTTCAAACCTGCCCAGTGTGTGTGTGTGTGCGTGCACACTAAAACAACCCCGAAACAACAACATCACCAAAAAGAAAACAACAAAAACAAACACCCAAACTATTACAAAATAATAAAATAAAAATAAATCAATAATTTAAAAAACATTAATAAACAAAAATAAATAAACCACAAAATACACAAACAAAAACTTCCACAACACCACAAAACCACAAACAAAACACCTAACTACAACACAAACAACACAAACAAACAACAATGAAATAAAACAAATTAAACACAACAGAAATAATCAAACCAATTAAACCAAACTAAAAATAAACCAACACACAAAATACCAAACAGAAACACCTCTCAGCCCACCAACACAAAACCAAAACAAAGAAAAACCCCAGAAGAAAGAAAACCAGACAACTTACCAGCGTGTCCTCCCTCCACGACGTCCGGAACAGAAATGAAGAACCAAAGACGACTTACCGGAAGAAGCACCACCCAGAGGACAGAAGAGAAAAAACAACTGAAATAAAACCAAAACCCCTAGCAGCCCCACCTGCAGGGCACAATAGTAAAAACAACTCAAAAACATTCAACAGAGTAAAAACAAGTCAAAAACATAACACAAAATCACAATTTTATACAAATCACAAATATATCTCAAAAAAATAACATAAAAAGATTTCAAAAATCCTGTGTTTAGTTTTAACTCAAATAAAAACCCAAAACATCTAAACACAGTTTAAAAACATTTAATGTAAAAAACATGTACTTTCACATTTTTAAAATTATTACCTACGATAAAACCATTAAAAAGGTCACATAATAAAATATTATTTGGTTAAATAGAAAATTTAGAAAAAATTATATAATCCTTTGTTCTTTTTTTAATCCACAAAAAAACACCAAACAAACTGATCACAGTTTATAACAGCCCAGCATTGTAACAATATATGTATATGTTAAAGCAAATATTCAAAAACACATTAGAAAAATTTCAAAATACAAGTTGTTATTACTGTAAAGTATCACAACAATACAATCTATTTAACAAATGAAAACATAAAGGCATTGTGCATAAATAATTTTTTAAAAAAGAACAATTACAGACTAAGCTCTTCTTTACCAACATTAAGAAAAAAAAAACTTCCAACACAATTTAAAACAGCCCGGCACCGCCGGGCAAACAATGCTAGTGTCTAGATAAAGTTACCTTCATATTTGAAAGCACATTTCATAATAGGGGATAAGAAAATTTGTATATTGTTATACAGTGAGACCAAATCTAAAATACACATCAGTACAAAATCATATTAAAATACATTCTTTAAAATGTTTAATGTTCAGGCATATTGCTAAGGACTATTTTTATTCCTTTATACCTGAACCTAAACACTTGTTCCTTTATTTTGCCCCTGCTTCTTTCTTGGGGGAAGCTTCCAATTGCATAACACAGAATGGAGATTTCAAAGACAATATAAAAAATAAAATAAAAGGTAGGGAGAGAAATAAAACAGTTAAATTATGGGTAAGGTAAAGGTCGCCCTTGCTCAAAAGCCAATTGTATCTGACTCTAAGGTTCAGTGCTCATCTCTGTTTCAAAGCCGAACAGCCAGCTTTTCATGGTCAAGTGGCAGGCATGATTAAACACCAGAGTGCACTGAATGCTGTTTACCTTTCCACCAAAGTGGTACCTATTTATCTACTTGCAATTTTTTGCTTTCGAACTGCTAGGTTGGCAGGAGATGGGACAGAAATGGGAGCTCACTCCGTTGTGCAGTACTTGGGTCTCGGACTGCTGACCTGCCAACCTTCCAGTTCGCAACTTCAGTGCCTTAACCACTAAGCCACCTCAGTCGCCATTTATGCATAGGCACTAATTATTGCTTTTATTTCATATTAAAGTTCCACAACTGCAGAATAACAGCAATAATAAAATGGGACGTGTTTCTGGCGGCACTGGGAGGGGGAGGCCGAGAGGTGGCCATGGCCAGCCAATTGGGCATGGCCTGGAATTGCCACTACTGGTTCACAAGAACCGTTGAGAACCGGCCACAGTACAACTGCTGTACATCCTCTGCAACTGATACTTTAGCCATAAAATTAAGATGTATTTGTGTTTATTTTAAAGAAACCGAGAGCCTTAGGAGCTGATTTATCTCCACTGTTGCATCTTCTGTTCTCTGACCTGCATCATTCTACATAAGAGAGGAATGGTATTTTTTACACCATTCATATTTTCCAGCTATAATCAGTAAGGTTTTTTTAACCACTATGATCATCAACCATGTCGAATTCTTTGTGTCAAGGAGACAAAAGATATACACTGTGCCTCCCCCCCCCCAACTGCCCCAGCAAAAGCAAACTAGGAACATATTGGCAACTTGACTTTGGCTTCCACAAATCTGTAGCCAATTCAGAACTGGGAGTTTAATGTTAAGCATGCCTCTAGAGAATGCAAGTATTGGACATTTCATATCTAAGCTTATTATTCCTAATATTACACAGAAGCTTCCCATGCTGGTCCTTCTCTTTCCCAAATTCCCCATCGTGACCAGATGTCTTTGTCTCTCTTGCTTCCGCCTGTCAATCACATTCGCGGATGAAATTTGATTCCTCTCCCAACGTAACCTTAGACAAAATATTACCATAGGGGTCGGCACGTTCTGAACCTTTTCAGACAAGTTCATTAAGTCTTCCGCCAATCCAATAATGGTTTTGTTTCAAAGTTACAAGGTGTTTTTTTAATACTAATCTCTTTTGCAACACACCAGTCAGTCAGCATTTGCTAAATCCAGAGTTTTAAAGGAAGTGAAATGATTTTGGTTCTCCTTTTCTCAATAATAAAAAAGGGTTAGTTTGACAATGGGCAGGCATCAGTATTTATGAGAGTTATGAGAACACAGTATCTGCTTGAACCTACACACCAATTTTAAGATAATCCATTTCTTTGCAACCTGAGGACTGCAGGTAAGCTCAGGGGAGAAAGAGAAGTCTGAAGAAGAGTGGTGGATAATGCATAGCTGTCAAGTATCCTGTATTTGCCAGGAAAACCCCTTATTTTACCCTCTTTCCCGCCGTCATCCCTTATTAATTAGGCTGCAATGCCCTATTGCCACCATTGGAGGGCAGCACAGGATAAGCATAGCTGTCAAGTATCCCGTATTTGCCAGGAAATTTTCCTTATTTCCAAATCCAAAACTTGACAGGTATGATAATGTCATAATTATAGCTAATCGGAAAGTTGTCAGGCTTCAATACAGCAAGCCATAAGTTCATTCCATCTGCATTTACCTCCTAAAGTAGTCACCTCATTCTGACTCTAGGCAGGGTTGATCATGAGTTGTCCCCTGGACCAATATATTACTCAATTTACAATCAGATAATAAGTTTATCATTAGGATGCACACACCAACACAAAGTCCATATGACCATAAATCTACTTCAAGAACCCCAAATCAGCTTCCAATATATTTTGGCAGTGTAGACAAGCACTTAGTCGGTGGTAAGGGTTTCTGGAAGTTACCGTCCTAAAACATCTGGAATGCAACTGTTGCCCATGAAAGGGGAAAGAAAAGTAAATCTTTTTTGTTAACAGTAAAGGGGGAAAGATGTTCTTCTCCAACAGAGAACTAGACGGTTGAGAGAAAGAAAGAGTAAATAAAAATGAAATAACTGTTCATGCCTTTCTCTAACAACTGCTAGTATTGCAGTAATTCAGTCTATTTTTTCCCTCCTATAACCCAAGCAAAGGAGAATAAATAAAAATATTTTTTAAATTGAAATTTCCTTATGATTGTTTTGGGAACAGGCAGGATATACTTTTGAAAAACAGATATAGATATATTCTGGGCAGCATAGGCATTTTGCAGGATTTGAGATATGCAGAAGTGTTCACATGCCTAATAAAGGCATTGTTAATGGAATTAAATTTTGCATTTCACACATGCATGCCATATACACCGCACAACATTTGCCAAATGTCACATTGTCAAACCACTCTGCAGGCGGCCTCTGTTTGACAGCCAAAGAGAAGCTAAAAAGCAGATACCATCCCTATTACACTTAGAAAAACACAGCAGCTTCCTCAAAGCTTTGCAGAAAATCGATGGGAATATTCCAGTTGTATTCAATATATTTTCCCTTGTATCATACTGCAGCCTGATTATTGCTGGAGATTAAGATCATAACGTTAGAAAAGAAAATCAAGTTGTACCTTGTCAGGCTCCGGGTCACGGGAATTTTTACATCACGGATGTAGAAGAGTCTCTTGGATACCTATTTCACCGAAAACATATTGAAACAACAACAAAAAAAAGCATAATTAGAGTAATTGTTAAAGAACTGCAGCTATACTAATCCTGTATTAAACAGACCAGTTACATCACAGTGATATTTTACACTGGCATAAAGGTGACACCCCTCTAATAGCATATATTCTGTACAGTAAACATTTTGTGTATGTAGTTTTATGGGTAAATCTAACTGTTGCTCCAACTAAAACAGACCTATTGGGTCAATAGGATTTATATACGTGCTGATTTGACAAGCACCATTCATTCGACAGATCTGCTTTAGTTGTGACTCAGAACCAGATTTAGTTCACTGGTTCAGGATTCTTCACAAACAACCCAAGTACATTCCTTAAAGTGTAGTTATAATGGCAGTGCAATTATGCCTGATTTAAAACAAATGCCCACTTTCTTCTTCATGGCCATGCAATTTTATACATGTTTACTCAAAAGTAATCCCTGCTAAATTACAAAGATCAACCCCTATGCGCGAGCTTTTTCATTTTTATATGAACGATGGCAAAACTATGAGATAAAAGGAGAAGCAAAATATAGGGGGAAATTGCAAAATATGTATAATATCGAAACACTTATTTTTACCAAGATAGGAGCTTAGACACTTCATAGAGTTTCATACTTTGATTTAATTTTCCAGTCATAAAAATGATAATTTTTCATATGCATAGGTAAAAATAATTGTCAGTTGACCACATGTGTTATGTTCTAGGTAGGAGCACAACATAGTATAGTAAGAACAGGTTTGATTCCCCTCTTGAATTTCTCGTGCTATACAACTGGCAAAATGAGTTTAAAATTCTAATTTTTAAAAGGAATCAGCACACCACCAAGAGTGGAATTCAATGCTTCTCAGTGCAGAAGGGAGTTCACAAAGCCTCTGTCACAGCTAATGTTTCTGGAATGGTAGCCATGTCAGTCTGTGTTTCGAACATATCAGAGAGTAAATCAAACGAAAGGAAAAGACAAAAACCATTGTGGCACTTTAAAGACTAACTGCTGTATACTAATGCTACATCTGACAAAGTGGACTTGATCAACGAAAGCTAACATTAAAATACAGCAGCTAGTCTTTAAAGTATCACATTTTTTTTGTCTTTTTGTTTTGTTTACTCTCTGATAAGGTTGTAAACTGACACAAGAGTGATTTTGTATGACGGGCGGTATATAAATGTTAAAAAACAAATAAATTGCAAAGACCTCTGGTGCAAACATGAAACAAAGGTAACCTGGTTTGCACTGACTACCACTGCAGTGTACATCCACATTCATTCTTGGGTAATCCCATTAAAATCAACGCAACTGCTCCAAAATGCATAAGCAATGAGCTGAAGTTAAAATCATCCTATACTTAATGTTTCCTCATGACGGAAAGAGCCTCCTCAAACGTTGTGGTATTTTTCAACCACAACCGGGTGTACCCTGGTAATGGCAACCTTGTGTTGCTGGCTAATCTTTCTCATACTTAATTTTTGTACCATAGTAAGAACAGGTGAGAATAAGAACCATAACTTAAGAAGTTAGAATTTTAAACATTGTCTTTTAAAAGCACATTTTAATACAATTATTATTGTAGGTTTTAATATATTGGTTATTAGTTGCAATGTATTTTATTATATGTTTTATATATTGTAAGCCGCCCTGAGTGGTGCCTGCACCAGATAGGTAGGTTATAAATGTAAATAAATAAGCTTGATTTTAAAAAAAGATCACAAGAAAGGTAACAGAAGATTTAATTGAGACATTCCTATCAGTCGCCCTTGCTTGAAAGCCAGTCATATCCAACTCTAGGGTTCAGTGCTCATATTTGTTCATTTTTGCTCATTTCTTTACAAAATTACTACAGCTTCATGACACCTTTAAATATCCACACCTACTAGTGCATTAAAATGTGTTCTAATTTCACAGGTGACAATTAATTATCCTGTAGGAAAATAATGCGGAAATGGAAGGCTAATTATGATTTCCAAATACCTTCGATGGTTGGCTCTTATGCTGTATTTAGACAAACGACAAGGGCAATGGTTAGGGGAGGCTGCCTTCCTAATTCAATGTTTGGCATTTTGCCCAGGATCCCTTAAAGCAGATGACTTAGGTAGACCTTAGGTGTCATTTTCCTCCAGGTGACCTCTGCTTTCATGCCAATGGACAAATCCATCCCGTTATGGATGCATTCTTTGGAAGAGCCGGGCTTTCCCTTCTCCTCCTCCCCATCATCCACATCGGTCAGCATCTTTGATTAGCTTTAGCTTTACAAAATGGATCTCTTCAGTCTAAAGCCACAACTGACTCAATCAAATCAGAGACTGTCAAAAGCCTTGGTGAGCTAGGTGCTCGAAAGCCAGTCATATCTGACTCTAGGGTTCAGTGCTTATCTCTATTTATCAAAGAGACAGCGCTGTCTGTGTCTACAGATGTTCTCATGGACTTGTGGCAGGCATAACTAGACACTGGAATGCACAGAACGCTGTTTACCTTCCCACCAAACTGGTCCCTATTTATCTACTTGCAATTTGTTGCTTTCAAACTTCCAGGTTGGTAGAAGCTGGGCCCGACGATGGATGGAAGCTCACTCCATCATGCAGTACTCGGGTCTCAAACTGGTGACCTGCTGACCATCCAGTCATCAAGTTCACTGTCTTAACCACTTGAGCCACCACAGTCCCAAGAAATTCCTCTTCAGCAACTTTAAATATCCACACTTACTAGTGCAAAGTGGCTAAGACGCTGACTGGGAAGTGGAAGGTCAGCAGTTCAGTTCCTGAGTACTGCAGGATGGTCATGAGCTCCTGTCGTCGTCCCAGCTCCTGCCAACCTAGCAGTTCAAAAGCAAGAAATTGCAAGTAGATAAATAGGGACTACTTCGGTGGGAAGGTAACAGCATTCTATGCACACTGGTGTCTAGTCATGCTTGCCACATGACCACGTAAACGTCTGCAGAAGCAGACAGCGCTGGCTCTTTAGCTTAGAAACAGAGATGAGCACTGCACCCTAGAGTCGGATATGACCGGCTTTCAAGCAAGGGAAACCTTTAACTTTACTAGTGCATTAAAATGTGTTTTGATTTTACAGGCGGCACTTAATTAAGCTAGACACCAGAGTGCACGGAATGCTGTTTACCTTGGAATACTGTTTACCTCCCCACTGAACTGATACCTATTTATCTACTTGCAATTTCTTGCTTTCAAACTGCTCGGCTGGCACGAGCTGGGACAGAGACGGGAGCTCACTCTGTCATGCAGCACTCGGGTCTCGAACTGCTGACCTGCTGACCATCCAGTCATCAAGTTCAGTGTCTTAACTACGAAGCCACTGCAGTCCCTCCAAATATTGAATTTTAATGACTTCAAGATTGGATATTAACAGGCAGGCAGGGACTAAGAAATGTTGCATTAATTCCTAACCAGCAAAAAGCAAGCTAGATTTATTAATTTAATATGGCTGATATAATTCCTTCTCTCTTTTTTTAAAAAAAATTGGCAACATCGGTATAAGAGTTATCATTTAATATGTTTTCCCTCATTTCCATATTTATAAAAGCATTTTCCAAGAAAAACCTGCTGAAAAATTGTTCTCTAGTCTGACAGAGTATTGTAGTTTAGCTTATTCTATCTGCTACTTTTCTAACTAAAAATGACTTCATAGTAGGTCCTTTGTCAAAAGTACAGCCCATTCCCATGCAAACCATAAAATGTGCTGTAAAACAGTAGAAGGGCTCAGAATGAAACTGCAAAAGAAACTTAGTCCAAAAGAAATCGGGTTTTATTCGCACTGTCAGTTGATAGCAGTTGATTTCTTTTCAAGTGATCTGACTTTTTTTTTTAACCTTCCTCTTAACCCATTCATGAGACCAATGAAAATACAACCATCTCAGAATGAATATGGGGTGTGGGAGGTAAAGGTAAAGGTTATTTATTTATTTTATCAGTTTATATCCTGCCCTCCTGGTGGGAACACCACTCAGAGTGGCTCAAGGAAGGTTGCCCTTGCTTGAAAGCCCGTGGTATCCAACTCTAGGAATCAGTGCTCATCTCTTTTTATTGCCAAAGAGCCGGTGCTGTCTGCATCTGCATACGCTTCTGTGGGCATGTGGCAGGCATGACTAGACACTGGAGTGCACAGAATGCTGTTTACCTTCCCGCAGAAGTGGGACCTATTTATCTACTTGCAATGTCTTGCTTTTGAACGGCTAGGTTGGCAGGAGCTGGTGCCAACGATGGATGGAAGCTCACTCCGTCATGCAGCACTCGGGTCTTGAACTGCTGACCTGCCGACCTTCCAGTGATCACTTTCAGCATCTTAACCACTAAGCCACCACAGTCCCAGGGTTTGGAAGAGAGAAGTTCAAATTGATACATATGGAAGCTGGTAGTGCTTTGGAAAAATTAACTGCAAGATGACATTCCAAATTACATTCACAACTAAATGAAACTGAATGCAAATTCCCACCCACACACCCTTGCTCAAAAGCTGGTCATGTTCAACGCTCCGAGGTGGTGCTCATCTCGGTTTAGAACCAAACAGCCAGCACTGTCTGCATTTCCATGGTCATGTGGCAGGTATGGGTAGATGCTGGTGCACACAAAACACTGTTACCTTTCGTGTCAAAGGTGCACCTATTTATCTACTTGCATTTTGTTGCTTTCAAACTGCTAGGTTGGCAGGAACTCAGAAAGATGTTGGGAACACTCAGGTCTCGAACCACTGACCTGCCAACTGCAGCCTGTTAACATGGGACCTGGGTTCAAATCTCTACTCATCTCCCCTAGCTCTAGAGCTGGCTTCTATGGATGCATAGTGTGTGCATACAGCTGTTATCCATTCTGTCTCTAAATAGGGACAAGGAACAGGAAGGGATCTGAGAGGTTGAAGGAAGCCTCAGAATACCAATCTGCATGCAAATCAGAAGAGCCAGAGACAGATAAAATGCCTCTTCTTTCCTCCTCCTTGTTCACATCCTCTGCTAAATGCCATTGGTGCTCTTTCGCAGAAGGTTGAAATATATTGTTGTTTGAAAAAGATTAAAAACAAACATATCAGAATAGAGTGTGAACCACTGGTTGAGTGGCCAAACATAAATCATTGTCTACCAATATATCTTTGGATAGATCATGAAAGGATTAGCTTCTCTCTCTTTTGTTCTGTACAAGCATTAATGAAATAACTCCTCTCCGGCCACTGAAGTAAAAAAAGAAAAAAGGAGTGGATTTAAGGAAGGAAAGAGTTCATTAATTTCCTGTACTGAAAACAGGTTTTAGACATATGTCTTCTACAACTAGGAACTGCGATGGCTCAGTGGTTAAGATGCTGAACTTGATGACTAGAAGATCAACAGGTCAGCAGTTCGAGACCCGAGTGCTGCACGATGGAGTGAGCTCCTGTCTCTGCCCTAGCTCCTGCCAACCTAGCAATTCGGAAGCAAGAAATTGCAAGTACAGTAGATAAATAGGGACCACTTCGGTGGGAAGGTAAACAGTGTTCCGTACACTCCGGTGTCTAGTCGTGCCTGCCACATGTCCACGGAAATGTCTGCAAAATACAGACAGTGCTGATTCTTTGGCTATAAATAGAGATGAGCACTGAACCCTAGAGTCAGATACGACTGGCTTTCGAGCAAGGGCAACCTTTACCTTGTACAACTAGACTTCAGTTGATAGATCTTAATATCCAGGGGGTGGGAGGCTTAAGTAAATCCTTTACAATTGATTTTCTTGCATTAGCCCTTCAGTTTCTACCCCAAAGCAACAAAATTTCAGGCAAGTAACTTTATCACCAAGACTTAATCTAGAGGGTCTTTAATGGTTATAACTTATTGAACAAGAACCTACAGGAATAAAATCATAGCCATAGAAATGTATGGAAGTACTGTAATGAGTTGACCTTGTCACTGGTTACTTTTGAGTATCACCAGCATAACAACATTACTTGTGGGCCAGTGGTTCCCAACGTGGGGCACACGCCCCACAGGAGGACTTCAATTCCCAGAAGCCTAAGTCGGTACATTGGCTGATCGGTGATTTGGGGAATTGACTTAGGCTTCTGGGAATTGAAGTCCAAAAACCAAAGACCTGGGAACAAGAAACACGCTGAACGTCCAACGGGTGTTTTCCCTCTTTCAAGTGGCTAAGACGCTGACTGGAAGGTGGCAGGTCAGCAGTTCGATTCCCGAGTACTGCAGGACAGAGTGAGCTCCTGTCTTTGTCCCAGCTCCTGCCAACCTAGCAGTTCGAAAACAAGAAATTGCAAGTAGATAAATAGGGACCACTTCGGTGGGAAGGTAAACAACAGCACTCTGTGCGCTCTCCAGTGGCTAGTCATGCCTGCCACATGACCACGGAAACGTCTGCAGGAGCAGACAGCGCTGGCTCCTCGGCTTGGAAACAGAGATGAGCACTGAACCCTAGAGTCGGATACAACTGGCTTTCCAGCAAGTGAAACCTTTACCTTTAATTTATGGATTAAAATGAGTGGACCAAGCTACACCAACCTACCCAAGGAAGTGAGTTGGCCACGGGTCTCTTCGGTCGGGCTTCCAACTGGCCTTGGCGCAAAGGTGGGCAGCCCCACGAACTTTGACGCAGGTGTGGGATCTTAAAGCAACCCAGCTGTGCCGAATCGGAAAGTGATCCTTTCCTACTTCTCACAAGCTGCGGGTTGTTTTCTCATCGATTCCCAAAGAACTTTCCGCAGCTGGAGATACTTTCCGTTCAGGATCGTAGGGCCAGGTTATCCTGCTACGGTAATAACAGAGTAGACCCTACTGCCAGCGACTCAATGCCAAGTGTCAGTCGGTGGTTAACTGTCTTCTTGACCACCCTGATGACTAACCGTCTTGGGTGCCAAAGAAAGTCCACAGGGAATAAAGGGTGATGGTCCCCAAGTGGATTAAATCCCACTTGAATCCATCTTGATGAAAGGCAGCACGGTAGCTTCATCCATCCTGGCCTGAGGCTGAGGAGGACTTTGCATGCCAAAATGGACCAGGACCACAAAGTGACTTGCGGAGCTGAATCAGTGGTACTATGGGTGTCACGCTGCGGTGCAGAAGGCAAATGGCAGGCCACTGTGTTATAGTGTGCCCAGGACAATCTTCATGGCTGACTGCCAAGAGGATAGCCAATATTCGGAATCGGCTACGGCACAAGAAGGAGGAGGAGGAACGACTTAGTTCTGGATCGGTTCCCTCCTTTATTTCTCCTGGGGGGGCCCCTCCCCACCGTGGTGGGCTGCCACGGGCTCATCCTGCTAGCATTTACTCAGTCCTGAATGCCCGAGTTCAACAAAGCTTCCACCTGTGCAGTGGTGTGTAACGTGTGAATGAGCAGCTGATCCGCGCTTAGCGCAGCGCCTGTCGGAGTTTTGGACTTCCGTCGTTTGGCACTGCCGTGGCTCAGGTGGCCAAGACGCTGACTGGAAGGTCGGCAGGGGTACCTTTACCTTTACCTTTACCTTTTACGTTTGGTGTTCCCTTGCTCGAAAGCCAGTCGTATCCGACTCTAGGGTGCAGTGCTCATCTCTGCTTCCCAGCCGAAGAGCGAGCGCTGTCTGCTTCTGCTGACGTTTCCGTGGTCATGTGGCAGGCATGACTAGACACCGGAGCGCACGGAGTGCTGTTTACCTTCCCACCGAAGTGGTCCCTATTTATCTACTTGCAATTTCTTGCTTTCGAACTGCTAGGTTGGCAGGAGCTGGGACAAAGACTGGAGCTCATTCCGTCCCTGCAGTACTCGGGAATCGAACTGTTAGCGTTCCCTTTTTGTCTTGGGGGGGGGGGCAATCCTCCTCTGTGCGCTGACGTGGGAAGGGAGGCGGGTGAACTCGGTTCGGGACCGCCTTTGGGGTTTGCTGGGTTGTCCACGACCGTCGAGCAAAACAGAACAGAGAAACGTGGTGCGCTAAAGGTTCGATGGGAGATCCTTACTCTCCTGCAGGATCGAGGCCTTTAAGGACCTCCTCTTGCGCTCGGAAGTCGGAGGGGCCCCTTTAAAGAAAAGCCACATATCGAAGAGTTGTTTTGCAACTCCTCGGAAGAGGCATTTCCAGCCACACAAAGTCCTTCGGCCAGTCTGGCCAGGTTATCCTGCTAGGGTAATAGAGTAGACCCGTGGTTCCCAAATTGCACACGTGGCAATTTGATTTTTAAGTGGGGCAATTCGGGAATGGGTTATTAAGATTGAATTGGCCTTTTTAGCCATTCAAGGAGTTCACTTTTTGAATAATAAGAATTATATGGCGGGGAGGGGATCAGGATTTTAGAGATGATTAGGCGAGGCTCAGGCATGGCCAAAAAATAGGGTGGGATTTGGGAACCACTGGAGTTAGAGACCTTACTGCCAGCATTCCACGCCGATTGTCCGGTGGCGGTTAACTAACCTGACAACAACCCTGAGGACTAGCGCCTCAGGATGGCGAAATCCACAGAAAAAGGTGGGGATGGTCCCCAAATGGATTAAATCCTACTTGAATCCATCTTGATGGAGGGCAGCGGCTTCATCCATCCTGGCCTGAGGCTGATGTTCAGGACTTTGCCATGCCAAAAGGGCTCAGGACCAGAAAGTGGCTTTCGGAACTGGATCAGTGGTACTGTGGGCGTCACGCTGCGATGCGGAAGGCAAATGGAAGACCACCACTACATTATCATCTCTGGACAATCTTCATGACTGATCACCATGATGACCGCCAATATTCGGAATAGGATACGGCACAAGAAAAAACAACAATCCGATCCCTTCCTCTGTTTAATATGGCTTGAAATCGGGCGCGCCGTCAAACTGAAACAAAAAAAGAACCACACGGGTTTGAACCACCGCACTTTATTTTTTTTAGATTAAATCCTAAACTCCAAGGTAAAAGATACCTTGAACGATCGGATTGGGGCCAATACGGTCCAAACTCCGTGTGAGCGCGCTGGTTTGGGTTTTTTTCCTTCTTCTTCAGAGATACTGCAGTGGCTCAAGTGGATAAGACACTGACTGGGAGGCGGAAGGTCAGCAGTTCGATTCCCGAGTACTGCAGGACGGAATGAGCTCCCGTCTTTGTCCCAGCTCCTGCCAACCTAGCAGTTGGAAAGCAAGAAATTGCAGTTAGATAAATAGAGACCACTTTGGTGGGAAGGTAACAGCGTTCCGTGCGCTCCAGTGTCTACGTCTGCAGAAGCAGACAGCGCTGGCTCTTCGGCTTTGAAACAGAGATGAGCACTGCACCCTAGAGTCGGATACGACTGGCTTTCGAGCAAGGGAAACCTTCAGAGTACGAGAAGTGAGCGAGTTATTTTTGAGACCGGGTCCTTTTCACAGCAACTGTTTGCGCCTGCCTGTGTGTTTAAGACTTGTGTGTTTTCAGAGTGACGATCAAGCTTTGTCGGAGGAGATACACATGGCATATAATGACAAATGATGCAAAGGTGAAAAAAGAGCTCCGGTGGCTTAGTGATTAAGATGCTGGACTTGACGACTGGAAGGTCGGCAAGTTTGCAGTTCGAGACCCGAGTGCTGCACGACAGTCAGCTCCTGCCGACCTAGCAGTGGGAAAGCAAGAAATTGCAAGTAGATAAAAAGGTACTGCTTCTGCTGGAAAGGTAACAGCATTCGGTGCGCCCCGGTGTCTAGCCATGCCTGCCGCATGGCCACGGAAACGTCAGTAGACACAGACAGCGTTGGCTCTTTGGCTATAAAGAGAGATGAGCACCGCACCCTAGAGTCGGATACGGCTGGCTTTTTCGAGCAAGGGCAACCTTTACTTTTAAAAGAGAGGAGGCAGGACAGATGGGATATCCTTGTGTGCTGGAAGCCAAACCCTGCATTTCAGAAGCCAAGGCTCCACCCCATGAGCGCTCTCTTGACCCTCAAAGCGACTATCTCCATCTCAATTTCCGTATCGGAAGTCACTCCCGCTGAGATAAAAGGAGGTGTATTTTATTTTATTTTATTTTATTTTATTTTCAGCCAAGTGTCCGCGGGATTCCGGCCTCAGTTCGGTGAAATCCAAGTGAAAATTATCTCTTTTAAAAAAAAGAACAACCCACCTTTGGGCAAATGTACCAACTGCCCTAGAGGAAAGGATGCCTTCATGCCGTTTTAAATATTGCTAGCAGTGGCGACTAAGCGAAATTGCGGACGTTTCTCACCCTATCTGGGAGGGTGGAGGAGTGTCTGATACAGAGTTGTGTGTGTAAGACATGCATGCACAAGTACAACCAACCAGAAAAGACTACACATGAGTAGGATCGGGCTGCGCGACGACTGAATAAAATAGGCATAGGATCAGGCTCCAGCCGCATCCACGCTAGATCTGATGAGATTGATTGATTGATTGATTGATTGATTGATTGATTGATTGATTGATTGATTGAGATCATTGTTCTGTATAAATGCGCCCGCTCAGTCTGATCCTGTGCCCTCTGAACACCCTTGAACCGAAGCCAAGGACAAGATCGCGCAGCGCATTGGGGCTATTCCGAAGAAGCCGGAGCCCCAAAGGATTCCACTAAGTGACATCTACTTAGAGGAGGCAGGAAAAATGCTCAACCCGGAGACCCACTTTCCCCAGGCGCCGAGTTGAAGGTTTTGCGCACAAATCCTAAAATCCAGACCTGCCATGGGAAAATCGAAGTGAATCCTGGGCAGTTCTGGGCTTCCAGTGGCCGGAGTCAATGCAAAACAGCCTGCCTGGACCCAGATCTCCCGCTTTAATTGCATTGGCTTAGTGGCTAAGAGGCAGGTCAGCAGTTCGAAACTCGAGTGCTGCACGAGGGAGGGAGCTCCCGTCTCTGTCTCAGCTCCTGCCAACCTAGCAGTTGGAAAGCAAGAAATTGCAAGTAGATAAGTAAGTAACGCTTTGGCGGGAAAGGTAGCAGTGTTCCGTGGGCGCAGGTGTCTAGTCATGCCTGCCACATGTCCACGGAAACATCTGCAGACGCAGACAGCGCTGGCTCTTTGGTTCTAAACAGAGATGAGCACTGAACCCTAGAGTCGGATACCACTGGCTTTGGAACAGTACTGTTACGCCTTCCTTATCCAACCTCTGGCACAATGATGGAGAAAACAAGGGGCTTGTTGCCCCATCAGCACCCCTTAGACGGGCCCGAATCTGGTCCAGGTGTACCAAAAAGTGCCCGGGGAGGGGTCTTGGAGTGCTTCCCGGACCTGGACGAGACATTCTTATGCATAAATAAAATGTTTTTAATAATAAATATATAAATAAACTAAAACTGCTGTGGGAAAGGTCTTTTGTTATGTATGTTTGGGGGTGGGGAGATTATGAAAATGCAAATTGAGTACCTTACCAATGGCTAATAAAAAGGGCAAAAGTTTAAAATCTTAACTGATAATAAGTCCAGTTTCTGAATTGCTTCTCCATAAAAACGTTGGAGTTCACCGCATTGGTAAAGCAACCGAAGGCAAGAGAAGAAGTTTTCTCCCTTGTTCTCTCTCTCTCTCTCTCTTTCGCTTGGCTGAGTATCAACGTCACTTCGGATCTGAAACCAGATTTCCGTCGGTGCTCTTTTCTGTTTAATTCAGGGGTGGCCAAACTATGGCTTGGGGGCCGGATCTGGCCCCTGACATCAGTTCACCCGGCCCGTGCCGCCCTTGCCACTCATGGAAGCGTTTTATTTCCACTTCCAGGAGCGGTGCAGGCCGGATGGATTGGTGTCAGGGGCCAGATCCGGCTCCCCTCCCAGGATGTCGTTTGGGGCACCTCTGGTTTAAGCAGAGAAAATGGCACCCTAAAAATCTCACCCTGTCGCAAACACATGTCTATTGCAAAACAGATTGCAAGGTGCGTTTTACTTCTGCTTCAGGTGGTTTGGCCGGCCCACGGCCCGAAAAGTGTGGGCACCCCTGGTTTAATTTATCAGCCTTGTCAGGGAATGGGGGCAGAAAGACAGGAGAGGGCTCAGGCTGGCCTTGAACCGAATTCTGGGGCCCGTGTGTAAATGCGACTGAGCGGCGTGGGAGAGAGAACATCGCCTCCGCTTCCACGAAGTCTAAGCAAATGAAAGAATAGAAACACAACTACGGGAGGAAAGCGGGGCAGCCGGAGCAAAAACAGACCTTGCCTTTGGGAAAGTGAATCCAGTGTGTTGAACTCACTTCTCTTCTGGGATCCGTTGCGAAGCTGGCTGCACTTTGCTTTTTATGCCACTCGCCACAGCCAGGGCATCTCCTTGGCCCCAGAGTTTGGAGAGGGAAAAGTACTTTTTAAAAAGCAAAAGTTGGTTCCTTCAACCCCTTGCGTAAAATAAGCACTTCTGGAGTTAATTCCTTAAAATGATAACAAGCAAAATAGGATAGGTTTCCTCCCCTCCACCGCGGCCACTTAGGAAGTTGTCGTCCCAAGAGAGAAAGGCCTCCCAAGCTAAGCTTTTGCCAGTTTATTTTATTTTATTTTAATGGGAACCTGCCTGAATTAGCCACCTTGAACCCCGGTCACCCCGCGTTTTCCGTCTCCGCTGAATGAGCAAAGCCTGGCCTGGCTGAGCCCACGCTCTTTGAATCAGGACCGTGCCAGGTGGGAGCCTAACCTTGCGCCGAAGCCCATGCGCAGGTGCGCGCCGGGAGGTGCCTCCGTTGACAGCCAAAGAGCCAGCGCTGTTTGCGTGTGCTGACGTTTCCGTGGACATATGCACGACACGCTGTTACCTTTCCCGCCGGAAGCGGTACCTATTTAAAGACTTGTAATTTCGTGCTTCCGAACTGCTAAATTGCAGGAGCTGTGACAGAGACGGGAGCTCACTCCATCGTGCAACACTGGGGTCTCGAACTGTGGACCTCCCAACAGGTCCCTAGCCAGGATTCTACATGTGGGTGGGCGAATATATTTTTTTCAGGATGGGCAACAAAGCCTCTTTTCAATGCATTCCTATAGGAAACCATGCCTTGCCAGGGTGGGCAAAGTGCTACCAAGCCCACACTTACCCAACCCTGGCTACCGCCCTACCTGCCAACCTTCCAGTCGTCGTCAGGTTCAGTGTCTTAACCACTAAGCCTCCGCAGTCTCCCCAATGGAGATAAAACCGTTGAAAAGGTTACTTTGGGGGGGGGGGCTCAGGGACTTCCTGCCAGTCTAGCCTCTGGGGGCTTCATGGAGGTGTAGATGGGGGGAAAGTAACTTGGCTTGCGCGCGTGCCTCTTTGTGTCCAGATTCATTGCCTGCGGGGCAGAGAGCTTTTTCGGGGCGCGGAGCGGGCCATAATGACTGCGGTGCGGTCTTGGTGCTAATTCGGATCCTTGTGCATCACTTGCCCGTCGCCATCCGGAGGCAAAGCTTGCTCCGATAAATAACCCGGATTAGGAACGGAAGGGAGCGCACGTACAGTAATTCGGTTTAAAGCCGGATCACGGATTCCTCTGCCCCCTCCTTGGCTGAAATGGAGCAGGGTTGTTGCAGGATAGAAGAGAAGACAGCAAAACAACGGAAATAGGATAGCTGGTTAAGAGAGTGTCTATCTGGCCAGGTTATCGTGCTATGGTAATAGAGTAGACCCTACTGCCAGCGACTCAACGCCGAGTGTCAGGCGGCGGTTAATTAACCTGACCACCCTGAGGACTAACAACCTCTGCCTGGAGCCGATGAGGATTTGGAGTGCCAAAAGGGCTCAGGACCAGAAAGTGACTCGAGGAACTGGATCAGTGGCATGGGTGTCATTCTGCGATGCGGAAGGTAGATGAAAGGCCACTCACTGCATTGTATTCTCAGGATAGTCTTCATGGCTGATCGCCATGAGGATTGCCAATATTCGGATTCGGATACGGCACAAGAAGAAGAAGTGGGTTAAAAGATCGGGTTAAAAGATGAAATAGGAGACTAGAAGGATGCTTCTGCAAGGAAAGGCATGGAAAGGTCAAAGGAGGCGAAGCGGATGGAAGAGATCGTAAAGCTACTCAATGTGCCTTTTCGTGCCTGTTAGCCGCTGTTTTGACACACAGATGCCCTTGCGGAGGGAGAGCAAAAGGGAAAGTTGGAAAAAAGAAAAGTAAAAGTTACTAGATGAAGAAGACACCCAGGATGGAAGCTGGCACAGGGAGGGATGGAGGGAGGGAAGGAAGGAAGAAAAAAAGAAAGAAGGAAGAAGAAAGAAAGAAAAGGGGAGGGGAGAAATCTAGGACTGTTTTTTTTTTTAATACAGATTTACACGGAAGTAATCCCCGCTGGGCATGGCACCGTTGCGAGGAAGCCTGGCCTGTTGGTAGATTGCTGGTTGTGGTCAATATCAATGTCCATTGCATTCCATTCTGGGCAAAGAGAAAGTGCTGCAGGGAGTGGGGGGGGGGGGAGGCAGATTGCCACTGCAGATGGACCCTATGGACTGGTTACCTTGGAAGCAAGTCCTGCACAAAAGCCTGCAGCCAGTGGCTCCTTGGCATGTTTTCATGTGCACGCATACACGTATGTTGCATGTATGCATGCTTTGGGCAATGCAGGGAATCAATTGAGGGGGTTCTGTTGGAAAGACCAGGCAGAAAGGAAGCATCAGACAGACTGAATCACAGCTGCAACCCTCCTCACAGGGTGACTTTGAGTTTAAAGTCCTCCATGGTATATGACAGGCCTTCACAGGAAACTGACTCTGAGTTGTTCCAACCTTTGGTTTTAAGCAATAGCAATGACTCTTCTATACTTCTCCATAGTGCTGAGGGCACTCTCTGGACGGTTCACAAGTTACTTAGCATTTTGCCCCCAACATGCTGGGGACTCATCTGATGACCTTGGGAGGATGGAACTTGATCCCTGCTCAGGATCAAACTCACAGCATTCTGGCTGCAGACAGCAGTTTAACCACTGCGCCACCAGGGTCAAGGTCTCTTGAGAACTCAGACCTGGATGCAGCGAAGGTAGAAGATTCAAGATGAATGGGTGTGACCCTATTAACCCAACCAGGGAGTAGAATGGACAGCCAAATTCAGGACCATTTTTAATACCTACCAAAGCAATAAGCCAGGTAAAATATAGAAGGCCCCACAGCACGGCAGGCATAATTATTATGTAATTTTGTCTTTCTAGGTTGCAGACTTAATTTGGGGGACACAGCAGAAGTGGAAAGCTTTAGAGTGGGTGGTACATTCAGGGTTCCCCTGGGCAACAGAGTGCTTGCCAATCCTTCTCAAACTCCAAGCATTGCATTGTGTCATGTAATGCTCTGACACAAGAAAAAAAACTTACAATAAAACCCCGGGTTACGATGGAGGTTCGTTCCAACAGCCTCCATTGTAACCCGAAAAAATTGTAAGCTGAAACATCCATAGGGATGCATTGAAAAATAAAAAAGGTCCTGAATTGATAATTGTAAACCAAAAAATAAATACATTAAAAATTGTAAACCGGGATGTCTTTAGGATTTCCCATTGTAAACTGCAGCAAACTTAAACCGAGGTGGTGGTAACCCAGGGTTTTACTGTATTTTTTTAATTTAGAGGCTCCTCATAACCCTCAAAGGGACTGTGGTAGCTTAGTAGTTAAGGAACTGAACTTGACAACTTAAAGGTCGGCAGTTCAGCAGCTTGACCTGACCTGAGTACTGCACTATGGAGTGAGCTACCATCTTTGTCCCAGCTCCTGCCAAACTAGCAGCTCGAAAGCAAGACATTGCAAGTAGATAAATAGGTACCACTGTGGTGGGAAGGTAACTAGCATTCCATGCACTCTGGTGTCTAGTCATGCTTGCCACATGTCCATGGAAATGTCTGCAGATGCATACAGCGCTGGCTCTTTGGCTATAGAAATAGATGAGCATTGAACCCTATAGTTGGATACGACGGGCTTTCGAGCAAGGGCAATCTTTACCTTCACCCTCAACCCTAAATTAGAATTTGCTTTTGTCATTCTTTTACCATCCAGTTGCTTCCAATTTACAAAGAGTGTCCTAGTGGTGCTGAAGGTGGGTTTCCACAGCAGAGTAGGGGGTTTGAACTCAAGTTTCTTGGCATGCCTCTACATCCCACTCTGAGGCAGTGTCATAGGGCTAGTCTGGTCAGGTTATCTTGCTATGGTAACAGAGTAGACATACTGCCAGTGATTCCACGCTGAATGTCAGGTGGTGGTTAACTAACCTGACCACCCTGAGGACTAATGGTCTTGGGTGCCGAAGTCCACAGGGAAAAGTAATGGTCCCCAAGTGGATTAAATCCCACTTGAATCCATGTTGATGGAGGGCAGCAGCTTCATCTGTCCTGGCCTGGGGCTGAGTGGGACTTTGCGTACCCGAAGGGGTCAGGACCAGAAAATGACTTGTGGACCAGAAAATGATGAGAGAAACTGGATCAGTGGTACAGGTATCCCGTCGCGATGCAGAAGGCAAATGCAAGAACACTGTGTTATACTATTCCCAGGACAATCTTCATGGCTGATCGGCATGAGGATCGCCAATATTCGAAATCAATAAGGCACTTGAGGAAGAAGAAGGATCATAGGAATGAGTTTAGTTCCGGATTGGTCCCTCCTCTCCCCCAGTATAAAAACCTGGCCACCTCCAAACTGCCTTCTGACGCCACTAATACCTATTGAACTTTACTCTGAGCAGTGGGAGCCCATAGAAAACAGTGTGTGCAAATAGAGCCTGTGTGTGCAAGTGAGAGTGTTTGTTTGTGCGAGAGTGAATATACATGAGGCCCCCTAGCCTAGCCATGGAGGTTTGGGGTCACACACTCCTGTCAGTTGCTTGAAAGCTCTTTCGAAGAAACAGCATCAGGGCAATAAAAGTCACCCTCCGTCCTATGTGCAATGAGAGCAAAGATCCAGGGAGGGAGGGAGGGAGGGGGAAAATTAATAATACAGATATGGCTCAGCCTCCTTGTCCTTTTGCAAAGATGGGAAATGGGGTGAGGGTATTTTTTTCCTTTCCTTGAAACTTTACCCCAAGGGTGGCCAACCTTTTCATGCTGTGGGCCTGACCATGCCCCCGGACAGTTGAGTGGGCCATACTAAGCCACTGGAAGTGGAAGCGGGCACATTTACAGCTGTCATAAATGCACCCACTTCTATGTTTATGACAGCTGCGGGCACATTTGTGCATGCATGGGTGCATTTTACAGCTGATGTAAATACACCTACTTCCACTTCCTGGTGCGGTGGAGGTGGCGTTGGGCTGGATGGAATGGCATTGCAGGCCACATCTGGCCTGTGGGCCGTAGGTTGGGAACCACTGCTCTATCTTGTGTTCTAGCTTATTCTTCACTGCCAACAGACAAACGCCTCCAGTTTTGCTCTCCTCTTTCTCTCATTTTTGTCCTAAAGTAAGATTTTTTTTAAAGGGACTAAGGTGGCTTAGTGGTTAAGACACTGAACTTGACGACTGGAAGGTCAGCAGTTCAGCAGTTTGAGACCCAAGTGCTGCATGACAGAGTGAGTTCCAGTCCTTGTCCCAGCTCCTGCCAACCTAGCAGTTCAAAAGCAAGAAATTGCAAGTGGATAGATAGGTACCACTTCAGTGGGAAGGTAAACAGCACCCCATGCACTCCAGTGGCTAGTCATGTCTGCCATATGTCCACAGAAAAGTCTGCAGCCGCAGATAGTGCTGGCTCTTTAGCGATGAGCACCAAACCCTAGAGTTTCAAGCAAGGGTGACCTTTACCTTTATCTAAGAAAATCAAAATATGGATGGGAGGCAATTTCCATTTCTATACACCTCTGAATTTTAATAAATAAATAAACAAACAAAAAAGTGGGGGATGGAAAGAGACATCCTGGGGATGTGGAGTGCGGGGCAGGAAAGTTATTTCCTCACATGTACTTAGAGTAGGAGGAAAAGTAGGCCCTGTGATTTTGTGTGTGTGTGTGTGTGAGAGAGAGAGAGAGAGAGAAGCTGAAACATTTTGTAGGAGGGAAAAGAAAAGCTTCACTCTCTTTATAGAAGCAGATAATTTTTTTGATTGGCCAATTGCTGGCAGTTTACTCACCGATTACACATTAACTTGCCAGAGAGAGCAAATGCTGCAGTGATTCAGCCTGTAGTGCCGCCCCAGTTGATCAAAAGGTCAAGTGCTAGAGGACATGTGTGATTTTCGGTGGCTCAGTGGTTAAGAAGATCGCCTTGTCAGCTGGAAGGCCAGCAAGTTGGCAGCTCAAGACGCGAGTACTGCATGGCGGATTGAGTGCCTGTGACTGTCCCAGTTCCTGCCAGCCTAGCAGATCAAAAGCAAGAATTTTGCAAGTACTGTAGATAAATAGGGACCACTTTGGTGGGGAAAGATCTCAGGGACATGAAAGGAACCTCATTTGGGCGTCCCCTGAGCAGAGTTCCTCCAGCAAAAATCCTTTCAACCCAAAACAATTTCTGACATGAGATTATTATTAAAGGAGAAGGTGGCAGCAAGATGGGGTGGGGAGAAGAGAAGAAAGAAAAGAAAAGAAGAAAATTGTAAAAGAGAAAAAGAGAGCGCTCTATGCAGCCAACACTGAGAGTGGTAAGGACTCCTAGGAACCAAGAACCAACTGTATTCCTGGAGATCAACAATCACTCGCTCCTGCTATGCGCACTTTAAGGCTTGCTCAGCTGTGGGATCTGTGATGATTCCCCTTTTGGAAGTGAAAGATCGCCCTTGCTTGAAAGCCAGTCGTATTCCACTCTAGGGTTCAGTGCTCATCTCTGTTTATAGCCAAAGAGCCAGCACTGTCTGTGTCTACAGACATTTCTGTGGCCATGTGCTAGGCATGACAATACCCTGGAGTGTACAGAACACTGTTACCTTTCACACCGAAGTGGCACCTCTTTATCTACTTGCAATTTCTTGCAAGTTGGCAGGAGCCGAGACAGAGCCGGAAGCTCACGAAGTCGTGAAGCACTCAGGTCGCGAACTGCTCCCCTGCCGACTTTCCAATCATCAAGTTCAGCATCTTAACCACTAAGTCACCTCAGACACCCCCCACCTTTTCTGTACAGGTGTCTATATAAGATATGCCCAAGTACTGACAGGGACTGGTTGCAACAGTGAGAGAGGCAGCCTCAACCTTAACTTTGCCTTTGTGTGACAACTTTTTTTAAAAAAGGCACCGGATGACCTTTGCCCCTTAGCTCACACACAGCTTGCCTGCAAATTCAATTACAACCAATGGCTCTAGTTTCTCAAGCCTCTACAACCATTCACACTTACCCTCCCCAAGCTAAAGACAGGTGGCAAATTGCTCCATTGGATGTTACTGCCTCCTGCTTGTGGATCTGAGGTGTCCCTTTGTAGCTAATCTTTGTTGGAATCCCAAATCCCCTAAGAATACTGGATCCTTTCCAACTCAGTTTATTCCTGGAGGAGATTCCACTTTTACATACAGTTTATTGGCAATCCCAACTACGATTATATTTTTATGGTGAGTTTTCAGCATGGAGGAAGTGAAAGTACTCTCTGTTTTCCTTCCTTCTTCTCAAACAGTTCAAGTTTTCCTTAGATCTCTTTTTAAGGAGCCCCCCCCCCTTTTCAACTGATTTCTCTGCAGAGTTATCATCCTCCCCCAAGAAAACTCACTGGAGAAGTTCTCAGTTCCTTTCACTTAACCATGTGTGAGAAACATTATCCGGCAACACAAGGTCACCGTTACCAGGGCAATTGTGGCTCAAAAATGCCACAATCTTGGAGGAGGCTCTTTCTGTGTCCCCCATACAATACATGAGGCTAAGAGATTGTGTTTTTCTCCCTCCTGCCATCCCCAAAAGAAAAGCAAATGGGTAAGGGGTCAGCAAAGAAAACTCACAACTAAGCCCAAAGAGGCAAAGGGTTTTGTGTTAGCCTGGTTGAATTTTGGATTTTTTAAAAATAAAAATTGTTGCAAGCAGCTTTCGAAAAAGAAGCATCAACTTATTCCATAAACTGCCTCCCATGAGCCATGGAAGCCAAAATTAAGAGGAAACAATCTTATTCTCTTCCCCCCCCCACCCCAACATTCTTGGGCTCATAGAATGATTTTTGTGCATCCTCTGTATAGTCAATACATTAACATGCAAAACTGAGGACAAAAATTGATGTGTATAGTCTCTGATCATGCATGAGCAGCATGGGCCGGTCGTTCGCATTTCAGCAAAATGACACCAAGTTATCCTGTTTCATTTCTCCGCAGCATAAACCTGTCAACTTCTGTGTGTGTGTGTGTGTGTGTGTGTGTGTGTGTGTGTGTGTGTGTGTGTGTGTGTGTGTGTGTGTGTGTGTGTGTGTGTGTGTGACACCATTTTAGTGAGTTCTAAAGCAAAACCCCTGTCTGAGACTAAGTGTTTAACAATCCCTGGCAGGTGATGTAACATTCCTTAGGCCTTCAAAAACTATTTTGGAACTGGTAAAGTACATTGAGCACCTGAGAATTTTTGCTTTTCATCTGCCCATATACAAACCAGACAGTTTCACCTTGCCTAAGTTCTAACTAACCCCATGTATCCACCAGCCCTAACTATACCTAAAATCTGTGTATGCAGAGTAATTTATATCCACACACCCAGGACCAAAGTCACATAGAAGATATGACTTTTTTTAAAAAAAAGCTACAAACTAATGAAACTCAGTACAGAATCAAAAATGCTGTTTATTATAGCAGATTATTCTTTCTTTTCGATATAACCATAGAGTTGAAAAATGAGAGAAAAGCACATAAGGAACAGCACACACTGTTAGTTGTAACTCAAGAAATAGATCAATTTTGCACAGCAAAATGTGTAAAAGGGCAACCAAAAAAGTAACTGACAAGATTTTTTTATATTTATTGTGGTAAGACTTAATCTCTGCGTTATTTTTTAAAAAGACCAGATTATCAGTCCCTGAAAATAAAAAAACCTGCTGATTAATGCCTTTAAAGCTTTTGTGGATTTGTGAAGTTACAGAAAATCCAGCTCTGCACCACAATACAACTGTAAAAATATCTGCATCGTTTTAAAAAACTGAACAGTAACTGAATAAACAATATTAGCATCCCAATCAGGTTTGTGATGGTTTATATTTTCAGCGTCAGGTCATATCTTAGTGCAATTCAGTTCCAAATATTTCAATTTCCATCTCTCCCCTCCCCCCACAAAACCCCCAACCATACATTTTGAACACAAAATATCCCTATGAATATAAACAAGGGGGGCCTCCCCATTAATACTTTGGTTTCCAAATACAGTCAGTGGCATAGCAGAATCTACAAATACCCAATTCATGTTTTAAGTTGCAAACACATGCTGCATAAACTACTTTTTTAGAAAAGCAATCCCATTGCAATTTCTACCCCGTTTTAACATCACAACAGTGAACAATTTAGTGCATCAATGAAAAAAAAATCTATGTCTAATAGACCTAACTCTTCTGAATTCATTTATAACATTCCTTTATCTGTAGCATACACTTGAACTGGGCTAACAGACCATAAAAGTTAGAATTAAATTATATCCCAGGAAGCCATAGCATTGCACATTTGCTAATGGCCAAATGGTAGAGGAAAAGCATAAACAGAACAGAAATGGGGGAGCTCATTCCAAAACAAAGTTTAGATTGCTTTCAGCAACATCATGTTTTAAGTCCCCAAAACCAGGGGGGAAATTATGCACAAGTTTTTAAACTTCTTTCCACTTCTCTTATGTTTGCCATATTAAGAACAATCCCAATCCATTTTGGCCTTTTGTTTTTAAAAAGAAGGGGGTGTTTCAATGCATTGGGAAGAAATCTGAAGTTTTCAGCCAACTCAATGCCGTTTTCCAGAGCAGAGGCAGACTTGAATAGGAAGACAGAAAAGGTTGCACTTTTTTCCTTTTAAAAACTTCTATTTAAAACAAAAGTGATGAAGCAATAAAACTAAAATACGGTCATGCCATTATAGTTTCAGAAGTCCATATCCAAGCAAATGGAAAAATAATAATAATATTCCTTACATGGCCAGCATGCAGGCTTTTATCTATATAATGTCTTTTTTCTTCTTCTTTCTCTTGAAGCCTCCCCCCCTCCCCAAATAGTTACATAATCAACTGATGCTAAGACAAAGTAGCAAGCATAATAATGGATGAGATGAGAATGGGATTCTAAATGGCAGGTGCAAAGTCTCTTAACATTTGGCAGGTAAGGTCAAATGGTAGGTCATGAAGGCATGGGAAAAGTTGAATGCAGGCTTCTTTTGGGTTAAGTTGATGAAAATATACTTTTTAGGTTTTAACAGAACAGATGGAACTCAGCAAAGTGGAGTCTTAAAACTTTCATCTTTTTTGTTTCTGTTTTTGTTTTATAGAGAATCTTTTGTGGGTATAGATACATACATATATATATATATATATATATATTTCAAAGTTCAAAACTCATATGAAGAACCCAGGGTGGCCCCAAAGTTATGAATTTCTCTCTCTCTCTCTCACTTATTTTTTTTTAGGAAACAGAGAACCGGGGAAGTCAAAGGCCTTCAAAACAATAACAAAGATGAGAATCATGCAGATGGCAAGTTTCAATGGGTGAGAGAATTTTGGATGAAGGACTGGAATTGGTGGGAAGTTGGATTTTTAAAAAAATCCCCTCCCTTCAAAGGAAAAAGAGGGGGGCTGAGGAAGAATTTAAGTTTTGTTATCATGGAGTCTGTCCACACGTTACAGATGAGGTTCTTTGTGTTTGTTTAAAAAAAATGGTAAGCAAAACAAAGCCAAACCAAACCAATACTATCAGTAATACAAAATTAAAATAAGAATAAATCCACGATGAGCTGCTGGGATGCCCCCTCAACCTGTCTCCCCCTGCACTTCCCTTCTGCGCCAGCACTCCCAGCCAAATTTCTGCACACACTTGTCAGCCTGCGCATTTGAGCACGCTGTCGTGCATGTCAGCTTTTATTTTTCCAAAAAAGGAGGGGAAAAAGACATAAAAAAGAAAAAAAGTGGCCCAGTGGTCGTCTGGGGGAGGGTGTGGATTTTGTCTTGCTGCTATGTAATAGAGTAGACCCTGCTGTCAGCAATCATCAGGCGGTGGTGAACTACACTGACCGCCCTGAGGACTATCGGCCTTGGGTGGTGAAGTCCACAGGGAAGGGTGATGGCCCCCAAGTGGATTAAAATCCCACTTGAATCCATCTGGATGGAGGGCAGCAGCTTCATCCATCCTGGCCTGGGGCTGAGGAGGACTTTGGTGCCCAAAGGGCTCTCAGGACCGGAAAGTGACTCGCGGGAACTGGATCAGTGGTACTATGGGTATCACACTTCAATGCAGAAGGCAAATAGGAGGCCGCTGCACTATATTGTCCCCAGGACAATCTTCATGCCTGGTGGCCCATGAGGATCATCGCCAGTATTCAGAATTAGATACAGGACTTGAAGTAGAAGGGATTTGGGAAGTTGGGGAGGGAGGAGGAGATGATGATGATGAGGAAGGGGTCCCAAACTCACATGAAAAACTCGGGCGACGACGGGGTGTCGCTGCTGGAGGCGCCGTTTTCTCGGAAGCCGCTGCTAACCAGCTTCTCGTACTTCTCCTTATAGGCGTCCCTCTCCCGGACCAGCCTGGAGATCTCCTGCTTGAGATGCTCCACTTGCTGCAGGAGCTGGTTCTTCTCCGACTCCAGGACGTGCCGCTGCTGGACCCGCTTGAAGCGGCACGACTGGGCATAGCCCCGGTTTTTCAGGGTCCGCCGCTTCTGCTTGAGCCGGATCACCTCCTCCTTGCTGACGCCGCGCAGCTGCCGGTTCAGCTCCCGCACCGACATGGTCACCAGCTGGTCGTCCGAGAAGCGGTCGTCGAACGGGAGGCCGACGCCGCTGCCGCTGTGGTGCTGATGGTGGAGGCCGACACTGCTGCTGCTCGTGCTGCTGCTGGACGACGACGACTGGCCGCTGGCCGACGGCGGCGGCGGCGGCGGCTGGGGAAGATGATGATGGTGCTGCCCGGTCCCGCCGTGCTGCTGGGGGTGATGATGGGCGTAATGGGGGGCGCCGCCGTTTTGCTGCTGCTGCTGCTGAGCCGCCGCGGCGGCAATCACGGCCGAGACCACGGCGGCCGCCGAGCCCATCTCGTCGGGCGGCATGGAGCCCCCCGGGCCGCCGCCGCCCCCTCTTTCGCTGCCGCCCGAGGCTCCCGCGACGGCGGCCGCCAGCTGCTGCCCTCTGGCATAGCCCTCGAAGCCCGCGGCGGCGGCGCTCTGGAGCTGGTGGTGGCTGTGGTGGTGGCTGTGGTGGTGGCTGTGGTGGTGGTGGTGAGAGTTGCTGCTGATGAGCGCCTCCACGGCGTCCTCCGGGCTGAAGGCCAGCGCCTCCGGGTTGAGCTGCTGCTGCGGGTGGTGCGGGTAGCCGGTCATCCAGTAGTAGTCTTCCAGGTGGCTCTTTTGGTCGCTGCCGCCCGAGCCCGGGCTGGGGGCCGAGAAGCTGGGCGAGGGGGGCACCGAGCTGCACGGCGTGCTCATCGGGGTGGAGGAGAGCGACCCGCCGGCGATCAGGCGGCCGCACTGGCTGATGATGCGCTCCGTCTCCAGCGGCTCCTTCTTCACCTCGAACTTCATCAGGTCGAAGTCATTAACATATTCCATGGCCAAAGGACTCGTGGGCAGGTCGCCCGTGGTGGCGGCGGCGGTGGCGGCGGCGGCCGAGCCGCTCAGGGCCAGCTCCGTCGAGGCCATCCGCTTGCCGGGGTGGCCGTTGCTGCTGTTGCTGCCGCTGCCGCCGTGGCCCGGGCTGGCGCCCACAGCGGGGCTGCCCACAGCCCTCCAGAACGGGTGAGCAGCTGCTCCCGGCGCCAGCGGGCTGCTCTGGCTGGCCAGCAGCGGGTGAGCCAGTTTGCTGGTGGGCGCGAGCGAGGCCGAGGTCGCCGCTGCTGCTCTCTCCGCCCGCCTCCCCCCTTCCTCCTCCTCCTCCTCTCCGCCGGTCCCTTGGCCAGCTCCGACCTCTGCAGCGTCTCCCTCTCTCCGGGTGTGGGATGAGTCTCCTCCTTTCTGCAAAGAGTGCGGACGGAGCCCGCCAGCAGCGCCTTCTGCTCGCTCACTGGCACTTAGTTCTCGACTCGCTCTCTCCTCCTGCTCGATTGGGTCGCCTTTTGCATCAGAGGCTGGCTGGCTGCTGGGTTTCTTGTCTGCTCCTTGCTCTCTTCTTCTTCCTCCTCCTCCTCCGCCTCCCCTCCCTCCTTCCCCCTTTCTCCCCTGCCTTCTCTCTCTCTCTCTCTCTCCCCTGGTGCAGCTTTGCAGAGGAAAGGTTGGCTGAGTGTTCTTGTTGCAAATTGTTGTCCGGAGGTTTTTGTACCCCTTTGCCTTGCTTCTCTCTCCCCCCTCCCTCCCTCCCTCCTCCTATCTTTTACCCCTCCCTCCCTCCCTCTTTCTTTCTTTCCCTCCCTCTCCCTCCTCTAACCCTCCTCTCTCTTTTCCCCTCCTTCTCTCTCTTTTCCTCCCTCACCTTATTCTTCTCTTCCCTCTCTTTCCACACGCTCTCTCTCTCTCCCCCTCTCTCTCACTTCCCCTCTCCCCTCCCCCTTCCTCCCCCTTCTCTCCCCTCTTTTCTCTCTCTGTCCCTCCCCCTCTTCTTCTTCTCTCTCTTTCCCCCTCTTTCTCTTATTCTTTTCCTCCCTCTCCCTCTTCTTCTCTCCCCCTCTCTTTCTGCACGCTCACTCTCTTCTCTCTCTGTCTTTTCCCCTCCCTCTTTTCCTTCCTCTTCTTCTCTCCCCTCTTTTCTCTCCCTCCCTCCCCTTTCTTTTCTTACCCTCCTTCCCCCTCTCTTCTCCTCTCTCTTTCCCTCTTTTCCTTTTCCTCCCTCTCCCTCTCTCCCCCTCTCTTTCCGCACGCTCACTCTTTTCTCTCGCTCTTTCCCCCTCCCCTCCCTCTCTTCCTCTCTCTTTCCTTTTCTCTCTCTCCTTCTTCTCTTTCTCTTTTCCCCCTCCCTCTTCTTCTCTCCCCCTCTCTCTTTCCGCACGCTCACTCTTTTCCCTCTCTTTCCCCCTCCCCCTCTTTCTGTCTCTTTTCCTCCCTCTCCCTCTCTCTCCCTTTCTCTCCCCCTCCCCCCTCTCGTATTTAACACTTCGCGGGCTCTTCTCTCGGATCTTTTTGTCTTTTCATGCTCCGCGCACCCACGAAAGACGAGGAGGGAGGTGGTTTTTTTTTCTTCCAAGGAGGGAGCACCGAAATAAATATTGCTTTTCTTAAGTAAAAAAACAACAACCGAAGAATAATAAGGGAGGGGGAATGAGAGCAGATCAGGAACTGGAACAGTTTTTCCCCAAAAAGGGGGAAAGAGGGGGGGGGGGATCGCGCACTCAAAACCAGAGGAGGAAGAAGAGGAGGAAGAGGAGGGAGTCCCCCCTCCCCCTCCAAAAGAAAAAGAAACACAAGGTCGTGGACGAGGTGCCAAAAGAAGAGCACCAAGCACCCCGGAGGGGGCGAGGACCCAAAATAATGCCAGTTTGGAAGGGCAGGGCGTGGGGGGGGGGCGAGACTCGAAAGGCGAAACTCCCGATGAACTGCGGCGCCGAGAGGAGAGTCCCCCCCCTCTCTCCCCCCCCCTTTTCTCTTTCCGAGAGTTTGGGAAGCCAGGCTGGGCCAACTGAGTTTCTCTGCGCTGCTCCCAACGCCGTCCGCCTCGGACTCTTGCGCCGGAGCCAATCGGCGGCCGCGGATCCCGTGACGTCACCCGCCCCGCCCCCGCCCCGCGTGGAGGAACCTGGAAACTTTTTGCGGAGCTGTCAATCAACGGAGCCCATCAGCTGACTGTCAGCTGGGGGGGGGGAGAGAGAGAGAGAGAAAGCTGGTTAACTCCTTCCTGGCCGGGCTGAGCCTGACGGGGATGGGCGCGTGGTGGTGGAGGCGCCGGAGACGCAGAAGAAGCCTGGGCTGAGTTCGGGTCCATCCAGACGCTCAGCAGGTGAATCGGGTTTTTGGGAGTGGTGGGGGAAGGGAGATGGGGCTGGAGGAGGAGGGTGTGTTATACGAGCCCTGGTGGCGGCAGTGGTTAAAACTGCAGGCAAAAGGTTGTGAGTTCGATGATCCTGGCCAGGGCTCAAGGTTGACTCATGCTTCCCGTCCTTCCGTAAAACGGGGACATAGCATGTTGGGGGCAAATGCTAAGTACCTTGACGCCATGGGGAAGCATAGAAGTGTTGTTGCTGTCGCTGAAAACCATAGGGTGCAACGATTCAGAGTCGCTGTCCGGGGAAGCCCTGTCTTGGAGGAAAGTTAAAAAGGTTTCCCTTGCTCCGAAAGCCAGTCGTATCCGACTCTAGGGTTCATTGCTCATCCCTGTTTCAAAGCCGAAGAGCCAGCGCTGTTTGCTTCTGCTGACGTTTCCGTGGTCATGTGGCAGGCATGACTAGACACCGGAGCGCATGGAACGCTTTTGACCTTACCATCGAGAGTGGTCCCTATTGATCTCCTTGCGATTTCTTGCTTTCGAACTGCTAGGTTTGGCAGGAGCTGGGACACAGACGGGAGCTCATTCCGTCCCGCAGTACACTCGGGAATCGAACTGCTGACCTCGAATCGAACTGCTTGACCTGTCTTATATACCCTGGAGGAATTTAAACTAAACCCAACTCCGTGAAGAGGGTTGCAGCCATGCTCGACTCGCTTGGTCCGATGCTTCCTTCCCTGACTGGTCTTTTCTCCAGCAAAAATCCTTTCAACCCAGAATAATTTTTGACACGAAATTATTGTTATTATACCGCCCCATAATGCTTACTGCAATAATAATAATAATAATAATAATAATAATAATAATAATAATAATAATAATAATAATAATAATAATAATAATAATAATAATAATAATAATAATAATAATAATAATAATAATAATAATTTGTGTCAGAAATTATCCTGGGTTGAAAAGATTTTTGCTGAAGAATATCTGCTCAAGGGACCCCTGAATTTGGCTCCTTTCATGTTCCCAAGAACTTTTACCTCCAAAGTGGTCCCTATTGATCTACTTGCAATTTCTTGCTTTCAAACTGCTAGGTTGGCAGGAGCTGGGACAGAGACGGGCACTCAAACCATCATGCAGTACCCTGGTCTCAAACTGCTGACTTGCCGGCCTTCCAGCTAACAAGGTGAGCTTCTTAACCACTGAGCCACAGCAGCCCCTAATCTGTACCTACAAGGAAGGGATGTGCGTGTGCAGAATGCATGTCTGCACCCGTCCAGCCTATCCCGTAATGCGCCTTGCACACCCGCAAGGGTCCGGAAGCTGAGAGTGGGGCCAACGCCCCACGAACACAAACAAAAAAAAACTATGAGTTCCAGCGTCCTGTCCCCCGACATGCTGGGTACTTACTACTGACCTCAGAAGGATGGAAGGCTGAGTCAACCTTGATCTCTGGTCAGGATTGAACTCACAAACTTTTGGCTGCAGTACAGCAGTTTAACCACTGCGCCATGAGGCAGGGCTGATACATGTCTCCATCCATCCCTTCTCCCTTCCTTCCTAGGAAACGTTGCAAGGATAGAAGGGCTCGAATAGCATCTTTGAAGGACTCTCGGGTGGGCAACGGTTAATTCGGAGCATGCGCCTCCTCCCCCACCACGCCTCTCTCTGTCGCCAGGAAAACCAGATCCCAGACCCACAGCCATTCTTCGGCCTTTGCTCCCGTATCAGGGAATCATCCGATTTGTCTCTCTGGACCAGGGAGCCAAGCCAAATAATATTCCCTGCATACCCCTGATGCCTGATCCTTCCCCGCCCATTCCCAGTCAAGAAGTTATGAAAAGTTACCAAGAGTTGGCTACAGTTTCCCTCATTCCTTCTTAACCTCGATCGCTTTTCAAGCTTGCTTTATTTATTTTAAACACATTTTTTGGGTGTTTTGTCAAAACCACAATTTGCTCAGTGGTTAAGAAGCCCGCCTTGTTAGCTGGAAGGTCGGCATGCATACCTGTCAAGTTTTGGGACATTCCTGTCAAATAAGGGAAATTTCCAGTCCAAAATGGGAAACTGGACAGCTATGCTTATCCTGTGCTGGCCTCCAGTCTAACTCCAGTCTAATTGCAGTTTAACTAATGCGGGAAAGAGTGTAAAATACGGGGGTTTGACAGAAATGTCCCGAAACTTGACAGGTATGAGTGCATGATGGTTTGAGCGCCTGTCTCTGATACATGTCTCCATCCATCCCTTCTCCCTTCCTCCCTGGGAAACATTGCAAGAAATTGCATGTAGATCGGGGGTGCCCAAACTACAGCCCAGGGGCCAGATCCGGCCTACTGACACCAATTAATCTGGCCCACAAAGCCCTTGTCTCTCCTGGAAGAGGAAGTAAAACGCGTTCGTATGGGCCGGATGAATTGGCGTATGGGCCGGATGAATTGGCGTCGGGGGCCAGATCCAGCCCCCTGGCCATAGTGACTGGCTCCGTGAACCACGTGACTGGCCCGCAGCCCGAAAAGTGCTTGCCCTGGTTGGGAACCAGGGAAGGGTTTATTTATTCGATTTAAAACTAGTGGAAAAGGGAAGGGGAGACTCCAATTACAAGCTTGCTCTGGCCCGACTTTGAGGGGCAGATGATGGGACAGGGAGGAGAAAATTTTGTTTCTAAATAAATAAATAAATTTGCAACTGTAGAAAAAGAGACTGGAATCAAGCTCTCAGCTGGGCTAAATTCGGTTTCAACCTCGACAGCGCCACCTTTCGGTACAGGTTAGGTTCATGTTGAACGGCTTCCAACTTTTCAAATTGGAAGGAGAAAAACACACCCACATCCATACTGTAAAAATATTTTATTTTTAAGTGGGGGGAGAGAAGATTGTAAAAGAGAGAAGGAAAAATGCTTAGAGAAAAGGCAGTTTGCATGATAGGCTGTTCTGAACTGTTTAGAGGCAGGAATTCTCAACGCGCAAAACTATTCTTTTAAAAGTAATAATGTGCATTTTAAGCTTCCTGCCTCTAAAGGTAAAGGTAAAGGTTTCCCTTGCTCGAAAGCCAGTCGTATCCGACTCTAGGGTGCAGTGCTCATCTCTGTTTCTAAGCCAAAGAGCCAGCGCTGTCTGCTTCTGCAGACGTTTCCGTGGTCATGTGGCAGGCATGACTAGACACCGGAGCGCACGGAACGCTGTTACCTTCCCACCGAAGTGGTCCCTATTTATCTACTTGCAATTTCTTGCTTTCGAACTGCTAGGTTGGCAGGAGCTAGGATGAAGACGGGAGCTCATTTCCGTCCTGCAGTACTCGGGAATCGAACTGCTGACCTTCCGCTTCCCAGTCAGCGTCTTAGCGACTTGAGCCACTGCCTCTATAATACAGTAAAACCCTGGGTTACAACCGCCTCGGTTTAAGTTTGCTGCAGTTTACAATGGCAAATCCTATGGAAATGCCATTCTAGTTAATGTATTTCCCCCCAGTTTACAACGATCAATTCAGGACCATTAAAAAAAAATTCAATGCATCCCTATGGATGTTTTGGTTTACAATTTTTTCGGGTTGCAATGGAGGCTGTTGGAACGGACCTCCGTCATAACCCGGGGTTTTACTGTACTTTGCTTTCGGGTACAGCTTCAGGTATATTTGTAGAAACTCGAGAAGCAGCGATGGCTGCTCTGGTGAGTTTGTTCTAGGGATGTGTGCGTGTGTATATCTATGTCCTTACTCAACCGCGTGCTTATGATAAGACAAAAATCTTTAAAACTGCCAGACTTGATTTTCTACTGACTTTATGGCAACATCAATAGAATTAAAGTTACTTGTAATTCAGTGATAAATGAGATGTCCCTAGTAAGTGAGATTAAGTGCAGTGCTATAAAGTTGTTTATCTGAAAAGTAATTCTCAGAAACCCAGCTCCTGACACTTAGTCATATATTAAACCAGCCTTTTGAACATTGTACTTCAGTGCATTGGCTGCGGACTGATTTCAGGATTTCCTGTTGAAAATCTTCGCCTTAAACTAAGCCGTTGTTTGCAGAAGCTTCTCCTGTGGCTTGGAAAATAAACTTTTTCCAGCCGTTACCAAATCTTAGCTTGCTGAAGACATTTATGAAATGGAGTGTGTGTGTTTGAGCTTTAACATTCTCAGTCCTTATAGTCAGGATTTAGAAATATCCATTGCATCATTGGCACTGTCAGCAGCATTTTAAGGGAATAATTTGGGCATGTCACACACTTTAAAAATGAAATAAAATAAATCATTTGCACAGGATTGCGTGAAAGAAGATCACCTGGGTGGCTGGGTTTTCGGATTCGTTTTTAAATCGGTGTCAGTTATGTGGTGGCTCAGTCGTTAAGAAGCTCGCCTTGTTAGCTGGAAGGTTGGGAAGTTGACAGTTCGGGACCCGAGTACTGCATGATGGAATGAGTGCCCATCTCTGTCTCAGCCCCTGCTATGCTAGCAGTTCAAAACCAAGACATTGCAAGTAGATAAATAGGGACCAATTCGGTGGGAAAAGATCTTGGGGGCATGAAAGGAGCCTCATTCGGGCATCACCTGAGTAGTGTTCCTCCAGCAAAAATCCTTTCAACCCAGAAAGCACCTTTGTGTGCTTCTGACATGATAAAAAATGTATGAAAATGGTATTTATGAGAAACCTAGTATAATAGTGTCATGTTTGATCCCCCCCCCCCTTTGTAGACACAGCAGGGTATCGTTGCCAACAACAAAAATGAGTCTTGCTCATCTCTATAAATCTCACCATGGCATTCTCATTCTTTCTACTTGGATTCCTTTGCAGCAAGATAAATGTGGCCTGATAGAGTGAATTAACTCTCCCCTTGGGATTTACACTTGTAGAAATTTCACTGAATTAGATAAAGGCATCTCGCTTCGTCCTCCCCCACCCCAGAACACCCTTCTTTCTTTTTGGGACAGAGGCATTTGAGCATGCTGCATTTCCAAAATTAGTCCCCCCCCCCCCCCAGTAAGCATTGAAGGGTAAAACAGAGAATGCCAAGCAATGTGTGTCTAACAGGATCTGAGCTAATAAATACCAACACAAAGAAGTGCTATAAATTTGACATGGCCTCCCAAATATCAAGTCAAATTACTTGTCGTGCCTGGATTATCCTTTTTTGACTATTAGAGGCGACGGGTCTGTCAACTTGTGTAGCACATCAGGAGAGGAAAGTAGTTTTTAAAGATAGCCTCCTGGAGGAATGTCCGCTACCTTCCTCTGTCTCGCTACCCACGAGCATCAAGTTGGGCAACCTCCTTCTATCATTGAAGATCTCACAACGGGTGTCTAAACATTTACAGTTCTTTATTCGGAATGTTTCTTCTCTAACAATTGCCGGCTTTCGTTTCAGTTAGAAGCATTCAGCGCTCTGTCTTTCTCTAGCTATGCTATGCCAACTTCCATGTGCCCTGCTCACCCTCCCATGTGTTCACTGGAAGCTTACTTACTTTATTACAGTCTTTGACCAGCCTTTACAACAGAAAAAAAGTTTCGCTCTTTGTTAACAGCTGGAATTCACTGGAAGCTTGTTTATACATTGACATTAAAGCCCCGTTTGAAAATGCCTCCTATGCTTAGAGAATGTTTCCCATCCCCTGGAGGGAAACATCGCTGAGAAACAGTGGTCTGGTTTGGTAACATCAGTTAGTAGCAATCGACCAAAGGAGAAAGAGAGATTGAAAGGGAACTATTAATTTTTACTTGCAGAAAAGTATGATCTGTTCGGCTGGGTATGTAGAATATGAAGTGAACCACCCCATTGCTATACAGTGTCAGTGTGTGTGTATGTCAGTGTGTCAGTGTGTGTGTGTGATCGGATGACCTCAAGCGCATATGAAAGACTTTCTTAGCTGAGTAAACAGGGAGAGGAAGGTTTAGAAAAGAGGCAGTGTACCTGTGTGATTTATATTGACTTTGAATGTCATTTGTTATGACTTCAACTAACTCATCTGTCAAGGCCAACACATTAAGTACAGTTATTGCATCTTTTGTTTATCCTGTGTCTTATTTTATGGCGCAGAACTGAGCGGTGTCCCCTGAATTTAAGTCAGAAAAGCCACCACAGTTGATCTCCCAAAGACTTCCATGGTGGAGACATCAGTCGCTCTTAAAAGCACAAAAGCCAGATAAATCCTTTTAGCGGAGCTTCAGATCCGTTGATGGGGCAAGCAAATAACATATCAGTGTTAGCAGATTTATGGGAAAGAAATAATAGAATCAGACGAGATAATCTGATCGGGGCCAGAATTGCGGAGGGAACAAGTTCCTACCTCACAAGGGTGGCTATGAAAGAGCAGCTTGATAACTAAAGGGCCGTTATAAAATAGGTGAATTATGACAGAAATGATCATCCTTGTAATTCAGTATTTATTAATCCCTTTCTCTTTAAATCTCCTGCCAACCTGGCAGTTCGAAAGCAAGAAATTGCAAGTAGATAAATAGGGACCACTTCGGTGGGAAGGTAACAGCGTTCCGTGCGCTCCGGTGTCTAGTCATGCCTGCCACATGACCACGGAAACGTCTGCAGCAGTAGACAGCGCTGGCTCTTCGGCTTTGAAACAGAGATGAGCACTGCACCCTAGAGTCAGATACACCTGGCTTTAGAGCAAGGGAAACCTTCTCTTTAAATAACTCACAGATGTGCAAGAAAAACCTCATTTTCTTTGAAGATCTAGTTTTTTCTCTCTCACACACATACACACAAACAAAGAGAGAGAGAGAGAGGCTTATGAAAGAGAATTGCTTGTACTCTAATTTAATACCTGTATCACCTGTATTTAGTTTCATAATGACCATTTGCATTCAGATTTATGTAGTGCATTAGGCCTGCAAATATGTTTCTGCCTGATTAGCATAAATAGTCACTTCATGAATTACTAACAAAGTTGATCTGAAAAATATTGGCATATTATTTTATTAAGTGGAACTTAAACATATGTCCAATAAATTCTTGTTTGCTGGTGGCATAAAGGAATACACAACATTCTAGGCAGCCGTGCCTCAGCATGGGTAAGTGGAGTTAATTTGTATGTATGTATGAAATTAATTTGTCCTGTCAACCCTTCTGTTTATCTTTAATAAATAAGAAAAGCCAGGTCTATTTCAAAAAGCTAGAATTGTGGAGATCAAACAAAGGCAGTGGTTATATATTCTCTGAGCTATTATTCTCTGCATTTCTTGCGTGGATTTCATTATCTGGAGATCTAGAATCTGACTCTTTATTTCATGGATATTTCTGCTTCCTATTGAAAGTTTAGTAGGAGTCGAACAGATTAGATCCGAAGGCAACTACACTAAGAGATATAATGGAAATCATGCACAGGCCTCCCCCCCCCATCCTCTTTGCTTAATCATTGTGGCTTTAGTCCAATGTGTAGCTATGTATGCTTAAATCTCCATTGGAATCAATAAAAATCAAGCATACACAATGATGTGCTGGATCACAGCATAATCCTTTAAACAGCCATGTGAAATCCTAAGAAGCAATTGGATTTGGGGGATTTGAGTGGAGTTCTTGCCAATCTGTTTTGCATTGTTTTGTATCGGCAGCCGCTGCTCACGTTTTTTTGTAACACCACATAGGCGGCCTGATTGTGCGCAGGCCAGTGGCACTGGCACATCTCTGCAGGCTGGACCTTTTTATAAAAAATGCACATCAAGTGGATGTCAAGAAGTCAATTCTGCCCATTCTACCATTTTCAGCAAGAGGAGGACAAGGGAGAAGGGAATGCAAATGTTATCCCCCAATCAATTATAACAATAATTTAGTGTCAGAAATTATTCTGGGTTGAAAGGATTTTTGCAGAAGAAACTCTGCTCATGGAATGCCCAATTGAGGCTCCTTTCATGTCTCCAAGAGCTGAGACAGAGACGGGCACTCCAAGTCTCGAACTGCTGACTTGCCAGCCTTCCAGCTAACAAGCAGTGTTGGATTACGCCAGTGCGAGGCCTGTAGCAAATCATGTCAAGAGGCCCTTGCTTAGATTTAGGATACCTATAAAATAAGACACCACTAGTAAGAACAAATTAGTAAAAACAAACTTTTACCTAATGAGAGTGAAATTATATTGCATTGTCTTCTTCTCAACTGTTGTATCAGTAAACAGCAATAGGCAAATCAACAACACCACATAAGAATTGCAAGAAATAACACGCTGCCACCACTCCCCGTGCCGTCAATTAAGCAAAAACCTATAAAACAAAACACAGCTCACATGTCGATCAACTCTGCCATTCAACACAAATTCATGCTACTATGGAGGAGTGTGTAAGATGCGCGTGCAGACAAAGATGACTCCACCTGCACGTGCATCTTTACTCTTTGGCGCGCATTGAATGCTCCAATGAGGCATCGTCAAGTCTCTCTGAGTGAACATTTTTTAGAATATCTGCATGAATGCATGGAATATTTACATTTGGGTTTCCATTCTAACTGAGCATGGAGACCATGTGGGGGCCCTAGCATTTGCTACTGCTATATGGCAGATCCGGCTCTGCTAATAAGGTGAGCTGCTTAACCACTGAGCCACCGATTTGTTCTTTTGAATCTCTCTTACACTGCTTTGTTATAGTCATCTGGACTCTACTGCCCTACCTTGATGCCCCCTTGGATGTGCATGCTAAACAAGGGCCATTCATCATACTCAAGTAATGGTGGACACTTTAGCGAAGTTGGATTAAATCAAATATAAAAAAGAGGTAAAGGTAAAGGTCAGTCTTGCTCGAAAGCCAGTCGTATCCGGCTCTAGAGTTTGGTGCTCATCTCTGTTTATAGCCAAAGAGCCAGTGCTTTCTGTGTTTGCAGATGTTTCCTTGGTCAGGTGACAGGCATGACTAGATACCAGAGTGCACGGAATGCTGTTTACCTTCCTACCATAGTGGTACCTATTTATCTACCTTTTCAATTTTATTTACAGTCCATGACCAGCGTACTATTTATCTACTTGAAATCTCTTGCTTTCGAACTGCTAGGTTGGGAGGAGCTGGGACAGAGATGGGAGCTCACTCCATCTTGCAGCTCTCAGGTCTTGAACTGCTGATCTGATGTCCTTCCAGTCGTCAAGTTCAGTGTCTTAACCACTAAGCCACTACAGTCCATTATGTGGAATAGTAACACTAAAATAAATACATGGTAAATTTTAAAATCGACCATGTTTTTTTTTTTTTTTTGGTAAAACAAATGTAGAAACCCTAACTCCAAATATCACCAAAATTGGTGAGGGTTGAGAGGGGAGTCAATAGAAGATTCTATCCAAATTTGGCATGTCTGGATTGATTGTTGGGGCAGAGCTTTACCCCCTCAAATCAGTCCTTGAATTTACCCCCAACCAACTGCTGTTGCTCTAGGACTTTTCCACAGTAGTGTATATGCCAATTGTATTATGCTTGTGTAAAAACTGAATAGGATTTTTGGCCAAGATACACTTTAAAACACCCCCCAAAAAACCTCTTCTTAAACACATTAGATTAATAAACTTTCTTTTACTTCTTTGGGCCTTTTAAACATGGCAGAGCTCTGGATCTCAGCCCATCCTCACAAACCCCATATATTCCTAGTAATACCTACATTTTATGTGTACCATTTTGCCCAATTTACACTTATATTTGCAGTTGCCCGTTGTCTTGGAAAAGAAGTACGACAAGGTTGTATATTGTCACCCTGCTTATTTAACTTATATGCAGAGTACATCATGCGTAATGCAGGGCTGGGTGAAGCACAAGTGGGAATTAAGATTGCTGGGAGAAACATCAATGACTTGAGATACGCAGATGATATTACCTAATGGCAGAAAGTGAAGGAGACCTAAAGAGTTTCTTGATGAGGGTGAAAGAGGAGAGTACAAAAGCTAGCCTGAAACCCAACATAAAAAATATACAGTAATACCTCATAAAAGTCCACTTCATACAACATCGGATTCATACAACATCGCCTAATTTCTTGAAAAAAAGTTGCCTCATACAAAGTCGTGCGACTTTGTATGAGGCACTGGGGTTTTCCCAGGTTGCATTGTGCCTGGGCAGTATAAAAGGCAGGACACATGCGTGCATTGCTCTTGTGGGTTTTGCATGAGGCGAAGAGTCTTTCGGAGTGGTTTTGAGCACGATTTTGGATTTTTTTGAATTTTTTCGTCAGAATTTTTAGAAGCATTCCTGGGATTTTTGCAGCATTCTTCAGGTTCCTGGACAATCAGGGTTGCTTGACATGTTTTTGTAATGTTTTGAGCCTTTAGACAATGATTTCTTAAAGTTCTGTCAGTTTCCTGTCTGTTTCCTTGACTTTGCCCTGAGGTCTGTGCTGTTACAGTACAATGCACGCATGTGTCCTGTCTTTTATCCTGCCCAGGCACAATGCAACCTGGGAAAAACCCAATGCCTCATACAAAGTTGTACAACTTTGTATGAGGCAACTTTTTCCAAGGAATTAGGCGATGTATGAATCCAATGTTGTATGAAGCGGACTTTGTATGAGGTATTACTGTATTAATATATGGCTGTGAGAGATGGACCATAAGGAAGACTGAACACAGAAGAATAGATGCCTTTGAACTGTGGTGCTGGAGGAGACTCTTGAGAGTCTTCAAAAAGATCAAATCATTCAATCCTGAAGGTAATCAGCCCTGACTGCTCCTTGGAAGTACAAATACTGAAGCTGAAGCTCAAGTACTTTGGCTACCAAATGAGGAGAGACGACTCACTTGAGAAGGCCTTGATGCTGGGAAAGATTGGAGGCAAAAAGAGAAGGGGGCGGCAGAGGATGAGGTGGATGGAAGGAATTCTTGATGCAATGGTTGTAGATCTGGCTGGGCTGTGGAGGATGGCAGAGGACAGAGGAGCCTGGCGTGTGGTAGTCCATGGGGTCGTAAAGGGTCGGACGTGACTGTGCGACTGAACAACAACAAATTGTCTTAATACAGTCTGCATTCAATGTTATATGTGTCGTATACATTCCCTGAGTTTGTTTGACCAAAGAATTATGAGAAGCACAACCTTTGAAATATAACTGTGCTTTGATTTATGTATGCCTTCAAGGGCATGAAATAAGTAAGTGCACATTAAAATCTGAATTAAATACATCTCTCCCACCTCCCAGTTATAGATTGCAGTTTACCATTCAGTTTGGAAAATGTTCCAATAAAAGAAGGAAAATAAAATCTTAGCCAGTGTTTATCTGCCCTAAACAAATGCCATTAAAAAAAGATTATTCTTTAGCTGAGCCAGAGTGCATGGCATGCTCTTACCTTTCCTGCCAAAGTCGTACCTTTTATTTACTTGCAATTTCTTGCTTTTGAACTGCTAGGTTGGCAGGAGCTGGGGCAGATGACGGACGCTCACTCAGTCGTGTAGTACTCGGGTCTCAAACTGCTGACCTGCCAACCTTCCAGTCATCAATCTACATTCCACTCAGCTATGTTAATCTACATTTCATTTTCCAAGTAGCATTTAGGACACTGGTTCCCAACCTTTTCATGCCGAGGGCCGGACCATGCCCCACAGACAACTGAGCCGGTCACATAGTTCCTCCTGCAGTAAATGCTGCTGTAAAGCACATCTGTGGCTGTTGTAAACATGTTTACAACAGCCATAGGTGCATTTATGGCAGTGTTTATGGCGGGAGTGTTTACACATGCACATTTTACAGCTGTCATAAATGTTTCCGCTTCCGGTAGCAGCGAGGGTGGTAGCGGACGACATGAAATGGTGCTGTGGGCTGTAGGTTGGCCACCCCTGATTTAGGATATCTGGAAAAGTAGAAAGGCAAGTATCTTATTTTTACTTCTCTCTGAGTTTAGCTAACCCTATTGTAATCCATTTTTTTTATAGTTTCCTGACTAAGTGCAATCCATGTGGTTTCCATTTTCTTCTCAATCTCTGAGAATTCTTTTTAAAATTTATTCTGAACATCAAATTAAACTCTGCTTATTGTAAATGTTGGTGTCCCCCTTCTCTCTTTTTATTTCTTTGCCTTTTTCTTCATCTCTCTACTTAAAATATTGTTTACAGCTCTTCCTTTAATAATATTTTTGAGGGATCCTATTTCTCTTTGGTACTAACTGGACTCAATTTGTTATCCATTTTTCTTTTGCTAGAAAGTTTATCCAGTTTCGATTTTATGTCCAGAACAATGGACTGCATTCACAAAACGTGTTCTTCAATAAATTTAAACAACTGATGCAATTCTATTATATTTTAAAAACACATTAACCGATGTCTGTTCTCTAAATAGTGCTCAGAAATTCATTCATTAGGATTTTCTTTTCTTAAATACATTTATTAATACAGTGCTTAAATATCTTTCCAATCTGAAATTATTATATCAGTCATTCCAGCATAGGAAAAAAGGATCCTATTAGTAAATCATGCTTGATTTTTTTAAAAAATATTCCTTCTCTATATTTTGAATTTTATATTTTTTCCCTGAGTTGGAAAACAGGAAAATAGAGCATTTTAAAGATGTCTTCTGAATGTGCTGAAATCAAATTAGAAACTGTGTTTTTCCCCTATCTTATCATGAATATTTACCTGGAGTATTTTTAGCTGAAGGAGAAATATAATGTGAGAATGACAGCAGCATATCTACAGCATGGGCCACCAGCACCAATTTTGTATTCCATAAGAGGAAAGCTGCCAATTTGTTAATGAGCAAATCAGAAGTAACAGATAACAGGCAGATTTCAATACTGTTTCTTTAGCCACTGTTTATTAATTGTCTTGTAAACCTTTTGTGTGTATGGTGTTTAGAAAAAGAACTGAAACACTGAAGAGTGAGTGTACAAATCCTCTCAAGGAAAAGGAATTTGAAATAAAGGTTTAAATCATAACTGGAATCTCATATGCTTGTTTTTCCTTTCACTTGCAACCTGGATTGTTGTGTGATATTTGCATGTACATATTACCTTAAATTAAAATGTATTGTCCACTATAGATCAAACTGAGGAGAATCATACCTGTCAACCGCGGCTCCAGAAAATACGGGACCTGCACAGAACGGTTCTGCGCAGATCGCCTTCTACGCATGCGTAGAAGGCTTTTATGCTTGCATAGAACGCTTCTACGCTTGCGTAGAACCCTTCTACGCATGCGTAGAAGGCTTCTACGATCCCCTTCTGTGCAGATCGCCTTCTACGCATGCGTAGAAGTGTTCTACGCAAGCGTAGAAGGGTTCTACACAAGCATAAAAGCCTTCTACGTATGCGTAGAAGGCGATCTGCGCAGAAGGGATGCGCAGTACCTCTCCCCCCTCCCTCTGCCAATTCTGGGGTTTTGGCAGCTGTGGGCAGGAAATGGTGCAAATCAGCGCCGAAAATCGGGAAATCCCGGCCAATCCGGGAAGGTTGACAGGTATGAGGAGAATCAGTCCTCAGACAAAAGGGGAGGAAACCTTAAGGTCACGTGACCATACTGCTTATACAAAAATGGTAGGCTTTCTCTTGGCTTCCAGTTGAGTTTATTAATGTTATGCTTTAAAGCATGGGTGCCCAAATTGTTTGCACCATGGACCGGTCCTCCCACCTGAAATGGAAGTAAAACACGCATGACACAAAACGCTGCCATAAATGCACCCGTGGTTGTCGTAAACACATTTACAACAGCCACAGGTGCATTTACGGCAGTGTTTTGTGCACGTGTGTGGGTGTTTTACTTCCGCCTCTGGGAGCGGCGCGTATAGCGTGATTCGTCTCGTGGGCTATAGTTTGGGCACCCCTGCTTTAAAGGTAGCTTTTCATTTAATGAAGAAACATCACGGTTGTGGAGTAGTTGACACATTTATTTATTTATTTATTTATTTTGCGCATTTATATCCCGCCCTCCTGGTGGGTACACCACTCCATACCTGTCAAGCACAGCTCCAGAGATTACAGGACCTGCGCAGAACATTTCTGTGCAGGCCCGTTCTACACATGCGTAAAAGCCTTCTGCGCATGTGTAAAAGTGACCTGCGCAGAAACGTTCTGCACAGGTTGTTTCTACGCATGCATAGAAGGCTTTTACGCATGTGTAGAAGGCTTCTACGCATCCCCTTCTGCACAGAAGCCTTCTACGCATGAGTAGAAGGGTTCTACGCATGCGTAGAAGGGTTCTACACATGTGTAGAAAGGACCTGCGCAGAAGGGATGCGCAGTAACTGCTTTCCCCCTGCTGCCAAATTACAGGATAGCAGTAGCTCCGGGCGGGAAAGGAAGAAAATTGGCGCGAAAATACGGGAAATGCCGGCCAATCCGGGATACTTGACAGGTATACACCACTCATTTAACCAAAATTAGTTATGAGTGAGGACAACTGATTTCATTTTAAAGAATAAATGACTAACTAGATGTTTTTAAGGGTTGTGTGTTTGGGGGCCCATCTCCCAGAATTCCCCAGGCAGATTTCTACTATATTTCTTCATATATGGAAAAGACTGGACTGAAACATTTTAAATGTGGGAGAAACCAATGCTGAAATATTTATTCACCCAAAGTTAGATGCTTGGGAGTTTAGCTGTTAAAAAGCTGGTTTTGAACCCTAGCATTCAACTGCTTCGGTCCTTAAAAGTCATTGCCAGGCAAAGCTCCAAATTGTGAAGACATGCAATATGGTCCATGGGAGAAGTTATCTGTGTTAGGGAAAAATGGAGATAAATTTCATTTTCGAAGAACTGATTAAAAATTCTCAGCTCACATCGTCTTCTTTCATGTCTTGCCCAGATGCGAAGCTGCCAAAATGAAGGCACTTGGTATTCAGCTCATTCTGCAGTTCCTTTCGCCTGACGTAGTATGAGAAAGATTAGCCAGCAGCACAAGGTTGTTGTTTACCAGGGTATGACCGATTGTGGTTCAAAAAATACCACAATCTTTGCGGAGGCTCTTTCTGTCACATATCTGAGGTGGAAAGAATTTGAGGATTCAAGATGCTGAATACAGGAGAAAGCAAAACAGACTGATGTCCCCATCTTTAACCAAACTGGTGTGCATGCATTCATGTGGGTTGGCGTCACACTTGGACCTGGTATTCAGGAAGGAAAAACCAAATTTCCCACCCTTCATCACTGCTCTTTCAGGGTCATTAGACAACCTGATCATTAAAGCTTTGCTGACCAGCCAAGGAGGAACTAATTGTCCGAGGGTTTTGACATCAAAGCAAATAAGGTCCAGAGTGCCACTTTGTATGGTGGGAATGTGCTTTAATCTTGCATTAGGCTGTTTCTCTGTCACCAGCTTTTAACTTTTGTCCAATAAGATGGATTTGTGGCCATCAGAGGAAGTGTGGGGCAGAACCCTCCACTGCTCAGCTGCTAAGACTGCGCACACGCTTACATTCAGAAAATGTACACACAGAAGGCACGCATGAAAAAGAGAATTAAAAACAAGGTCTATGCTTTTTGTTTTGTTTTTTGGTGGGGAGGTCACTTGTGTTTATTTATTTTGGACAGGTGGAGCGTCACCTACAGAGGAAGGTGATAATAATAATAATTTTGTGTCAGAAATTATTCTGGGTTGAAAGGATTTTTGCTGGAGATACTGCTTGAATGAGGCGCCTGACATGTCCCGAAGATCTTTCCCCAACGAAGTGGTCCCTATTTATCTATTTGCAATTTCTTGCTTTTGAACTGCTAGGTAGGCAGGAGCTTTCCAGAGACCAGCGGTGTGCTGGGCACCTTGGGAGGGCCAGGAAGTGATGGGGGTGCCTATTGGGTGGGTTGGGGGCGGGGGAGAAATCACATACATTCCCATTACCTCTGCCTGCCTCTAGGGGGCGCCAGTTGCTGGGGCGCACTGGGATGAGTCCCTGTATCCCTGTGGGCCAGCACACCACTGGCAGAGATGGGCACTCAGGCCGTCATGCAGTACCTGGGTCTCGAACTGCCAAATTGCCAACCTTCCAGCTGACAAGGTGAGCTTCTTAACCACTGAGCCACCGCAGCCCCAGAAAGGAGGAAAGTGATGAAAATACCCATCATGCACAGCCCCCACAGAGGATGGGAATTGTAGTCTAACACATCTGGAAGGTTTAAGGCCAGGAAAGAGTATCTTTGACATCAATGAATTGTACTGACAGCCATGGGTTTGAAGTTGAAGCATCTCATCACTTCTAATCATGGTCAATATTTGGACAGATCAGCCAAATGGTTTTTTTCCTGTTCATGTCTGGCCACTCCAGAATGTTTAAGGAGAGATCACACCCGACAATACACCCGACAATTACAAGAGCCAACAAGCAGGGAACACAATACAGACATCCTTTCATCTTTTGTTTGTGTTCTTCATTATCTAGTGCTTTAGGTAGCCATTAACTCTGGTACAGACTGAAGGTTTTGTAGTAGGGAAGAATGTAAGGAAGGATGTGAACCATTTATTCAGCTGCTGGGCACCAGATTAGATGACCCCCCCACACACACACTTTTACACTGAATTTGTGTAAAAGTGAGGTAAGGAAAAAGAACTAGAATAGATGTGATGGTGAATGTGAATGTGCATTATTAGACATGGAGATTTGCACAAACACATGTAGCATGTCTTCTACCTAAGACACATCTCACGTATTAGACAAGGGATTCTCATCCTTTGGCCCGTTGGCTGGATGCGGCCCACAGCACCATTTCATGTGGTCCACCTCCACCACACCAGGAAATGTCATGTAGCAGAGGAAGGGCAAAATGGCCATCTGCCCCCCCCCCCAAGCTGTCAGAGGGAACGTGACCTGGCCCCCAGCTTAAAAAGGTTGAGAACTCCTGTCTTAGACAGAAGATACGAGAAGCTTAACAACTATAGACCAATATTCCTTTCCTGGGAAAGGTCATAGAGAGAGTGGCAGCAGACCAGTGTGATAAAATGGGCCACAAGTTATTCAATATGGAGTCTCTTGGGTTTTTACATTGTCTTAGAAGGTAGCTTTGCTTCTTTGCAAAGGCCTCATAATTCGTTCTGCTGCACTTATCAAGCAGGTGTGCTTAGTAGAAGCTTCTCCGAGCTTCAGGCTCATGTTTTGTCTTTTCCTCCAGGCCTGGAATGTCCATGTTCTTGGATGAAACCAACATCCCGAGCCTGGGAACACCAGACATTTGCTATGGGTACCAGGGTGTGTTTATACAATCCCTGGGCCCTTTTTGGCCGTATGCTAATTAGGAGAGCCAAGCTCATGTTCTTTCTATTAGGCACATGGGTTTTGGAGAAGGAGATTCGACTTTGGGGTTCCTGAGACTGACACCTCAGAAGGGAGAGGAGGACTGTAACACCGAGCTCTTACTCCAACCCAAGCTTAGTCATGATTCTAGATTAGTCAGTTTTCCCCTTTATTTTTTGGGGAAGGCCTGAGTGTGGATTTTCCTACTTGTACTTTTTGATTAGTGCTTTTTCTGCTGTATTCATGTACCCAGAACCAACGAATGAAATGTATTTCTACAATATGCTTTGAGAACAATAAACATCTTTAATTCATCATCAACATCTGATCATTGGAAGAGAAGGGGTAAGATAAGAGTTAAGCCATAAACCACACGCTACCTCACATACCACATACTACTCTCCACAATACTTGCTGGGCTTTGTTAATACAGGTAAGCCCCAGGTTGCTGCAGGGTTTTGCAGGACAACATTTAGGCCTCCTACTCGGCGTCTTGGGGAGTTCCACAGAGCTGGCCGGTCTTGGAAGCTCGGAAGGAACGGGGAGAGCCCCAGGGCAAGGGTCAGGTCAAAGCCTATCTGTCACAACCAGCTGCAAGTGTTCTTGGATGAAACCAACTGCCTGGATCCATTCCAGTCAGGCTTCAGGTCTTGTCATAGCACAGAAACCGCACTGCAGGATGACCTCCTTCATGAAGCTGATAGGGGAGCTTCGACTATTCTGGTGCTTTTGGACCTCTCAACCACGGTATCCTCCTGGGTCAACTTTCTGAGTTGGGGGTTGGGGTCACTGTTCTTCAGTGATTTCGATCCTTTCTGGGAGGTCATTCCCAGAGAGTTCAGCTTGGGGAGTACAAGTCAGCTTCCTGGACCCTGCAGTGGGGTGTTCCTCAGGGGTCCATTATCTCCCCATTGCTATTCAATATTTATGTTAAGCCGCTGGGTGGTATTATCCAGGGATTTGGAGTCCAGTGTCATTAATATGCAGATGACACCCAACTCTTTCTCTCCTTTACATCCTCTGCAGTGGAGGCGGCCCGATGCCTTGACGACTGCCTGGCCGCTGTTATGGCATGGTGCAGAGCTAACTAGCTGAAGCTGAACCCAGACAAGATGGAAATGCATCTGCCCATCTAGATGAGGGACTACCTGTCCAAAAATGGACACAATTGGACAATTTGGTGTAACTGGAAAAGGGCAGCTTTACATACTGCCGCAGTTTGTGCCTCAAGGGTCAAATCCTGGTCAAAGATGACCCCTAAATTGCGCACCTGATCCCTAGGGGAAAGAGCAATTCCCCCATCATGGGGGAGCCAGCAGTAATCATCTCACTCATAGCCTCTCGTATTTTAGTGTTTGGGAATCAAGACAATGGAAGCAGCTGTAAACTAGCCTAACACATCTTTATTGCATGGAGTACAGCACGAACATGAGGTAATGGCGGACAAACATCTCCTTTTATGCAGTCGCTATACATTTGAATGTGGCTCCTTGATAGTGCATTGGCTACTGTCCATGTGACATCATCCTTAGTCATGCCCTTCTTGTCCAGGTGAGGTGAGGGCGGGAATCTTTCCCGCGCAGCTGAAGGTATTTGAGGAATGTGTACCATGTGAGCTGAACGCTCGCTATTTCCCCCTTGTGGTCACAAGCTCGCGTTCTCTTGTGGTTTGTTACATTGTTTCTATTGCAAGATACAGCTTGTTACATTCGCTCATTCATGTGGTTACAGATTGTTACACTCGCTCATTCGTGTGGTTACAATTACATTCAATACACAACACGTATTGACTACTGTAATGCTCTCTATGTGGGGCTTCCCCTGTCCCTGCTATGGAGACTTCAATGAGTCTAGAATGCAGCAGCCAGGCTGATTACGGGATTGAGAAAATTCGATCATATCTCCCCAGCCTTGGCAGGGCTGCACTGGCTACCTGTCCCTTTCCATATCAGGTACAAGGTGGTAGTGCTAACTTTTAAAGCCCTATACGGGTTGGGACCTTACCTTGTGGAATGTCTTCCCTTCAGGTCTGTAGCCCGCATCACTTGCTCCTCTTTTGTCGGCGCAGCTTCAAGTGCCAACCCCAAGACTGGCTAGGAAGTCCAGGATGAGAAGGACCTTGTTGGTGGTTGCACCAATGATGTGCAATGCCATCCCACCTGAGCTGCACCAGGCCTCTTTGCGCCAGTCCTTTAAAAAGCTACTGAAAACATTGCTTTTCAAGGAGGCCTTTATCAATCTCCTACCAATCTCTGGCTTTTAGATTGGGACTGGTACATATCCCTTCCAATTTAGCTGCGTGGTCATGTCTCTTGACAGCTGTACTTTGGCCCATTATAATGGTTGGCGTTGGTTGTAAATTATTATCATAAGTTTTATGGGGTGCAGGTTCTATGGGGTGTAACTGTTTTAATAAGTTTTGTTTGTTGTATGAGGGATTTTATGATGTGAGCTGTAACAGTCATTTCAGGGGTTAGAGAGACCTCTTGTACTCAGAGTCTTGGGGAAGTATGGCAGCCATGGTCCCAAAAAGGTATGTTTTCAAGTAATAATAATATCGTGTAGAAATTATTCTGGGTTGAAAGGATTTTTGCTGGAGAAACTCCGCTCAGGGGATGCCTGAATAAGGCTCCTTTCACGTCCTCAAGATCTTTTCCCACCCAAGTGGTCTCTATTTATCTACTTGCAATTTGTTGCTTTTGAATTGCTAGGTTAGCAGGAGCTGGGACAGAGATGGGCGCTCAATCCGCCATGCAGTACCCGGGTCTCAAACTGCCAACTTGTCAGCCTTCCAGCTAACAAGCTGAGCTTCTTAACCACTGAGCCACCTCAGCCCCATATGTTTTCAAGTTATCTGCTTTCTCCATTCTAATGCTCCTCAGCTTTCTGACACATTCTGACACCATGGGGGTCTAACTGGCACAAGAAGCAGGGTCGCAGCTTTTAGTCCATGCAATGTTATCTGCCCAACATCAAGCAAGGCTGGTGTTGAAAATAGCAATAGCAATTAGACTTATATATCGCCCCATAGCACTTAGTACACCGGGTGGTTCACAAGCTAATTAGCATTTTGCCCCCAACATGCTGGGTACTCATTTTAACGACCTTGGAAGGATGGAAGGTCAGGGCCATAGCCAGGATTCTAGATGTGGGTGGGTGAATATTTTTTCAGGGTGAGGAGAACAGGGTGGGCAACAAAGCTTCTTTTCAATGCATTCCTATGGGAAGTCATGCCTTGCCAGGGTGGGCAAACTGATTAGTCAGGGTGGGCCAAGGCCACCCTGGTCCCCCTCTGGCTACGGCCCTGTGGAAGGTTGAGTCAACCTTGAGCCCTGGTCAGGATTGAACTCAGAACCTTCTAGCTGCAGTATAGCAGTTAAACCACTGTGCCACCAGGGCTAGAAAAGGAATTCAATTTTCTTTTTTTAATGCTTGGTTTTGCTCAGCGCTTCGAAAATCTCTCTTCTCAAACGGTGACTTCTCAAATTCCCTAGCTGTTCTGGGAGATATAAGCCCGAAAAAAAAAATTCACATTTCCAAAACCCTGGCTTGGTTCTGTCTTTTTAAAGGAGATTTTTCATGACAAGACAAGTAATTTGGCTTGATTTTCCGTTCCTGGAAAGGTGCTGTTGCCAGGTTCTAGCCCTGGCGGGAGGCTGGAATGGCTGTTGTTTTGTTAATGATGGAAATAAGCAGCCTTGTTTTCCTTCTGCCAGCTCTGACAAAAAGTGAACTTTACATCCAGCAGTTGTCCTGAGTTTGATCTTGGGGTCAGAGGTACAAGCAATTTAATGGCTAGGCTGTTTTTCTCTTCCTTTCTTTCCCTTTGCTCCAAGAGGAATGATTCAGAAGTTTTATCTCCTTTATCACCTGTTTTCCGAAACAATGGGAAGATTAGGAGACTAAGACTTCAGCATTTCGTGGCAGGTGGGACATTTAGTAGCTGTGTTTTGTTCCAGGTGGAAGAACTCCAGAACTTTCTTCATAATCAGATCTATGGCAGTCGATTCGTTCCCGGAGGAAACACTTGGAAAGTGGCACACTAAGTCTTCTCAGAGCATGATGCCATTTGGGAGATTAGTATCTGTGTCATATACTGTTTCTGTGATGACGTGACATTCTGACTTATGTATTGTTGTTATGTGCTACTGTATTTTATTATATTTTGTGCTCCATTGTATTGTCCGAGTGGCAGAAGACGGTCCCGCCTTGAGGCTGAGGATGCCAGCCACCCAACCAACCCCCGGACCTTGTTTTGGGATCTTTTCTATGAGGTTGTGACTTTATCATTATATTATGTATTGTACTGTGTTGTTGTATATTATAATGTGTTGTTTTTTTTGGATTGAATTTTGTATATTGTGTTGCTGTGTATATTGCTGATTTATGTTGTGATTTCTGTGAGCCGCCCTGAGTCGGCATATGCTGAGTGGGCAGCATCCAAATCGAATAAATCAAATCAAATAAATCAATCATATTTTAATTCAGGACTCCAGTTCAGTTGTGCAGTTACCCTGCACAAATATTTTTTTAAAAAAAACATTCTTCTTCTGCTACCGCCATATCTGAATCCATATATTGGCCATCATCATGGCAATCAGTCACGAAAACTGTCCTGAGAATATAATGCAATGGCCTTTCATCTGCCTTCCACATCGCAGAGTGACACCCGTACCACTGATCCAGTTTTGCGACCCACTTTCTGGCCCTAAGGTCTTTTGGCACACAAAGTCCTCCTCAGTTCCAGGCCAGGACTGATGAAGCTACTGCCCTCCATCCAGATGGATTCAAGTGGGATTTAATCCACTTGGGGACCATCACCTGTCCCTGTGGACATCACCACCCAAGGCATCATCTATTGCATGCACAGCTCTATCTACTCTCTGAAGAACCCCCTGATCACTCTATATCAGTGTTGGCGAACCTTGGCACTCCAGCTGTTCTTCAACTTCAATTCCCAGAAGCCCAATTCTCTGTGAATCCACACACATGGGTTTACTGTATGCTCAGTAAACCCATGTGTGTGGATTCACAGAGACTTGGGCTTCTGGGAATTGAAGTCCAAGAACAGCTGGAGTGCCAAGGTTTGCCATCATGGCTCTATATTGTAAGAAGACTGTCTGTCCATAGGTGTTCTATCCCTATCTTTCTCTTTCCCTCCAATGAAAATGAAGGTCAAGCTTATGAAGCTCAAACCAGGCCTACAACTACACCAAGGGAGGCAACAGATTCAGGCAGTGAACATGTGCACCACTAGTAGTTCTTCAGATGTTCTCCTCCATTAGAAGGCAGGGTGGTGTGACTTCATTCAGTTTATTCGTTGTCATTCCTATGTCTACTTTCTCCCAACCAAGGGATTCAAGGGTAGCTATTAAAAACCAACAACAGCTTGTGAAGCTCTTGTTACAAAATGGATCCAAATTCCACAAGCTGGATTCCTGCCCTTGGGCAAAGCAGAGGACCATCAACGTTCATTTAGGTAAAATATCTAAAAAGGCAATAGACTCAGGCAACCACCCAGCGATAATAATAAGCTTCTCCTGGGAAAATTCACAAATTACCTCAGGCCAGTTCTCTCAGCTTGATCTGGATCATAGGGTTGTTGTGAGGACAAAATAAGGAGGAGAAGCCCATGTACACTGCCTCAAGCAGCTTCAAGGAAAAGCTGGATATAATTGTAACAAATAAATAATTAAGTAAGAATTTTCCCTCCCTCCCTTTATGATTACATTAGTCCTTTGCCCCTTCTTATCACTCCCCACTTGATGTTTTGGTCCATATTTATAGCCAACCGGTTTCTCAGCACCAGTTTTTTGCAGCAACCTCCTCCTCTGACCTTCCTATCCCTCATCATCTTAATCCCAGTTTAGGTAAAAGTAAAAGTCACCCTTGCTCGAAAGCCAGTCGTATCCGACTCTAGGGTTCAGTGCTCATCTCTGTTTATAGCCAAAGAACCAGTGCCGTCTGTGTTCACAGATGTTTCTGTGGTCAAGTGGCAGGCATGACTAGACACCAGAGTGCATGGAACACTACCTTTCCTGCAGAAGTGGTCCCTATTTATCTACTTGCAATTTCTTGCTTTGGAACTGCTAGGTTGGCAGGAGCTGGGACAGAGATGGGAGCTCATTCCATCATGCAGCATTATGGCCTAGCTGTACTATCCAATAAGATGGTTTCGCACTAGAGACAAGCCCTTATATACCTTATATACCTATTTCTGTTGTCAGCTCACTGACTTCCCAAGACATGCCCGGCTGCTGGTGGAACATCTACACCTACTCATCTTTAGCTCAAAACAGACTCACTATGGCCTAGCTGTTCTATCCAATAAGATGGGTTTCACACTAGAGACAAACCCCTGGTCCATCTCACCTTATATACCTATTTCTGATGTCAGCTCACTGACTTCCCAAGACATGCCCGGCTACTGGTGGAACATCTACACCTACTCATCTTTAGCTCAAAACAGACTCACTATGGCCTAGCTGTTCTATCCAATAAGATGGGTTTCACACTAGAGACAAACCCTTGGTCCATCTCACCTTATATACCTATTTCTGATGTCAGCTCACTGACTTGTCCAGACATGCCCAGCTGCTGCTGGGACATGCATGCCACCAAGGGACGTGATTCAGTTGAGGTGGCAGCAGGCATAGTGGTAGCTGCAATTGTTATAATGTCCCCATGGAAAAATACATTGCCCAATTACTGACCATTTGAACAGTTATAGCACGCCTCTAAAATCTGTATGTGATAGGCAAATTCTGAGTTCAGATTTGGAATCAGCACACTTGATATCATATAAATCACATGTGTTATTTCCAGTAGCCATGAAATAGAAAGGCAACTGATGCTGATTCTTGGGAGACAAGCTATGAGAAACCCGGGGAACATAGTTAAAAGTAGAGAAATCACCTTGCAAACAAATTTACATAGTCAAGGCAATGTTATTCCTGGTGGTAATGTATGGTTGGGAGAGCTGGACCATAAGGAAACTGAGCATAGAGGAATAGATGCCTTTTAGATGTGGTGTTGTAGGAGAGTCTTGAGAGCACCTTGGACAGCGGGGAGAACAAATAGAACAAATCTTAGAAGAAATCAACCCTGACTGATCGTTAGAAGGTCAAATAGTAAAGATGAAGCTAAAGTACTTTGGACATCAAATGAGAAGAGAGGATTCACTTGAGAAAGCCTTGATGCTGAGAAAGGTGGAGGGTGGCCAAAAATGAGATGGCTAGATGGTATTGTAGAAGCAATGGGCACAGAGCTGGGCGGGTTGAGGAGGATGGTGGAGGATAGGGTTGCCTGGCGGACAATCGTCCATAGGGTCCCAAAGGGTCAGAATTGACTGTGCAACTGGACAACAACAATCAAAGGCTATATATGAGCTTGACACTGCATTTTGATTTTCAGACACAGCCCTATTTCCAAGAAAGCAATTTTCCAACTCATTTTTTGAAAATAATAAATCTGCAAATTTTTTTGGCACAAAGACAAACAGTCATGGGATGTCAGAAAATGTACTTCCTTTTAAACCTGTGGCAGAGGGGACACTTATAACATTATAGGTTTAGAAAAGGATTTTTTTTGCCATTTTTGTCATATTAATATAAAAATCTACAGTATTTTACAAATCAGAAAAAAGGCATGAAAATTAAATTGGCCTAGCAGGTAAAACAGTATTCAGTCATATTTGTAGATACAGCACGAGATCTTCCAATAGCTTTGTGAATGATGCCTTTATTTATTTATTTGAATTTAATGCACATTTGATACCAGGTGGGGTAGTAAGATTATTTTATTAGCACCAGTCAAGACGTTTAAGCTGAAGTGAGCAGGCAACGGGAGGATTTGCGAAGAGCAGAATTTGTTTTTATCCTGTCTTCTAACTTTGGCAGCATCCATAAATTTGTTTGACATGCTCTAAATGTTTAATTAAAATGTTATGCTAGCACATTTACAGGAAGTGATAAAAACAATCGAGGGTTTGGGGGTTGGGCAGGAGCCAGCCTTGAAGCAATTGGCAGTTCAGAAACTGCTAGATATGTACCTCTAAATCAGTTATAAAATCCATCAATTTGGAACAATTCTTTCAAACTCACCTGCCATTTTATGTTTACTAAAACTGCTTAATTTAGTTCTTCACTAGTGTGCTTTCTTCGGAATTCTTAGTTAAGGTCATCATATCGCCTTAACCCTGCCTGGTACAATGTTTCACATTTTAAAATAATGGCTAGCATCCTTTTCACTTGGGGCAGGGGTACCCAAACTTTTCGGACCGCGGGCCTGACCACCCCCCTGAATAGCTGATCAGGCCGGTCATGTGGTTCCTCCCACCGCAAGCGGAAGTAAAACAAGCATGAGCAGGATGCATTGCGCACTCACGCATGCACAGAACACTGCCATAAATGCATTTACGACAGCCGCAGGTCATTTACGGCAGCATTCTGCACATGTGTGAGTGTGCAATGCATCTCACGCATGTGCGTTTTACTTCAGCTTCTGGGAGTGGCGAGGGCATCGGGGGCTGGATGAAATGGCTTTGGGGGCCAGATCCAGCCCATGGGCCATAGTTTGGGTACCCCTGACTTATGTGATCAGCAGGTGTGCTTACTTGGGCTTCTGGTAATTGTAGTCCAAGAACACCCGGGGCACCAAGTTTGACTTACTAAAGGTAAAAGTCACCCTTGCATGAAAGCCAGTTGTATCTGACTCTAGCGTTCAGTGCACATCTCTGTTTATAGCCAAAGAGCCAGTGCTGTCTGTGTGAGATTTGCTTACTTAAGATCCTGATGTCCTAGGCAGAATCAGACTTCTGATTTGGATTCAGCACACTTGATTTAGTATAGGACACATAGATTAGACCAATTAGCTGACAATATATTTTTTAGTAATGCAGTGATATCAAACTGGCAAGTGTTCCCTTCCTTTTTACTGTATTATTTATTTATTTATTTATTTTTGCACATTTATATCCCACCATCCTGGTCTACTATGCTATTGCTGTGCAGATCTTGAGCACTTACAACGAATAGGAGCAGAACTTCCAAATTTCATCTTACCTTCACCCTGCTAGGATAAAACAAGGCACAGGAAACAAGAATGGTGGTTAGATTGTGGTTAGATTGCTCCCCAAGACTGAATTGGTCTGAGATGGTCTGAGTTCAAAGGAAATAAAGAACCAAGGAAACAAGAATGGTGGTTAGATTGCTGACCTGAGACTGAGTTGGTCTGAGTTCAAATCCACACTCACCTACAGAGCTCACTGTGTGGCTTTTATAGCCCAATGTCCTTCATAAGGTGGTTGCATGAATAACAGTGGGAAGGTGTAACGTGAGGTCCTTGCAAGAAATAGCCAAGGAAATGTTTATTCTGGGTTGTGCATGGGACCTTAGATGTGATGGGGATCTGGCTGCGGCATCTGTCACCCCATCGATCACCACGGTTGATTCAGCTGATTTGGCTGGCCAGGCGAGTTTCTCCTCCCTCCCTCACCGCTCCATGTATGTCCCTCCCGGAGCTGCATTTTCGGTAGAAGAGGACGACCATCCTAGATAGAAGGATTGCATGGGACCTTAGCCAGGTTATCCTGCTATGATAATAGAGTAGACCCTACTGCCAGCAACTCAACAGTGTCAGGCGGAGGTTAACTAACCTGACTACCCTGAGGACTAATGGCCTTGGGTATCGAAGTCCACAGGGAAGGGTGATGGTCCCCAAGTGGATTAAAGCCCACTTGAACCCATCTTGATGGAGGGCAGCAGCTTCATCCATCCTGGCCTGTGGCTGAGGAGGGCTTGCTTCTGTGTACATAAGGAAATGTGCTTTCCGTTATCAGTCATACACACACAAACCCATTCAGAATAGGTTTAGGTAGTATTTTTATCACACAGTTCTGTGTCCTGTCTGGTGCTCAGGAATCACTCCAAGAAACTAATAACACCTTGCCGGAGTGACGAATGCTGAAGAATGTTTCCCACCAGGACAAGATTCTGGCAGGACCATCTGGAAGTCACTTAATAAGATTATGAAGCAAAGTAGGAAGATCAAACAAACAAAATCAAGTAAAACAGGGCTACTTGGATACATGACAAATTTTCTGTGAATGTGGAGAAATTAAATTAAAGCCTCATTTATGTTCGTGCAATTTGCTCCCCACCATGTGTAAAAAAGTCCTAGCAAATGGCAGAGATAACCCTATTGAAATAGCCTGTTTCTGATTTAAAAAAATAGTCTAATTATTTTAACATTCATTAGCTCTTGACTTTACCTATATTTCACATGCATCCATAATTTTACATTGTGCATTGCTCTGTTACTAAAAATAATAATAAAGAAAATAGCGGTTACTTAGAGCAAGGATGGTGAACCTCTAGTATTGTAGATGTTTTGGAATTCAATCCCCAGCTTGTATTGTTTGGTGTTCAGGGAAGCAAGACAATAGAAGCAGCCGTATTCTGGCTAACACAACTTTATTGCATGAAGTACAGTTCGAACACACGGTAATGGTGGCAATACAACTCCTTTTATACAGTCACTATACATTTGAATCTGGGTACACGGTAGCCTATTGGCTACTGTCGGCATGATGTCATCCCGAGTCCCGCCCTTCTTGTCCAGGGGTATCCGTAGCGGGAAGGTTTCCCGTGGCTGGGCATGATTGGGGAATTTGTACCATGTGAGTTGAATGCTCGCTGCTCCCATCTCTGGTAGCAAGCTCGCATTGCAATAGCAGCTGAATACAATGTGTTCTTTACAATGGCTTGAGTATACATTTCCAGTAGAACAAGTTACATTTAACTTAAAGGCAGTTACATTCCATGCTATTCCATGCACAACATATTGCCAATGATAAAGGATTATGGGAGTTGTGGTGTAACTTCACAACATGAGGCAAATTATGTTGGAAGCTATGGGGGAAGCGACATGAGAAAGCCATTTGCCACAATGTTGTGTCTTTCATGACATCTAGATACATAATCAGCAAACGGGTCTCCAGATGTTCTTGGACTTCAATTCCCAGAAGCCCTCATCAGCAGGTGTACTGACCTGGGCTTCTGGCAATTGAAGTCCAAGAATACCCGGAGAGCCACGATTGCTGACCCCTGATCTTGAACAAGGGTGGACAATCATGGCTCCATAGTTCATTGTAGTAACATGGCCACTGTCAGCTTAGGAAACACAGCAAATGGTGAATGACCATAGGGCAGTGATGGTGAACCTTGGCACTCCAGGTGTTCTTGGACTTGAATTACCAGAAGCCTAAGTCAGCAATCCTGCTGATCAGGGCATCCGGGAATCGAAGTTCAAAACATCTGGAGTGCCAAGGTTCACCATCACTGTCATAGGAGCTGTAGTTCAAGAACATCTGGAGTGCCTACCCTGCTTTTGAATCATATACTCAATGTTAGGATCTTGATGAACTTTATATTTCCCTGGTACTGCTTTGTGTACATAGTTGCAGTTGACAGAGGTAGGAAAATGCTTTCCAAATTGCATTGTGGAATAGAATACACTGCATCACAACAACAACAACAACAACAATAATAATTGTCTGCTACTTGGTCTAATCCATGTGTCCTATACTAAATCAAGTGTGCTGGATCCAAATCTGAAGTCTGATTCTGCTGTTTTGCCTCTCATAGAAATTTCACCCTCTTGGTTAAGTTCTTGCATTTATCACCTGGGGTATATTCGCCACAAATGTAGCAAAAATTGTCCTGTTTATTAACACAGCTGTGACTACTCATTTTTAGCTCAAAATGGAATCACTATGGCCTAGTTGTACTATCCAATAAGATGGTTTTGCACTAGAGACAAGCTCTTGGTCCATCTCACCTTATATACCTATTTCTGATGTCAGCTCACTGATTTGCACAGACATGCCCAGCTGCTGCTAGAACATGCATGCCTCCAGGGGATGTGATTCAGCTGAGGTGGCAGCAGGCATAATGTTCCCATGTAAAAATACATTACCCAATTACTGTCCATTTGATCAGCTATAGCACACCTTTAAATCTGTTCATGATAGGCAAATTCTGAGTTCAAATTTGGAATCAGCACATTCAATAGCATGTAAATCACATGTGTTATTCCCAGGAGCAAAATCATTGTTGTGCAGTGTATTCTTTCAAATACTGCAATTTAGCAACAATAACGAAAGCTTCAGAGCCAATCATTATGTTTTGCTGTTTTGCCTATCATAGAAATCTTGACTGCATGGCATTAGCACTCTATAAGAGTATCACAATTAAATTTCAAAGAGAGAGGAGCAAAATAAATTATTTCTCCCTATCACAACCACAAACACCAGGAAAAAGCAGAAAATGGTTAGTCAGCGTCTTCTGCCAGGAAGATTTTCTTTTCTTTTTCCATACAGAGTCAAGAGCCAGGAAGTCAATGATTTCCACAAACGATACGGATAACCTCTAATAGAAAAGGTAAAGGATGACCCATTGAGATGTCTAGATAACCCAAGTTGGTCATTTTCAATAATATGTAACATGCAGTTCTTAGGATGGGCAAAGCTAACTAAATAACATGTCCCCTAATTAAACTAATGGGTGAACAGAAAGGTAGTTTCAGGTTACACGAGGAATTTCATGTACCTGGTAAAGTGGACTCTCCTCTAAAAATGAGCACTCCTGCATAAACCTGGGTGGTTTTTTTTAAAAAAGAGTTTGGCAATATTCATTCTAAAGATGAATGCAGCGGCTTAGTAGTTAAGATGCTGAACTTGATGACTGGAAGGTCAGCAGGTCAGCAATTCGAGACCTGAGTGCTGCATGATGGAGTGAGCTCCCATCTCTATCCCAGCTCCTGCCAACCTAGCAGTTCGAAAGCAAGAAATTGCAAGTAGATAAATAGGTACCACTTTGGTGGGAAGGTAACAGCGTTCTAGTCATGTCTGCCACATGTCCATGGAAACGTCTGCAGGCGCAGACAGCACTGCCACTTTGGCTATAAACAGAGATGACCACTGAACCCTAGAGTCAGATAATAATAATAATAATAATAATAATAAAGTTTAATTTCTATCCCGTTTTCCTGACACAAGTGCCACTCAAAGCGGCTCACAACATATACAAATACAATAAACAGAGCAAAATATACAATAAGCCATAAAAGACAATACATAATTAATGCAATCAGATATGCTTTGTTTCAGCTGGTCCTTGTAGCACTTTGAAGGAGCTCCACGAGGCTTTGTACCGGGGCTAGGTTTCCCATAAGGAATTTGGCGAGGAAGCCTGGAACCATCCATACGGAGGACATGCCCTATCCATCTAAGATGATGGCCTATCATGGCAGCTTCAATGCTGTTTAGATTTGCCTTCTTGAGGACTGTGATGTATGTGACATAGTCATTCCACTTGATGTTCAAGATGGGTGCAGAAAGGCAGCTGGGTAGCTGACTGAGTTGATTACCGGAGCTGGGGGCCATGAGTTAGATTTGCCAATGCCTCCCAGGAAAAGCGACCCAATCTGTTTACCTTCAGAAGGCTACACAGTCATAGAAAAATGCTGGTATCTGCAGGGCAGCTATCTGCAAAAAGAAAAGACATTTCTTCAGTGGTTCCTAGTAAGCTGTTGGGGTTGTGTGCCACCAAGTAACTTGTGACTTATGGCAACTCTAATAGGGTTTTTGTGGTGTATTACATTTTGAATAAGTGTTTTACACTTTCATGGACAACCAGATTTCTTGAATCGGCAGGTCAGCAGTTTGAGACCTGAGTGCAGCTGGATAGAGTGAGCACCCATTGTCTGTCCTAGCTCCTGCAAACTAGCTGCAGTGGCTCAGTAGTTAAGAAGCTTGCCTTGTTAGCCGGAAGGCTGGCAATTTGGGAATTCGAGAACTGGGTACTGCATGACGGATTGAGCGCCTGTCTCTGTCCTAGCTCTTGGGGACAATTAAAGGAGCCTCAGTTGGGCATTCCCTGAGTAGAGCTTCTTCTGCAAAAATCCTTTCAGCCCAGAATAATTTTTGGACACAAAATTATTATTACTAGCTGTTTGAGAGCAGGAAATTGCAAATCGGTAAAAAGGTCCTGCTTCATAGGGAAAGGTAACAGTGTCCCATGTGCATCTAGTCATGCCTGCCACATGACCAAGGAAATGTCTGCAGACAGAGACAGCACTGGCTCTCTGCCTGTAAACAGAGATGAACATCGTTCCCTAGAGCCAAACATGACTGGATTTCAAGCAAGGGAGACTTTTACCTTTACTAGCTGTTGATTAAATCTAAGCCACCTGCATGGAAAATGTATACTCCGTTGCTGACTTCTGGTCCATTCTTAGAGGGATCCACAGGCTGACGTCTTAGCTATGAGTAGACTCAGATTATCCCAGGCCAGTTTTATGGCAAAGAATTCCTGTTGCCATTCCAACTCTTCTCCATGAGTAAGAAAAAGAGATACAGTAATAATAATTTCATGTCATAAATTATTCTGGGTGCTCAGGGAACACCCACATGAGGCTCTTTTCATGTCCCCAAGAGCTGGGACAATCCATCATGTGGTACTCAGGTCTCCAACTGCCAACTTGCCAGCCTTCCAGCTAACAAGGTGAGCTTCTTAACCACTGAGCCACTGGAGCCATAAGAAAGAGATGAGTTGAATTCATTAGTTCCCCAGCTTGCTTTTCTCCATGTTTAAACAATGTTTATTACATTACATAGGACTAAATGTTAGTATATTCCTCTAACATGGAGACGAAATACATTCTCATAAATTGGATTCTGAAACATATCACCAGTATTTTAACGGCATCCAGACTGAATCTTGTCTATTTGTACTGCTGTTAAGTGTGACAAATGCTGCTTCTAGGGAATGCCAATTACACCCAAGATGTGTAATTGGCCAGGCATGTTTTGAGTAAATAGTTAACTCTTCTGGTTTGGAAGAAGTCGCTTATTGAAAGTTTTCCCTCCACATACAAATGCAAATGATATGGGAACACTCGTCTTTCAAATGGTGCCTGTAGACAAATGCTCATCATTAGAAACATTTCCATGCATTTATATTAGGCTGTCCTCTAAAAGACTTTTCAGACAAATATGTCATCAAGATATTCAAAACCATGTAATCTTATCCAAAGTTTCATCTATCAACAGCACAGTTTCAATCTCCTGCAGCTGTGTATTCAAGCAGATTAGCCAGCTGAGGGAGGGATGATGGGAAAGAGGGACTCAGTCGTCAACCTAACAGGAAAAACTGAGGAGGGAGAAAGAGAGAAACAGAGGCACATCCCCCCCCGCCCCCCTAGGAACCAACTTTACCAACAGGAGAGGTGTCACAGAGATTTTCATGTTCACCAGTGTGTTTTGTTACAAACCTGGTTCATGTCCTGTTGAAAGAACGTTGCTACTGGACCCTCTATCTCCAAGATATCAAAAAGCTTGAGCACTTTTACCAAGAGAAGCTATGGTCCATCTTGAACATCAAGTGGGATGACTACGTCACCAACACCGCAGCTCTCGAGAAAGCAAATGTAAATAGCATTGAAGCATCCATCATAGACCATCATCTTAGATGGATAGGGCATGTCTGCCACATGGAAGGTTCCAGGCTTCCTCGTCAAATTCTCTATAGGGAACTTAGTTCTGGTACAAGACCTCGCAGAGCTGCTTTGAAGCATTATGACCAGTTGAAACAAACCATGAAGATGTCAGGTATAAACCCACAAACCTGGGAGGCAGTAGCCCTAGATCGCCCACTTTGATGCCAAACCATCTCTGCTACTTTGAAGGAGAATGCCGCAGACACGAAAAGGGTAAGTGACAAGCATGAAAGCTTCATCAAACACAACTACACTCTCCACCATCTTTTCAGTGTACTGTGTGTGGTCGCATGTTTCATGCCAAGATTGGTTTATGGAGTCACCAGAGACACATCCATCAACTGAGAAAATGACTTCCAGGGACAATGTATGCTCAGATACGAGTAGCATCCGATGATGACAATGACTATGACTGGTGAAGTGCAGCAACAAAGATCCATGGCCATGGCAGCCGCATGCCAGCTACTTACATAAATGAGCAAACCTTGGGGAGAAATTGTTTTAAAGCTCAGAGTATGGATCACATCCACACATGCGAAACAAGCTGACATTGCTGTTAGAGAAACAATGCACATAATGACAGGATGCCTCAAACCTACACTAGGTGAGAACATTTATCCTCTTGTTGGAATTGCACCACCTAAGATCAGGAGTCAAGTAGCAGCGGACACTGAGAGAACCAAGAAAGAGAATGACCCACAACATCCTCTGAATGGATATGAGACTCATGTCCATTGGCTCAGATCCAGGGAGAGCTTTATGGCAAGAAGAAACATTCTTGAGGGTAAACAAGAGCAAAATCAAATTATTATTATTATTATTATTATTATTATTATTATTATTATTATTATTATTATTATTATTATTATTATTATTATTATTATTATTATTATTATTATTATTATTATTATTATTATTAACAACAACAACAACAACAACAACAACAACAACAACAACAACAATAACAATAATAATAATGGAGAATTACAGGAAAATACTAATACAGGAGGGTGGCGGGAAAGAGGGGCAAAATACAGTAATTTCCTGGCCAAAACAGGACACTTAACAGCTATGGGGAGAAGGCTGCCCCAGGAACTGCTTGGTAGCTCCATCCGGCATCCAGCACTTTAGAATAAACCATTGCTCCAAGCTCCCTCCTTCAGCTTGGAGCAATGTTTTAATCTAAAGTGCAGCATGGGTTGAACAAGTGAGGGGCAGCGACCAAGGGGACGGGAGAGAAGGCTTCCCCCAGGAACTGCATTGTCATCACCTCTTGCTAGCTCTGCCTGGCATCCGGCACTTTAGAACAAACCATTGCTCCAAGCTGAAGGAGGGAGCTTGGAACAATGGTTTAATCTAAAGTGCAGTGTGCTGGGAGGATAAAATAATAATAATAATATTATTATTGGCACCCAGGGCACCAGAGGTGAGGGCGGGGCCGGACAAAGCCCAATTGCCCAATATACCAGGACACACCTGAGTATACATTTGGGAAATTCAATTCCCAGGTAAGCTTGTCATTCAATGCAATTTCCCACATTCCTTTATACCAATCTTCAATTTTTACCAAAACTTCACTTTTCCAATTTCTTGCTATTCATTGCCTTGTTATTGTCAACATAATAGCTAATAAGTCTTTTTTATTCACATCTATATTCAGATTATCCATGCCATTGGTCCCGGGATGGGAGACATTTTCTGGTCACTTTCTGGTGGGTTTCTTCTCTCTATCTTTACGTATCCTTAACCAATCTTTCAACAGGAACACACCATTTCTAAAAAAGAAATACCTCCTCTTCCTTTTCGTCTGTTTTTAACAGATTTCCCCCCCCCCCCAATCTTTCAGCTATATAATTGGGGATATATCTGTGGCCAATTTCTTCTTCACATTCTTCCACGTCTCCATCATTATCTTTAACATCTTGTTCTTAACACTAATCTTTACCCAAAAAAACCCCCCTGCTTTACCCACTCCTCTTAATTCCTTCATCTCAATTTCTTCCCAAAGTACCTCCACTTTCATTAGGATCTTCATGACATTTTTAAACTGAAATGTCCTATAATAGTTCTTAAGAACTATTAGAGATAAGAAACCCACCAGTCACTTACTGGTCCTGAGCCCTTTTGGCACGCAAAGTCCTCAGCCACAGGCTAGGATTGATGAAGCTGCTGCGCACCATCAAGATGGATTCAAGTGGGATTTATTCCACTTGAGGACCATTATCCTTCCTTGTGGACTTTGCCACTCAAGGCTGTTACTTTAGTCCTCAGGGTTGTCAGGGTTGATGATCAGTGTTTGCTAACAGAAGAGTCTCCTCCAGTGATGGGCAGTCTTGGCCCTCCAGTTGTTCTTGAACTTCAATTCCCAGAAGCCCAAGTCAACACACCAGCTGGTCAGGGTTTCTGGGAATTGAAGTTCAAGAACAGCTAGAGGGCCAAGACTGCCCATCACTGGTCTACTCTATTACCATAGCAGGATAAACTGGGCAGACATTAGGCAAATGGAAGGCCACTGCAGTATATTGCTCCGAAGACCATCTTCATAGCTGATTGCCATGTGGATAGCCAATATTCGGAATCAGATATAGCACTTGAAGAAGAAGAAGATGCTCACCTACTCAGAGATAGTTAAAGCCATATAGTCCTGCACTCAGAATTTGTCAACATGCAACCACACCTTAGTTGAACACATAAATTCTGCACTTTTTTTTAGCTACAAAAAGGAGTCTAGTAACAATGGCCATTCCTGAGAGCCCTCCTCTCCGCTGCCCCCAGTCTGTCATCCTGGCTAGGCAGGGAGAGAATGCAAATGAATCTGTTAAAGCTAAGAGGGTATCGCTGTTCATAATCTTAGGGCCATTCTCTCACAATAGTGAGAGTCAAGGACTTGTCCATCTTATCTTTGAATTTCCTGGCTTTTGACAATGACAGCAAGGCAAGGGTAAGATCATATTAACTCTGTGACACAAGACATTTCTCTAGTATTCTCCGAGACTTATTAAAAGGGTCTGTTATTTATAATACCACACATCTCATATGCTTCCCTGTTGGGTTGTGTACCTCCTTTTGCTTTGGCGATATTATAATTAAACTCTATTCACACAATAAGGAAGGACCACAATATAGCCTATTACTATTATTATCAGCAATGTGTAAAAAGCCTTTGATCATGCAAATGATTATGGACATTCACAGCATCTCGCCAAGCTTCAGAGCTTCCACAGATGAAAATAGAGGCCATATGTGACGTTATCATGTCCCCAGTGTCAGCACAACTGCCAGTGAGTTGTAGTGGGTAGAGTGTCAGAGTAGGACTGAAGAGACCTGGAAGTGAATCCCCATTCAGGGGGTTGGGGGGGGGGATGGACAAAGGTGAATTATTCCTTGATAAGCCAAGAAAGTGGATTCATTTTGAAAGTGGCTTCACAGAAGAAAAAGAAGACCACACATCACTTTGCCTTTTCACCTTAGAAACCCAACCTTAAGTTGGGTAGATGGCTGAAGAACTGCTGACTTCCCTACCTTCCCTACCTTTTTCTTCCCTTCTTCCGTGTCTAGGTTTCTTTCACCTGACCTAGTGTGAGAAAGATTAGGTGGCTGTTGCCTGGGTTATCCCCGGTTGTGGTTCAGAAATACCACAATCTTCAAAGAGAATCTTTCTGTGTACCCCACTGCCATAACTAGAGAAAGCTGTGGTGATGATGCAATCGGAGGTGGCACTTCTCTTCCAGTCATAGGTGGTGTGAGAGTTTTGGCAAGCTCTGGAATGGATATATCTGCAGGATGGACAAGACCTTGTTGTACCTGATTCCCAGGTTGGTGTTAACAATGAACTTGTTTTAAGGAGAATGGGCAATCCTAATCTAACACCAGAAATCAGGTTGAATTCTGAGTCAGCTGGGAGACCTGAAATACAAAGCCTTCTGTCTGGATTGGTGAATCTCTTTGATTCACTTCGCATTTCTTTCTTTTTTTAAAAAAAACACTCAAATTTTTTGAAGTTTAGAAGAAATTTGCAAACTTGAGAAAGTTCTTTGCAAGAGATAAACGATTACCTGTTCTTACCTCTGTGAGACCCTGTCTGGCCAGGTTATCCTGCTATGGTAATAGAGTAGACCCTACTGCCAGCAACTCAAGACTGATTGTTGCGTGGCAGTTAACCAACTGGACAACCCTGAGGATTAACAACCTGGCATGCTGAAGTCCACAGGAAAGGGTGATGGTCCCCAAGTGGATTAAATCCCACTTGAATCCATCTTGATAGAGGGCAGCAGCTTCATCAATCCCGGCCTGGTGCTGATGAGGACGTTGTGTGCCAAAAGGGCTCAGGACCAGAAAGTGACTTGTGGAACGGGAACAGTGGTACAGGGGTCATGCTGTGATGCAGAAGGCAAATGGAAGTCCACAGCTTTATATTCTCAGGACAGTCTTCATGGCTGATCACCATAAGGATCGCCAATATTCGGATTCGGTCTTCCAGAAGACCTTTGTGAGAGTTTTGAAGTACAAGTCAGTTCATTTATTTGTAGGGCCATAATAAGGTAGAATCAATGTAATTCTTTGTATTCGTTGTAATTAGTTGTGTTTTTACTGTGATGCATCGGGTGAAGTATTGGTGCGAGTATCCATCCTGGTCATCAGAATAATTTGATTGAGCTTTTGCTACTGTGGACCTTGACCTAGGGAAGATGGGGCAGAGGTGTCATAAGCTACTGTGCCTCAGGCAGCAAAGTAGCTTGGGCCAGGCTCTTCTCTTTCCCGTTTACAGTTTTGCATTGAATTTGTTGTACCCATGTTGACATTTCTCCTATGAGTCACACTCTGGCCTGTGGTATGCTAATTTTGTATCAGAAATTACTCTGAGTTGAATGGATTTTTGCAGAAGAAACTCCGCTCAGGGAATGCCCAAATGAGGTTCCTTCCATGTCTCCAAGAGCTGGGGCAGAGACAGGTGCTCAATTCATCATGCAGTACTCAGGTCTTGAACTGCTGACTTGCTAACCTTCCAGCTTCTTAACCACTGAGCCACTGCAGCCTGCAGTCAAAATCAGAGATCCAGAATCCGTACAACCAGGAGGTTTAACACAACAGCACAAACTGCAGAAGAAGCTACAGAAAACCCTTTGAAAGAGCTTTTGAAACACATAAAAAATCACATTTCAAGAAAACAGCAAACATCGCCTGCCACAAGAGAGCCTGATGATGAAAGCCACTAGTAATTAAAGAAATATTTAATACCAATTAACATGGCAACCCTATAATATCTTCTTATCTAAACTGCCTAGGAATTTTCTGCTTTTCACCCCGTAACCTACCCACTAATTTTCACTAAAAAACACAGGTCAGGATTCTGCTACCCCAATTAGATGTTTCATCACTGCTCAAAGATGAGGCAGTGTGGTTATCAAACAAAAATGAGAGAGAAGGAGAGAATTGGCAAATCTCAGACATTGTACTAAAACAACAGATTTTAGGGGGTTTGATTTACCATTCAATTCTGTGCAGCTGCTGTTTAGGAAGGAGGACTTGTGCCAAAGAAAATATGTGGGGATATTTAATCACACACATATACACCCGGATAGAAAGAAAGAAAGAAAGAGAGAGAGAGAGAGAGAGAAAGAAAGAAAGAAAAGGAGTCGGAGATGTATGTGTGCAGATTAAGCTAGATTTTAAAGTCAAATTTTATAAAAATAAACCCAATCATTAAATTCAATGAGAATAGATATGGACCAGACAGGAGGTTTTTTGGGGAAAGCTTCCTGTTAGAGCTCTGTCTTCAGCAATTTACGGAAGGTTTGGAGGGAGCAATTGCAATATCAATTACAGTAAAACCTCGCATAAAGAGTGCCTCGTTTAAAGACTAACTTCCTTAAAGAGCAGAATATTCTCTGAATGGTCACCCTCGCTTAACAACTAAAAGCAACCAAAAACTCACTTAACTAAATCAGGGTTCACAATCCTCCCGCCACCCCAGAAGTCACAATCGGTCACTTACAATGGCAGCGGCGGCACTATTTCCAAGTGTTTCACTTAAAGAGCAACTTGCTTAAAGAGCAATCCTGTGGAACGCATTATGCTCTTTAAGCGAAGTACCACTGTACATTTATATATTGCCCTATAGAGCTTAGTATCCTCTCTGGGCGGTTCCCAAGGTAATTAGCATTTTTGCCCCCAACACTGCTGGCTACTACCTCAGAAGGATAGAAGACTAAGTCAACCTGGAGCACCATTAGGATTGAACTCAGATTGTGAGCAGAGTTTTGGCTGTCGTACAGCAGTTTAGCCAGTGCACATCCACAGGTGGAAGCCTGATGCATTTCCAGGTATGAGGACTGCAAGTAAACATCGAGGTAGTAGAAAAGCAGAGATGGATGATGGAGGATATTTTAATCCCGTGATGGTGAACCTTGGAGCTCCAGGTGTTCTTGGATTTCAATTACCAGAAGCCCAAGCCAGCATTCCTGCTGATCAGGGCTTCTAGGAATTGAAGTTCAAGAACACCTGGAGTGCCAAGGTTCACCAATCTCAAAATCCCAAGGCTTCAGTTCTGTGAGCACTGGAGCCAGCCACTTTTAGGTTGGACTCACAGAATGGGAGAGCTATCCATACAGAGGCACCCCACACTTCTATGGTAAGCTCTATTCTCAGAAAGCTGTTTTTCCTGAAAGCAGCACAACTGAAGTATTGGGTAGACACTAAATGAAAAGTAGGATAAGTTATATGACTGTATTATGAGGAGGCAAACTGGAAACAAACATTTGACGCTCAAGCACTGGAATGCTACAAAAATTTAATTAGATGGCTACATTAGTCATCCTAGCATTAAAGGGTTCATATAGAAGAAGCAAAAAATGCATGCTCTTGTAGTAAAGAAATGTTTAAATCTTTCCTGTAAATACCACTTCCCTCATTACTAGGAAATTAAGTATCAGTGGGACTATTGGCCACATCTGAGTACTGTATTTACAAAGTATGGCTGATGCGAGATTAACAGGATTTACTGAAGGTTTTTCTTCCATTACTAATGGGATTACCAAAGCCCTTTTAAAATACAGATTTGTACAAATGCATAAACATGGGCTGCGATGGTTGGATGTCCAACATTGTTTAAAATTAATCTAAAATGGATAGAGCCTTTGTAGTGCCACAGTGAGATCTTCATTGTGACATAGCTGTGGTTGTTTTCACATAAGCAACACAGGCTACTTCAAAATTAGCTGCCCAGAATGTTAACAAAGTGAATTTGCATAATGGCTTTGGCACAGATTTGATCAATGGTTTGGGTTTTCACTTGCATGCACAGGTAACATTTAAACCTTTGTGAGCCAACTTGGTCCTGAAGGTGTGGGCTTCTACCTGTGCTTCAGCCACAGTAAACAACTGCCACCCATCACCAGCAGAGCAGAAATAGGAAGTAATTGAAATGGTATTTGGGACTGATTTTAATTGGACCTCTGGGTGTCTACACAGTAGCTTTATTCACATGGCCAACTACAAATGTGTGCAGGATCTGGGACACAAGATGTACAAGCCCCAGGTTGAGCGTTTCACTTGGGCATCCCATCCGATGTTGCCCAAGGTCTTTAAAGAAGAGAAATACCTCTGCTTCTCTCCATGCTCTGTGAGACAGTGTGGTTTGTACCTCAGAACCTGGAGGCTGGCTGGATAGTTCAGTGGTTTAAGTGTCTGCCTGTGGAGTCAAAAGTTGGGAGTTCAATTCCCCATGATGCCTCCTGGGAGAAGAGCACACCTGTGTGGCTTTATGCAAACTACAGAGTCCCAGGATGCCCCTACAAGAAGGAAATGGTAAAACACTTCTGAGTCCTCTCTACCTAGGCAACTCTGATAAGACTCACCATAAGTCTGAATAAACTTGATCGCACCATTTTTCAGTCATGGTTGCACTATATATAGTGTTCTTATGACCATGACTGGAAAATGGTGTGATCAAGTTTTTATATATGTTGTGTTCAACCACTCTTGGGTATTAATTACCCCAATGTTTGAAAGTTTTTAGACTTGTTTTTACCTACAGGATGCTTCCTCCTTTGATTGAACATGTATGTATTTTTGCTATTATTCCATTGTTCTGTGTTTATTTGTTTTATAGTTGTAACCCGCCAAGGGTGGAAATTTCTTTCCCAGAAGAATGGCGAACGAACGAACGAACGAACGAACGAACGAACGAACGAACGAACGAACGAACGAACGAACGAACGAACGAACGAACGAACGAACGAACGAACGAACGAACGAACGAACGAACGAACGAACGAACGAACGAACGAACGAACGAACGAACGAACGAACGAACGAACGAACGAACGAACGAACGAACGAACGAACGAACGAACGAACGAACGAACGAACGAACGAACGAACGAACGAACGAACGAACGAACGAACGAACGAACGAACGAACGAACGAACGAACGAACGAACGAACGAACGAACGAACGAACGAACGAGCGAGCGAACGAGCGAGCGAACGAACGAACGAACGAACGAACGAACGAACGAACGAGCCAAGCAAGCAAGCAAGCAAGCAAGCAAGCAAGCAAGCAAGCAAGCAAGCAAGCAAATGTCCAACCCATTGTTTTTGGCCTCATAAAAACTAAGCAAAGGCTGACATAAAGACAACAAGAAGGTTCTGAACCCAACAGTACCATTCTGTTTGCATAGCCCAGGTGTTGAGGAATTGTGGCTTCTGAAGACCTCTGTTCTCCTTCCATTTCTCTGTTTTTTTCCATAAAGTCCCCTGAGTTGTTGACTCTCACTAGGTGGCACCAGATCATTTACACTCATTTTAATTTGCTGGCAGGGGGATTCTAGTTGTTTTTGTTCAGTCACACAGTTGAGTCTGACCCCTTGCGACCCCATGGACCACAGCATGCTAGGCTCCTTTGTCATCCACCATCCTCTGTAGTCTGCCCAGATCTACGCCCACTATGTCAATGATGCTGTCTATCCATCTCTTCCTCTGCCACCTTCTTCTCGTTTTGCTTTCGATATTTCTCAGCATCAGGGGCTTCTCCAGTGAGTCCTCTCTTCTCATTTGGTGGCCAAAGTGCTTGAGCTTCAGCTTTAAGGTGTTTTTTTTAGTACTTTTAATCTAAAAAGAAAGATTTCCAAGATCTGAGAAGTGCTGGAAATTAATGCCACAACCCCCTCATTCTGAGCTGGATTTAATGGCCTTAAGGGTTAAAAAAAATTAAGATGCTGCCAAGACTGAGGTGGGAGAGACTTGACACAGAAGACAATCTCTGCAGCTTTGCAGCACCCATTCACCCTCTGCAATTAGTGTGCTGCGTAAACAACGCTTGAAATGGCATATCAGCGAGTAAGTGGTAATCCATTTGAAACAGACAACTATTTTATGTCGAGAAGAACGATTCCGGAGTCATTTTAATGGCTCTGTCTGTAAACAATTTTCCGCTCTCTTCTGCAGCTCTGCTCTCTATGTATCTCTCCCTCTTGGCAGGCTGCCTCACCCTACCCACCAGCAGCTGTGCACACTTGAATAGTAAATCAAACACCCTCAAAACTATTGTCCTGAAATATTTCAGAGATTCCTCTCTCTGCTCGTCCTGGCATCTGCCCAACAGGAAATGACACAGGAAGCATCAAGTTAAGAAAGCTGGCCTTCCCTAATGACTGTATGTCCCAAGGCCAAATAGTCTTTTTTTCTGGTGGTGGGTGGTGGGTGGGGAAGCATAGTTTCCCTCTACCTAAGCGGACCAAAGTGTTAGACCAGGAACAGGAATACCAGGAATGTATTTTATGCTGTTCATCAATATATTGTTATTTTTCCTTCAGGATTCACAAAAGGCAGTCTGGTTAGGTTATCCTGCTATGGTAATAGAGTAGACCAGGGGTTCCCAACCTTTCCAAGCTGGGGGCCGGGTCACTCTCAGTCAGCTTTGAAGACTGGGTGACATATTTATTTATTTATTTTATTCAATTTGTATAGCCACCCCAATCGACGTGCGACTCTGGGCGGCGTACATAAAATCCCCAACGTTTAAACTATAGAGACCCTTAAAATTCCTAAAAAATGCTGAAAAACCTGCCTGTGTGACGGGGTTGGCCATTTTGTCCCAACAACTTTAAAGAGGTGGCCATTTTGTTTCTTGAATGCCCTTGGAGGGGTGGACGGCCACATGAAATGGTGCCGCAGGCTGGATCTGGCCCCTGGGCCTTAGGTTGGGAACCCCTGAAGTAGACCATACTGCCAGTGACTCAACACTGAGTGTCAGGTGGTGGTTAACTGACCTGACCACCCTGAGGACTAACAGCCTTGAGTCCTGAAGTCCAAAGGGAAGAGTGACAGTCCCCAAGTGGATAAAACCCACTTGAATCCCTCTTGATGGAGGGTAGGATATCTCTCAATGCCATTTCCAGGGAATCCTAAGCAGGTGAAGGCATCTCCTTGGGAATACCCTGAAGCAAATGGTGAGCCACTGTGTGAGACAGAAGGCTGGACTGGATGGGCTCCTGTGGCCTGTTCCAGCAAGGCTGCTCTTATGTTCTTATGTAGTAGCTTCATCAATACTGGCTTGGAGCTGAGGAGGACTTTGTGTGCCAAAAGGGCTCAGGACCAGAAAATGATGCTTGTAACTGGATCAGTGGTACGGGAGTCATACTGTGATGCAGAAGGAACATGAAACCCACTGCATTATATTCTCAGGACATTCTTCATGGCTGATCGCCATGATGATCGCTATATTTGGATTCAGATATAGCAGAAGAAGAAGTCTTTCCAAGGGGACTTCTTTTTGAAGATACAAGTTAATTTAGGGGCTCTAATCTGGAAATAGGCAAATATTTAGGTAGACGGGATAAGAAATGGTTAGCTGTTAGACCATGGGTGAAGAAGGGGTGGGGGTGGAGTCACCAAATGCTGTTGATCTGCAGACCAGGAATATCCACCCACAAAGAGCAGCATGGTGAAGAATGATGTAAACCCAGCTTCAGATCCACAGTTGACGTTGACCAGTAACCATCTCTCAGACCTCAAAAAGTTATTGTGGTGATCAAAATTTGGAACAAAGCTATGTAAACTACCTAGAGGTTCTTGGAGGAAACCAACATAATAAAATAGGAAGCAATAATCCATAATTTGAATCTGGATCATTCTGTGGAGGTCCCACCTCCAGCATCCCCCCCCAGATCAAAAGTTGGGGAGGGACCAAACAAGGCTGGCATTCGAGATCCAAGTACTAATTATAGTGCTTAATTTCCCTGGGCATAATTTTGTAGCAACTGCTGGGTTGAGTCCCTCCTGCCCTGAGGCTGACTGACAACGGCTATTTTTCTCTTTTTTAAGTGACTTCTGAGATATGTTTTTTCCCTGACAACTCCTGCCTTGAGAATAAGTTCAGACTAACTACTACTCATCATTTTATCCACCGAAAGATAATTTTGGAATTGTGGTTTCCTGTAATATTTGCTTACGTTATTGCCTGGCTATTGTGAAAAATAAAACACCATAAGGCTTAGGAGAAGCTTGTCTTTTCCTGCCAAAAAGATACCAAGACTAATGTTTATGACCCAGAATGGATACTCTAGCTATTAGAGCATCAATTGCTGAAGACTTGGGTACTTGGGGAAATGGCCTGAGTTGGGACACATGCTATTCACAGGCCATATGCTGTGTCCACTCCAACTGTAGATGCACAGTGGTCACTGCACAGCAAAAGAGTTCTACACCATCCTTTCAATATCTAAACATTGAATCTGCTCATTCAGCCCAGGGGTGTGCTGGGCACCTTGGGAGGGCGGTGGACAGGAAGTGATGGCGGCACCTATGGGGGGGGGAGGTTAGGGGGATAAATCCCATGCATTCCCATTACCTCTGTCTACCTCTGGGGGGTGCCAGGGACTGTGGCGCACCAGAATGAGTCCCTGTATCTTTGTGGCCCTTATTTGTGTGTCCAGTAGATACTTAACAATACACTTTCGGTAAAGGTAAAGGTTGTCCTTGCTCAAAAGCCAGTCGTATCCAACTCTAGGGCTCAGTGGTTATCTCTGTTTATAGCTAAAGACCCAGCGCTGTCTGCATTTGCAGACATTTATGTGGACATGTGGAAGGCATGGCTAGACATGGAACACTGGTTACGGTTCCACCAAAGTAGTACCTGTTTATCTACTTGCAACTTCTTGCTTTTGAACTGCTAGGTTGGCAGGAGCTGGGATAGAGATGGGAACTCACTCCATCATGCAGCACTAGGGTCTCGAATTGCTGACCTGCTGATCTTCCAGTCATTAAGTTCAGCATCTTAACCACTAAGCCGCTGCATTCACCCTTAGAATGAATATTGCCAAACTCTTTTTAAAAAAATAACACCCAGGTTTATGCAGGAGTGCTCATTTTTAGAGGACAGTCCACTTTACCAGGTACGTGAAATTCCTCGTGTAACCTGAAACTACCTTTCTGTTCACCCATTAGTTTAATTAGGGGACATGCTATTTAGTTAGCTTTGCCCATCCTAAGAACTGCAGCACTCAGGTCCGAAACTGCTTAGCTGCCAACCTTCCAGTCGTCAATTTCAGCATCTTAACCACTAAGCCACCGCAGTCCCATCAATGGACAACATACCATCAAGTCTATTTCAGCTTATGGAGACACTTTCCAGGGTTTTCTAAGTACAGTACATAGTTTACCATTCCTTTCTTCTTGGGTTGTTTGTTACTTTGCAGCTTGCCCAAGGCTACACAAGCTGCTTCTCTCTTGGAACACATAGTGAGCTATCTAGCCAACTTCAGTAAATACACAACCATGAGATTGCATAGTTTGAAGGGACCCCAAGGGTCACTGAGCCAAGTTCCCTGCATGAGCAAGATATCAAAATATATAGAGTGTAGCAACAGGATACACCTACTAGGGTGAGAAGTGGATTTGATCCACAAAAGCTCACGTTTAAATAGAGGCGTTAGTCTTTAAGGTGCCACAACATTTTCTGTCTTTTTTTTTGCTGTTTTGTTTTGTTCATTCTCTGATATTCATTTGCATAGTTATTTTTATTATTTGAAATGAATCATTGTTAAACCTTCTTTATAAAAAGTTACTTGTTACAAACAACTAAGTGTACACTTGCCCTGGCAAATAATATCGGAATTACTGTGGGTTTCGGAAGGTCAGATTTGTATGGACTCATTCTCATAGGCCAAATGAAATTCACTATTCCACTTTGCAAAAACCCTTCCATGCAAAGGGAAGCCAGGGGCAAGCCATGTGCGTCAGGAGTCTGAACTATGCTATAGAGTTTCAGATCCTTTTTCTTTCCAAAGCAATGTGGGTAGCGGAGATAGGAAAGTTAGTGATCAGATTGGACCTTTGTAGCCTATGCAAGAATATTACTGCATGCGGCCTCCTCAATCATTAACGTGGTTAAAACATATAGGTTCGTGACAAACAAAACCCAGACATTGTTGAGCGAGCTGTTTACAATAAAAGGTTACATATTAAAACACACTATGATCATAGGCTTTGACAAACAGCCTTTCCAAGAAGAAAATCCAGAGGTTTTTGCCTTTATAATGATCTGTACTGCCAGCATTCAGTGGTAAAGGTAAAGGTAAAGGTTTCCCTTGCTCAAAAGCCAGTCGTATCCGACTCTACGGTGCAGTGCTCATCTCTGTTTTTAAGCCGAAGAGCAAGCAATGTCTGCTTCTGCAGAATTTTTCCGTGGTCATGTGGCAGGCATGACTAGACACTGGAGCGCACGGAACACTGTTTCCTTCCCACCGAAGTGGTCCCTATTTATCTACTTGCAATTTCTTGCTTTCGAACTGCTAGGTTGGCAGGAGCTGGGATGAAGACGGGAGCTCATTTCCGTCCTGCAGTACTCGGGAATCAAACTGCTGACCTTCCGCTTCCCAGTCAGCGTCTTAGCGACTTGAGCCACTGCAGTACATTTAGTGGTCAGTGCCACATTTTACAATGCCAGTCATAATAATAATTTTGTGTCAGAAATTATTCTGTGTCAAAAGGATTTTTTCTGGAGGAACTCCACTCAGGGGATGTCTGAATGAGTCTCCTTTCATGTCCCCAAGATCTTTTCTCACCCAAGTGGTCCCTATTTATCTACTTGCAATGTCTTGCTTTCGATCTGCTAGGTTGGCAGGAGCTGGGACAGAGACGGGCGCTCATTCTGTCATGCAGTACCCAGGTCTTGAACTGCTGACTTGCTGACCTTCCAGCTAACAAGGCAAGAGTCTTAACCACTGGGCCACTGCAGCCCCATAACAAAGACAGTAGACAGGCTGCTATTTAACAGGGTCGGTCTCTTACAATTGTACCCAAAAGAGACATTCACAATAATAGGGCCTTCATGGAATTTTCCGGTCTGTGTCAAACAAATTCACAATTTTGTTTCAAAGCAGAAACAAACCAAAAGAAAAGTAAAACCAACTGGAAGCAAAAAAAGAAGAAGTGTGTTTTAATTTGATCTCTGTTTAACTACTGGATGGTTTAAATCAGGATACCTAGTAGACAGAATAATAGACGGATTATATTTGTATCTCAATTCAGCCATTGAAACTCACTGGGGGTCTCTAACTGGTGTAACTACTCCTCAAATATTTCACTTACCTTGGAAGCCCTATTAGGGCAGCCAATTTGATGGCGCATAAAAATATTTTTTTTGTACGCTAATATGGCTACTGTTGCTGTTTGCTGTTTACCTTCCCTCCACAGTGGTTCCTATTTATCTACTTGCAATTTCTTGCTTCCAAACTGCTACGTTGGCAGGAGTTGGGACATAGACGGAAGCTGCTGACCTGCCAACCTTCCAGTCATCAAGTTCAGCATCTAAACAGTATTCCATGCGGTCTGGTGTCTAATCATGCCTGCCACATGTCCAAGGAAACATCTGCAGACGCAGACAGCACTGTCTCTTTGGCTATATATTGAGTTGAGCACTGAACCCTAGAGTCGGACATGACTGGCTTTTGAGCAAGGGCGACCTTTACCTTTACCTATGGCTACTCACACTGCTACTACTTTTCCCACCCACCACCACCACCACCACTAGTACCACCAAAATGCCACCACATGAAAGATGATCATAAAGAGGACAGGGTCTGTTCTCCATCATCCCAGAGTGCAAGACATGTAATAACAGGCTGAAACGACAGAAAGCCAGATACAGTATAGGCTGAAGATTAGAAAAAAACATCTTAACAGTTAGAGCAGTACAACAGTGGAACCAACTGCCTTGAGATGTGGTACTAGGAGCATTCAAGAGAGAACTGGACAACCTTCTGTCAGACCTGCTTTGATTCAAATTCTTGCATTGGGCATGGGGGAGTGGACTCGATGGACCAGTTATTCTATGATTCTATGATTAAACATGCATGCACATAACTCCTTTACACCCTCAAGTGGCATTCTCTCTCATTCCCAGTGGCTGTCCAGTATCTACACCAGGAAACATTTCACTCTTGTACCTGCAATCTTTAACTGGAAATGATACCAAGGGCTGAACCAAAGAATTACTCTCATGCACGCATGTATCCCACCACTGAGCCAAGGCCCTGTCCCAGAAGAGCCATTCATTTGTAAGAACCCTGTGTGTAGCCAGAAAGACAAAATATAGTTCCACCTTATAACCTTTTTATGCACAAATCTACTTTTCACAAAGCAGAGCTCAGAGACGACAAGCCAATTCATTTGCTATGGAAGAGACAGGAGAGCAAGAAATAAAGATTATTGAGTTTTCAAGCATGGCTATGCTCCCATACACTAGTGACTGAGCAATGGAAAACATGTGTCCATATGAAAAACATGGCCAGCACTTCCAGAGAACATCTGTTGAGCACCAGCTCCATGACAGACACCACACAAACAGAAACCCAATAAATCCTAGACATTGCACATAAATTTAGTGGTGTACATCATCCTAAGATCAGACAGAAGAATTTAAAAATATTTATACCTGATGCATTCAAGATGGAAGGGCCTGTGGATTATCTCACATTGCACGTAATTCACCATGTATTTCCACAATGCTATGTACATCATGATGGACAAGTTATATGGTGTATTTTAATACACAATGAATGGTTTGACGGATAGAATATGCTGATGGGTGTGATTCACCATCACACCACTTTAACCTTCCAGCATATGCCTCCCATAACTTTTCTGAGTGGACAAAACATAGATTTGTGGTTTGCTTTTTAAAGCAGGCATAAGTGAAACTTCTTGCCATGAAAATGAGAGACCTTCTCCACTAAGAGAGCATGTTTTTTTAAAAAAAATCATGTCAGAAGCATACAAAGGTGTTTTCTGGGTTGAAAGGATTTTTGCTGGAGGAACTCCGCTCAGGGAATGCCCAAATGAGGCTCCTTTCATGTCCCCAAGATCTTTTCCCACCTGAAGTGTTCCCTATTTATCTACTTACAATTTCTTGCTTTCAAACTGCTAGGTTGGCAGGAGCTGGGATAGAGACAGGTGCTCATTCTGTCATGCTGTACCTGGGTCTTGAACTGCCGACTTGCCAACCCTCCAGCTAACAAGGTGAGATTCTTAACCAATGAGCCACCACAGTCCCAACAGAGTATGTGATCAGATGGGTATTTAGCCCACTATTTTGCCTATTTTGGAGATGGGCTGGTTCACTCTATTTTGTTGGGTTCTTCTATCACCCTCTGTAATTGGCCTGTGATAGAGTAACAGGCAGGCAATAAGATACAAAAAACTGAAAATAGTGGTATAAATATAATTAAAGGTAAAGGTAAAGGTTTCCCTTGCTCGAAAGCCAGTCGTATCCGACTCTAGGGTGCAGTGCTCATCTCTGTTTCTAAGCCGAAGAGCCAGCGCTGTCTGCTTCTGCAGACGTTTCCGTGGTCATGTGGCAGGCATGACTAGACACCGGAGCGCACGGAACGCTGTTACCTTCCCACCGAAGTGGTCCCTATTTATCTACTTGCAATTTCTTGCTTTCGAACTGCTAGGTTGGCAGGAGCTGGGACGAAGACGGGAGCTCATTTCCGTCCTGCAGTACTCGGGAATCGAACTGCTGACCTTCCGCTTCCCAGTCAGCGTCTTAGCGACTTGAGCCACTGAATTGAAGGGCATTTAATTTTTTTTTTACATTTTTAAATTTTAAACAAATCTAATTTTTAATGCTTTTAAAATGTTTTTGTAAATTTTTTAATGCTTTTAAAATGTTTTTGTAAAGTTTTTATTTGTTTTATGTGTAAGCCGCCCAGAGTCGCCTTGGGGAGGGGACAGCATTAGAAATTAGAGCAATAGATAGATAGATAGATAGATAGATAGATAGATAGATAGATAGATAGATAGATAGATAGATAGATAGATAGATAGATAGATAGATAGATAGATAGATAGATGACCAATCTGGCAGATCAGTGGATGCTAAACATGGATTCACCCAGCTGGTGAACAATCCTAAGTCATTGATCTATGGCCACAACCCCTTTGGTTGCAAGGTAAAGCACCTCTATGGTAGAATCTAACTTGAATGGCAACTTGAATGGCAACAGCCCACATCTTAACTTTAAATGAAGTCAGCTTTTATCTCCATCTCTGATTATGAACATGTCCTCTCCTTAACTCCTCCTCCTCCTCTTCTTCTGTATCCAAATCTGAATATTAGCAATCATCATGCTGATCATGAAGATTGACCTGGGAGCATTATAACACAGTGGCCTTTCATTTGTCTTCTGCATCGCAGCATGACACCCGTACCACTGATCCAGTTCTGCGAGTCACTTTTTGGTCCTGAGCCCTTTTGGCATGCAAAGTCCTCCTCAGCCCCAGGCCAGTATTGATGAATTTACTGCCCTCCATCAAGATGGATTCAAGTGGGATTTAATCCAAATGGGGACCATCACCCTTTCCTGTGGCCTTTGGCACCCAAGGCCATTAGTCCTCAGGGTTGTCAGGTTAGTTAACAACCGCCTGACACTTGATGTTGAGTCACTGGCAGTATGGTCTACTCTGTTACCATAGCAGGATAACCTGCCCAGACACAGAGAGAGCTTTTACTGGGAGAAATAGTAAGAGCGATAGCAATGGCAGTTCTATACCACCCCATAGCACTGAGTGCACTCTCAGGGCAGTTCACAAGTTAAAATGCCCTCAACATGCTGGGTACTCATTTTACCCATCTCAGAAGGATGGAAGGCTGAGCCTACCTTTTTGCTAAATTTGCATTAGTATTCATTTTGGAATATTCCAGTTTTAGGTATCTCAGTGAAAGAAACGGGACTCTACAGAGATGAATGGCAGGAAAGCTGAAGTTAAGGCTGCCCTTCATGTGATATTTCCAGCTTAGCTCATCCTGCCATGCCGAGCTAAGTAGCAAATCAAAGTTGCTTAGATACTGTATGTTTTTCTGTGCAGTTTTACTTGGAACATTTACTCCCCTGATTAAGTAAAAACTAAATAGCAGTTAGTCTACAAATCCCCAGAGCACTCAAGGTTTTTTTTTTAAATTCTAAAAGCCCCAAAATAACCTAATTTCCAAAACAAATAATTGCAAATAAGATTCTAAGTGTCACCCCTTCCATGGGGATTTTATATACATATGCAAGAATGTGTATGTATTAATGATCAGAGGCTGCCTGGAACTAGCTTTAGTTCATGCTGCTGAAAGGACAGGCAAACACATGGGGTAGTAGATGTGATTCAGACACCAAAAGAAAAACCAGCTGCAATTTCTTTTATTTTATTTTCTTAAAAGCAGACAGAATCAAGGCAGAGTCATATCCAATTATCTCATTATCTGCAATGTGCTATTATCTGTCAAGTCTAGGGTGCAGTGCTCATCTCTGTTTCTAAGCCGAACAGCCAGCGCTGTCTGCTTCTGCAGACGTTTCTGTGGTCATGTGGCAGGCATGACTAGACACTGGAGCGCACGGAACGCTGTTTCCTTCCCACCGAAGTGGTCCCTATTTATCTACTTGCAATTTCTTGCTTTCGAACTGCTAGTTTGGCAGGAGCTGGGATGAAGACGGGAGCTCATTTCTGTCCTGCAGTACTCGGGAATCAAACTGCTGACCTTCCGCTTCCTAGTCAGCGTCTTAGCGACTTGAGCCACTGCAGTACCCTAACATCATCTAGAAGAGACTTCAATTCCCAGAAGCCTAAGTCAGTACATTGGCTGATCAGTGCTTTGGGGAATTGACTTAGGCTTCTGGGAATTGAAGTCCAAAAAACAAATGTTGGGAAACACTCATGTAGAATAATAGATTGGATGAAAAGTGAATTAGAAGAATTGCATTGAAATACTGAAAATTAATGAATATGCAAAAACAATTTGAAGATAAGTTAATCAACTGATAAAATAAACAATTGCATAGAAAATGATGAAAACACGATAGCAACTTAACTTGGGCATGGGGACCATTAAGAACGAAACTGAAAGGTTGGATTTTTTTCTGCTCAAGAAAAAGCTCTCCAGACTAATGTTATAAAAGCTAAAATTCAAGGAAACTTTTGTTGATTCTCTCAAGAAAAAATTGAAAGTTGAAACTGTCTTGCACCTCCTCTTTGAGTATTCAAAGTTTGTGCAGATAGACTACAAAGCAAGAAACAACATATTTGCAAAATAAGAAGAATTGATTGGAACACTGTGTAGAGAAGGTGTTAGAAAATGACCAAATTAAGATCTTGTGGGATTTTTAGATCTAAACTGACAGACACCTTGATTATAATAAACCAAACATCAGTAATAGAATGAAGAACTGTTCGGATAATTGATATTGTAATTCCAAAGAATGCCAGAACTAAAAATAATTTTTTTGGAAAAATTAACAAAATACAGAGACCTGGCAAAAGAAATAACTCAATTAGGGATGAAACATACTTTGGTGGTCCCTATAGTAATTAAAGTACTGGGGGAAATGCCAAGGGATTTAATAAAATATTATAAAAACCTGAAAATCAGAGAGATAGCACTATCAGAGATGGAGTGATATTGGGAGCAACATATATTTTACACTGCTACTTAATGTATACGTGTTTTAATAAAAAAACTAAGTAACTATAATATAATATAATACCAATATAATACAGTGGAACCTCATACAACAATCGCCCCGTATAGCAATGAAATCGCATAACAATTAGGTTTTGGGGGAAAATATCATCCTGCATAGCAATTTTCCCTATGGAAAAAAAACGTACAACAATTTTTCAATGGGAAAAACCACTTAGTAAAAAAATCATTGTACGATGCATCCCATAGGGAAAATTGCTATACGATGCATGCATCGTATAGCAATTGTTTCATACAACAATGAGTCCCGTGGAATGGATTAAAATCATTGTATGAGGTACCACTGTACTGTAATATATCTGTAATATAAAATATTTTTATAATATTTTGACTGTGTTTTCTATGTTTTGCTGATTATGATGATGTGACTTTCTATATAGACTGCCTTTTTGCCACTGAGAGGACAAAGGACTTTTCCAGAGAATTTGTTTCCCCCAAAGTACCTAAAAACATTCCTGCAACCCTTGGTTTTTGCTCTTATGTTACTGGTATTTTTTCTGCAACCTGGAGGAAGTTATGTATGCCTTGTTTACTGAAGCAAGGTTCAGTCTTGGCCCCATTGTACTTCGCACTGTATATAGCTGACCTACCAGCTACACAAGGCAGGAAGTTCAGGTATGCTGATGACTGGATGATAGCTACCTAGCATAGGTCGTTTGAGGCCTCCAAAGATATCCTTACAACTGATATCTCCATAATGACATATTACTTCCATATTATTTCATTATTGTATGGCTGTGAAACATGGACCCTCTATCGCCAAGACATCAAAAAGCCTGAGTGTTTTCATCAAGAGAAGCTAAGCTCCATCTTGAACATCAAGAGGGATGACTATGTCACCAACATTGCAGCTCTCAAGAAAGCAAATGTAAATAGCACTGAAGCTTCCATCATAGGCAATCGTCATGGATGGATAGGACATGTCCACCGTATGGATGGTTCCAGGCTTCCTCATCAAATTCTCTATGGGGAACTTATCTCCAGCACAAGACTTCATGGAGCTTCTTTGAAGCATTACAAAGGCCAGCTGAAACAAACCATGAAGGTGTCAGGTATAAACCCACAAACTTGGGACACTTCTTTGAAGCATTACCAAGACCAGCTGAAACAAACCATGAAGGTGTCAGGTATTATCCCACAAACTTGGGAGACAGCAGCCAAAGATTGCCCACTTTGGTGCCAAACAATCTCTGCTGCTCCCGATCACTTCGAAGGAGAATGCTGCAGACATGAAGAGGCTAAGCGACAAACACAAAAGCTTCATCACACTCAACTATGCCCTCCACCATCTATTCAGTGTACTGTGTGTGGCCGCATGTTTCATGCCAAGATTGGTTTATGGAGTCACCAGAGACACATCAACGAAGAAAATGATTTCCAGGAAAAATGTATGCTCGGATATGAGTAGAAGCCGATGACGATGATGACAACTTCCATAGATGGCGCCTTAAACCAAATGTCACCAAGACAGAAATTGCTTGCTTTCATCTGAATAATAAATTAGCACATAGAGAATTGATAGTATACATGGATGGGAAATGCCTTGGTCATAATAAAGAGCCTAATTATCTGTTCATCACCCTAGATTGTACTTTGGCATTTAAATCACACCTCCTAAAAACCACAGCAAAAATTAGAATGAGGAAAAATATACAGAAATTATGCGGCACAACTTGGGGATCCTCAGCCACAACTTTACAAACTTCTGCATTAAGGCTAGTTTACTCCGCAGCAGAAAATGACGCCCCTGTTTGCTTAAACAGTGCCCATGTAAGCAAGGTTGATGTGCAACTAAATAACACCATGCCATTATATCCGGAACAATTAGGCCCACACCTACTTACTGGCTTCCCGCATTAAGTAACATTCCTCTACCAGAACTTTGCAGGAAAAATGCTCTTTTAAGAGAGTACGGCAAAATAGTTTAGAATCCAGAACTAGCAGTAAATTCTGACATATTAGACCTGAATATCAGCAGACTCTGCTCAAGGCATCCACCTTTAGCCATCGCCATTATGGAAGGCAATGAAGAGTTCAACCTGCAGGACGCATGGAGAAGAGAATGGTTGGAAAAAGCGCTGTACCAGAATTTTCAAAGTGTAACCGAAACACCACTCTGTTTTAATCAACCTCACAATATATAGGCTAGGCTTAATAGTATACTTACAGGGCATGGTAGATGTGTGGACTTTTGGCATAAATGGGGGGACCTACCATCACCAGCATGTGAGTGTGGGGCACTGTGACAAACTGTGCAACATATTCTACAACAATGTAGCCTCAGCGCATATGTGGGCAATAGAGAAGATTTTTTTGTTCAGTCCCTGCAGTTAGCATGGTTTATTTTTAATATTGCTTAGTTCTGGTGTTGCAGAGTTTAGGGATATGCATTTTTCATTGAAACTGATGTCTGCAATAACAGTTTCTGGGTAGTTTCTTTTACTTAACACTCCAAGCACCCTGCCTCTCAAGCTGCAGCGAAGAAGCTCTAGCAAGTTTCTTAACTAATTCTTATCATTTTGGTAACATATTCTAAAAAAGAAGTGGCTTTCACATATAGAAGTGGATATTAAAAAATAACTTTGGGGACACATACAAACATACACACCAGTTAATGCTTTGCTCCTTCAGCATGAAGTTGCAGAAATGTGGTGGAAAGAAACAAATCAACCATATGGATGAGAGCTGAGTATAATAAAATAAAGCCTACAGGCAAAATCATGGTAAAACATGACATACACATGAACACAAAATAATAAATGGGAAGTAATTGCAAACAAAACACATAGGATGTTACTTTTGTCACTCCATTATTGAGTCCAGACACTCATCAAGATGTCGGACCACATCAACTGCACATGATGAAAAGGAGAGATAGTGTTGGGTGTAATCTGCATATTAGAAACACCGAACCCCGAATTTCCTAATGACCTCTCCCAGTGGCTTCATGTAGATATTTATACAACAACGGGGAGATGATCCCCTGTGGAACACCCCATTGAAGGATCCATGAGGCTGAAACAAACTCCCTGAGTTGAACTATCTGAGTCTGCTCAACAAGAGCAGGAACACTGTAGTACAGTGTCCTGTAGCCCCAGCCCTGATTAGCGTCCCAGGTGGATACCATGGTCAAGGGTACCAAAAACCACTGAGAGGTCCAAGAGCACCAGGATAGATGAAGCTCCCCTGTCTGCTTCCTGGAGGTCATCTTGCAGTGCAATCAATGCTTAAAACCAGTGGTGGGCATCAGCAGGTTCGCACCAGTTCGCCAGAACCAGTAGCAGAAATTCTGGCTGGCCCTGCCCATCCAAGTTTTGAAATAAAGTAGTCCTGATTTGGGTGCAATGCAGGGCTAGCCCCTGGCCACGCCCACCATACCACACCCACAGTGTGGTAGTAATTTTTTTTGGAGCCCACCACTGCTTAAAACCATGTTTTTCAGCCAGCAGAAAGGATCATACAGTATAACCCGTATAACAAATTTAATTCGGTCCGGGGGGCTAATCGTTGTACGATTTTATCACTATATCATGCATGCATCGTATAACAAATTTCTCAATGGGATGCATCGTACAATGAATATCTCTATGGGGAAAAATCGTACAAAGAAAAATATTTATTGTACGATTTCTCCCATAGAGAAATTCATTGTATATGCATCCCATAGGGAAGCATTGCATCGTACAACAACAAAAATCGTTGTACGATTCAACATTTTTTTAAAAATTCCATTTGTTGTACAATTTATTCATTGTATAACATAATCGTTATACAAGGTTCCACTGTACTTCCTAAAATTTAATTAAAGTAGTGAATCAGAACATATTCCTTATGTCATTGGTATACATGTTTTCTTTTCCATTGCTAATGGTTCTTGTTTGATCTTTCCTGCTCTGAAATTCATGGGGAACCTGAGATTTCTCCAATGACAATTATAACCCAAGGTTGGGTTGTATGCATACATCCTTCAATGAAGAAGATACTCAACATTTTTCTCTATGGATCAGGCATGAGATCACAACCAATCTTCTGCCTCCAGTCTCTGCCCTCCTCCAACTCTCATTGTCCAAATATAAAGAACAGAAACATTACAAAGACACCTCATTCAAATGAAGCAAACCCCTATAGAGCAACCCCTAGAACTCTTTATTGCTCCTCAAGAGGGGGGCATGCATGTTCCAGGGTTTAATTTTGTGTTTGTATCTATGCTGTACATTGCACCGTTGAGTGTTCTTTGCCTCCATGGAGGGGTGTGCAATCAAAGTTGCCATGAGACAGTAGTCCTTGATTATCATCAGCTGTAGCTCATTATTCTCTCAAGGATCCCTTGTGTCAATCGATAAGAAACAATGCGTAATCACTTGCCATTGATTGCAAATCAGTTTGCATAGCCTGGCACGGGAGTCCTTGACAGGATAACGAGCAATGCCTTTTTTTTGCCTATTCTTAGAGCCCAAGTGGCCAATATGCCACCACTTGACGGTCCTCTTCCCTCCTGTTCAATGCATTAAAACGGAAAAACATATGCTTCAAGAGAGGGAAGTGGTGCTATGTTGCAAAACTGGCAGCAGTACGGCAAGACTGAGGATGCCAGTTTTGGACCCGAAGATGTCTCTTTTGCTTTTAATTAATTGTCGCATGAAGGGGTAAAATTTGGCATAGATTTCCATGCACCTGCCAAGATGCTCTCTATCAAACAGTCTTTCCATGCATAAATGTACCCCCCTGTAGTTGGACACATTAGAAATGGTGGAAAAATATAGACAGGGTTCTTTATTAGGGATGTGAGTTTGGATTTCCAGATCTACAAACACAATAATTTTCCATTTTGGAAGTTCAACCTTTCTTGTAGGCACCTTGGAAATATCTGAAGGTGAGGTTCCTGGCAGAAAGTCCTACATTAGAATGCTTTGAGGCACACCTAAACCTAATTCCATCTAAGCCTCCTGTTCCTACCCTATTGCTAGCTGGGTGCTTCCCTTTTGAGAAAGGCCTTTGGGTAGCATTCCACCCAGTGGTGGGCTCCAAAAATTTTTACTACCTACTCTGTGGGTGTGGTATGGTGGGCGTGGCCAGGGGGAAAGCCCTGCATTGCACCTGAATTAGGACTACTTTATTTCAAAACTTGGATGGGTGGGGCCAGCCAGAATTTCTGCTACCGGTTCTGGCAAACTGGTGCGTGCCTGCTGATGCCCACCACTGGTTCCACCCAACTAAATCTCAGAGCCTTCTAGTTTAGGCCTTTCTCCCAGGTGCACCACATTCTAGTGTTTGCAAGGTGTTTGCATGGTAGAACTCCCAGAATGGAGAATTATGGTATTTGTAGTTCAAAAAATCCAACATTCCCACCCTACTCTTTATTATTTCTTCTTCTGCCATATTCGAATTTGAACATAGGCAATCATCATGGCAATCAGTCATGAAGACTGTCCTGATAATATAATGCAGTGGCCTTTCATCTGCCTTCCACATCACAGCATGACCTCTGTACCACTTCTGTAAGTCACTTTCTGGTCCCGAGTCCTTTTGGCATACAAAGTCCTCCTTAGCTCCAGGCCAGGATTGATGAAGCTACTGCCCTCCATCCAGATGGATTCAAGTAGGATTTAATCCACTTGGGGACCATCACCTGTCCTTGGCCAGGATGTGTATGCACAGTAAACTCATTCATGTGGATTCACAGAGACTTGGGCTTCTGGGAATTGTAGTCCAAGACCAGCTGGACTGCCAAGGTTCACCATCATGGCTCTAGCCTCTTCTCACCTTTCTTTCCATTGGCTATTGAACACACACCTTTTTAGAGTGGTTCCGGGGAAGTCTGCAGGCAATAGAGATGGGGAGGTCTTTTAAAATTTGATTATTTTTTTTTAAATATTGTTTTAAAATATTATAACTTCCAATGTATATCCCAATGAGATGCAAAAGGAGGGTGATTTTGATGGAGGGGCCAATCTGGAGAGGTATGAGCAAACTACCTGAGAGGAGGAGATGGAGGGACTGATATTGCAGAACCATTAGGAAAAAAGTAGGGAAGGACCTGGTTGCTATCTATCTATCTATCTATCTATCTATCTATCTATCTATCTATCTATCTATCTATCTATCTATCTATCTATCTATCTATCTATCTATCTATCTATCTATCTATCTATCTATCTATCTATCTATCTATCTACTTATCTGTCTGTCTGTCTGTCTGTCTCCTTCCTTTCCTATCTATCTATCTATCTATCTATCTATCTATCTATCTATCTATCTATCTATCTATCTATCTATCTATCTATCTATCTATCTATCTATCTATCTATCTATCTATCTATCTATCTATCTATCTATCTATCTATCCATTCATTTTATTGTCCAGGTTCTGATAGGTGTGAGCTATATATTTTGTTCTTGTCTCAAAATCTTTCTGCATATTCCAAAAACAAAAGGGGCCTCATGTTCATCTTAATGGCAGCAATTTGTTCAAGTTAATGTCTACTTCAGACTCTTTAATGGAATCCAGCATAGAAGCATTACTAGCACAAATACACTATTCCCAAATTAGTTGTAATCATAGTTCCTAGATACTTAATTGGACCAGTCTTCCATGTCATTCAAGAGAAAATACCCATGCAATTTCATGTTTTTCTTTGAATGGGACACATAACTATAATAATTTAGATTTGGATATAATAATAACTGCTGATAACATTGCTGCAAAATTCCATTGAAGATTTTTCTTTCATTTAAATGTTTTTCATGCTCCTTCCTTCCTTTCCATTCAAGTTTGGCTTTCATTCTTCATGAGAAAAGCTGCTTGTTTCCCCACTCATTTATTTTTAAACTGTGTAATACCTGTAATGGCCATGTCTGGTAAAATCAATTTAAAGTAATGGTCATGTCAAGATACGCCCAACAAACAAGCCAGCAATAAAAGGCTACAGCCAATTTTATACAAAATTTTATACAATTTTACAAATCGAATAAATAAATAAATACTGCAGAGCCCAGGTATCAACAAAAGAGTGTTGACCATTCTACCAAAACATCACCTATTAGCTGGCTTGAGAGGCCTTCAAAGACAAGAGTTGTCCACTGTGATATTCATACAACACATCTAGACCACAGATTAATGACAATTTAATAGTCAATTTAATAGTGTGGCCCGGCCACACCAATGCAGGGTGGATGAGAGGCAGCTTCTCCACAGTCACACCCTCCTGGCGCCGCCTGCGCCTGGAGGGTAAAAGAGACGCTGTGGCCACAAGCCCCGGAAGACTCCTTGCCCCTGCCCGGCCACACCAATGCTGGGTGGATGAGAGGTAGCTGCTCCAGATGCTGCGGCCACTCTGTCTTTATGTGGACATGCTGGTTGAATGTTGGGGACTTTAATAAGTGTTTCCCCTTGTAATGCTTGATGGACTTCGCCACCCCCCCCCCCCCGACTTTGCCTGTGGCCGGAGTGGAGAGCCCATTGTAGTATTGTATTGTCGTATCGTTGTATATTATGATATATGCTTTTGTAGGTTGAATCTGGTATAATTATTGTATTATTGTGTTTACTGTATAATTATTGTGTGAGCTACCCTGAGTCAGGTTTCCTGATTGGGTGGCATACAAGTGTGAGAATTAAATTAAATTAAATTAAATTAAATAGTACAGTACCCTTTTAATTGGAATGATTCCACCTTGGAATTGTAGTCTACTGATATACTTAAAATAATGTTCTTTAGTTAAGGGGAGGGAACTAGAACTCTAAAGAGTCCCTTGTCTAAATCACAGGTTACAGGTTACTATGGGATGGAATCATGATGATTAAAATGGTATCAAACTGATATACCTGTGCAGTTAAAGTCTGGCTGGACATTCCACTATGATAATGGAGTAGATTGTACAGACAGCGACTCAACGTTGAGTTTTGGGTGGTGGTAAATAACCTGGCTCCTTAAAGGGGCCAACATCTACCAGCGGATGAGCCCCTATAGGTGGGGTAATATTCCCCCTCAGTGGAGGAAATGCCACTGAAAACCATCATATTGGGCCCAGTGAGAAAATGAGTGGAGGAGGAACCAATTGTGATTCCCAATGGTCATGGAGGCAGAAGAGGCCATGCCAGATGGACTGGCTGTGAAGGTGCACCTTGTTCCTAACTTCAAGGCTGCAGCAGTCCATTACAGTCCCACAGGGCTGTAGCCAGGGGGTCGCCAGGGTGGGCTGAGTTAGCACTGATTTAGCACTTTGCCCACACTGGCAAAGCATGGTTTCCCATGAATGCATTGAAAAGAGGCTTTTTTGCACATCCTGAAAAAATATTCGCCTATCCACATCTAGAATCCTGACTATGGCCCTGCAGTCCCTGTGTTAAATCCTGCATGTCTCATTTCATATGTGCTGCAGGAGATGGCTCCATGATCATAGTATGTGGGTCACTTCATGGCAAGCTGGGACCCACCTTAAACAAGTTCACACCAATGGCGTTTTTCCTGTTTGTCATTCTTTTTTCAACTGTGAAAATGATTTTCAGGGGGAAAATGTATACTAGAACATGAATAGTAGCTGCCATCGCTGCCGATAACCTGTGCAGTGTGTAGTGCACATAATCTTTGTGTGAAAATCCACACTTTTCTACTAAATGTATAATGAAGAAGCAGGTCGAAGCATCTTAACATGAACTTATGATATTGCTGTTCTAATGTTGTCATATATATCATGTTGGCTTTCTTTATCAAAGTGTAAATCAGACAGTTTCATTTCATTTCATGTTTTATTTGTATACCGCCTTATTCAAACCCAACTCAAGGCATTTCCCGACAAATAAAAAGCACAATGAAATACAAAAGCAATACAGGGTAAAGATTGACAATAAAATATACAATAAATACAGTAAAATTGCAACCCAAAACCCACTTATGTATAGCAAAGTGCCAACACAGCAACAAGGGAGGGAGGAAACGCTCCCATTGAGGCAGTTGGGCGGGGTGAACTTGTACTGGGGGGAGGGAGGAAGTGCTCCCATTGGGCTGCAGGGCAGAGGGATAGGGTGAACTCTGTGCTGGGGCAACCGCACAGGTGCCCACAGAGACAGTCCCCAAGTATCATGAAATATAAAGAAGTACCGTATATACTCGAGTATATGCCAAGTTTTTTAGCCCCAAAAATGAGGTCCAAAAAGAGAACTCAGCTTATACACGGGTCAATGACCATGATGGTCCCAAGACCGTGCCGGATTGAGATGTGCCAACAATTTAATTAATTTTACCATATTTGCATGTATTTTGATGATTGAAACTCCCTAGCAGCTGCTGCATTTCCCACCCTCAGTTTATACGCGGGTCAATCTATTTTCCTGGGTTTTCAAGTCAAAATTAGGTACCTCGGCTTATATTTGGGCTGGCTTATACTCGAGTATATACAGTAAAAAAAAGAATGGTAATGCATTCATAAAAGGGTGACAGTTATAGATCTCAGCAGGATAGTACACTTTCCATAACTGTGTTCATTCTGCTGGTGTTGCAGCTATGGATGGGGGAATAGCAACAGGGATCACAAAGAATCACAGAATGAAGAAAGAAAGAAAGAAAGAAAGAAAGAAAGAGGCACAGCTAATAATTAAAGGTATTTGCTGCCTTTGTCGATTTTTCTCTAGGTACCTCTATTAATGATACTCAAACAGTTAAAGTACAACTTGGTGTAATCAGTAATACTTGTATCAGCTCTTCTGCAAGACAAAGTATCGCAACAGATCTGAAACCTTCCTGAATATCCCTAAGGATTTTTTTTTGAGGACTTTGAACAGAAAACCAAATACTCCAGGAATTCATATCTGCTTCCTTTTCTCCTGACCTTATGGACCAGAGGGTCTGAGAAGACATTGTTTTTCCTAACCTGAGATTAAAAGTTTGTACCAGATTTTCAAAAGCAAATGGGAAGGTGGAAAATGGCTCCCATGAACAGACACCTCCCCATTTGTAAGTTCATTCTTTCTTTAGACATTCATGTGCAAATATGATGTTTGATGAAGCCACAGATGGAGTTGTTGCAGCAAATTCTGTGATTGTAGTGGTCTTCCAAGATACAGTTCTATTAATAAAATTTACTTTCCTGGACTACTGCAAATCTCAGAGGTCGCCTGCTGGCATGTACATGCTAACCATCATGGCTGGCAAATTCTGTGAGTTAACGTTCAAATAATAATAATAATAATAATAATAATAATAATAATAATAATAATAATAATAATAATAATAATAATAATAATAATAATAATAATAATAATAATAATAATAATAATAATAATAATAATAATAATAATAATTATTATTATTATTATTATTATTATTATTATTATTATTATTATTATTATTATTATTATTATTATTATTATTATTATTATTATTATTATTATTATTATTATTATTATTATTTCATGCTAGAAATTATTTTGGGTTGAAAATTTTTTTGCAGGAGAAACTCCACTGAGGGATGCCCGAATGAATCTCCTTTCATGTCCCCAAGAAATTTTCCCACTCAAGTGGTCCCTATTTGTCTACTTGTAATTTCTTGCTTTCGAATGGCTGGGTTGCCAGGAGCTGGGACAGAGACGGGTGCTCAATCCATCCTGTAGTACCTAGGTCTCGAATTGCCGACTTCCTGGCCTTCCAGCTAACAATGCAAGATTCTTAACCACTGAGCCACCACAGTTCACCAACGTTCAAATAACAAAATGGTTTGTCATACCTTAAGGATGATCAAGTTCTCAACTTCATCAGTTCCATGAATGAGAAGGGTGGCTGGTAGTCAACAACAACAACAACAACAACAACAACAACAACAACAACAACAACAACAACAACAACAACAACAACAACAACAACAACAACAACAACAACAACAACAACAACAACAACAACAACAACAACAACAACAACAACAACAACAACAACAACAACTTAATTTGTATCCTACTCTTCTCAGCACAGGCCAACTCAGGGCAGCTAACAACATGTCAAATAAAGATACAGTACAACAGGAGTAAAAATACAATATAACAAAAGCAGAGCCAAAAATACAATGCAATGAGTACAATAAACACAATTACAATAAAAATTCAATGCCATATCAAAATATCACAAACAGCATTTCAAAAGAAGCAGCAACATCCCACAATTTCCAATTCCAGACAAGTCCAGAAACAGCGGTCATGAAAGTCTTCCTGCTGCTGCAGTCTTCTTTAAGCCCAATCCTCCCCCCTCCGGCGTTGACTGGGCCAAGGTGAGCGGTGGTGGGCGCATCCCTGTCCAGGGACTGTGACGGGCTTTTATTCCACTCTGGGCAGGCAAGACCAAGAGGTTTCCTCCACCGCCCAAGCGGTCACAGGTGTTGCTGCCTCTGTCTCCCTCCAGCGTTGTTGGGGCCAAGGTGAGTGGCAGCGGGCGCATCCCAGTCTGGGGACTGTGGCAGGCTTTTATCCCACTCTGGGCAGGCAAGACCCAGAGGTGGGCGGGCAGGATGGAACCTCCACCTCCCAAGCGGCCACAGGTTTGCTACCTCTGTCTCCCTCCGGTGTTGATGGGGCCAAGGTGAGCAGTGGTGGGCCAACCAATAACCAATACCAAATAAAAATATCAATTACTTGTAACAACTTTTAGTGAAAGTGAAAGAAGAAAGTGTCAAAGCAGGATTGCAGTCGAATGCTAAAAAAACAAAAATAATGAGTAGAGAAGAAATACAAAGCTTTAATGTTGACAATGAAGCAGTGAAAAATTTTGTACGACTTGGTTCTGTCATCAATCCAATTGAGACTGCAGCCAAGAAATCAGAAGAAGATTGAGACTCAGAAGAGCATTAATGAAGGACTTTGAAAAGAGCATCAAGTATCAGGATGCGTCTTTGGAAATCAAGGTCAATATCATCTACACCAGTGTTTCCCAACATTTGGTTTTTGGACTTTAATTCCCAGAAGCCTAAGTCAATTCCCCAAAGCACTGATCAACCAATGTACTGACTTAGGCTTTTGGGAATTGAAGTCTCCCATGAGGTCCACATTGGGAACCACTGGCCTACACTGTTGTACAGGTATTTCCAAAACATGGACACTTACAACAAAACATAAGCAAAAGTTGATCACCACAGAAGTGATATGTCTGAGGAAGGCTGCTGGAGTGACTAGAAGGGACGCACACCCCGAACACCTTTGGAGGGCGCACACTTTGCCCCTCTTTCCCCCGGAAGGGCAATGGACTGAGGCACGCTTGCGGCACCTGGTGGGAGGGCAAGGAGCTTGTGAGTCTATTTAAGGGCCAGGCTCCTTCCCACTCTCGCCCCTTTTGCTTGTGTTTTTCTTCGGTTGACTTCCGCACCCGCCCGCCCTGAAGCACCAGTGTGATTTTATTCGGTCGCTACATGGGCCGGATGGGGATTTGTGGCCTTGGGATTCCACACTGGAGCATATGGTTGAGACATGGAGACTTCGTTAATTTTGATCACTTTGGTGGGTAGCATGGGTAAAGTTAAGGATTGGAGTCCAAAGAATATCAGGTAAGTGTCAACAGCCTGGGGAGCGAAACAAGGGCAGAAAAAGAGGCTGTTGGATTTCAAATGCGGACCATGAAAAAGTGACTGCTGAAACTAGACAGCTTGGCAGTCAGTGAGGATGTTCTCCTGATGTTAAGCCAGGAGTGCAAGGTCGGCTGGGCACTTCTTGACTGGGCATAAAATTAATAAACGATATTTAATTGGCTTGGTGTTGTAAATTGGTTAGCTGTCTTACCCCTGCTATGTTGGCCCCATTGCAGAGTTAATATGCCACAATTTGAGTTGGTTTTAATAAAGTGGCCCATTATGTTTTAATCCAATAACTGTGTCCGTTTCCGTTCTCGGGTGGTGGTGGTGGGGCAAGGGACAAAATCAGGAATGAAGTTACAAGGGAAAGAATTGAAACAGAATCAATCTTGCACTACATACAGAGACAACAAATAAAGTGGTTTGCCCATTTGAAGAGAATGTCTTGGAATTCCAAACTTTACAAAGCCTATGTGGAAAGAGGAGATGGACAAAGACCATGAGGCAGACCCAGAGGAAGTTAAAGAGATAGAATTAGAAAAAAAAACAAGAACACCAAATAACCTCCTGCCAATTGAGTTGTGTTTGCAGACTGCGTTGCTGCCCTTCAGGAAAGGGTTAAAAACCTGGCTGGCAGGGCAGGTGTGGGGCACCAGCAACGTGGTAACCCCGGCCTGCTGGCTAATTTAGTAGAGCACACACACTCTCTCTCTTTTAATCTTTTAAAACTTTTGTCAGTAGTTTTTAATGGATTTCTATTGCCCTTTAAACTGCGATTGGTTTATTATCTGTGAGCCACCCAGAGTCTTTGGAGCATACCTGTCAACCCGCAGCTCCAGAAAAAACGGGACCTGCGCAGGTCGCTTTCCATGCATGCATGGAAGCGCTATGCCGCTTGTGCAGCCCCTATGCAAGTGGCGTAGCGCTTCCATGCATGCGTGGAAACCCTTCCACGCATGTGTGGAAGCACTCTGCCACTTGCGTAGGGGCTGCGCAAGCAGCGTAGCGCTTCCACGCATGCATGGAAAGCGTTTCCCCCCCGCTGCCAAATTACGGGGTTTTGGCAGCGCGGGGTGGGTAATGACGTCAATCGGCGTCAAATTACGGGGTAATCCTGGCCAAATCGGGATGGTTGACAGGTATGCTTTGGAGTTGGGCGGCAATACAAATTAGAAAATAACAAATTAGAAATAACAAGTAACACCAGTGGAGGCCACTAGAAGTTCCAGAGCAAGAACCTTGCATCTCCCTCGACACCCGATGGGGTATAAGAGAAAGCAAAGAAGAAGAAGATCCCTTAGTGTATTAAGATACTTCCTTCTGAAAGCATGAAACTGACAGAACCTGAATGTTTGTACAGGATGTAGCATTTCCATAACAGAAGAAATATTACTTTTTTTCCTGCTTCATAAAGCAAGGGGAAATTCACAACTCTGGAGGAAGAGGAATGCTCTTTGGTGGTGCGGATTCATAACTTGAAGGTCAGCAGGGAGTTTGGCAGCTGGTTTCAATTGCTCACCGGGTGTGAATCTTTGTAGTGTCTCCCTCATGAGCCCAGGAGGCGCCCCATTTCTTGTGATTTGCTTTTTGCAAAAAGGGAAAAAGAAAACTTTCCATGTACATACTGTACTGCAGTCAGCACCGGGAATTCACTGTTAAAGGGTTACGGTGATGTGGCATGCACAGCAGTGATGCGCATCGAGACATCTGAGTTACAGGACTGAAACCCTGCCACCATTGGCAGAGGATGGTTATGAGATGGGCTTGTCAGCGCTGCTGAAGATGAGGGTGATTTACATCATGGCTGTCAACTCTAAGCATGGGCTGGACAGACAGCTTTATGTTGCCTTTGTTACATGTCTGTGAGCAGAGCTTAGCTCAGCTAGCCTCTAGATTCAGCGCTGATAAACTGCAAGCAATGCTGATGGCTTGGGTTTAATGTGCCAGTACATGTGAATACCAGGTATATTTATTTGTTACATTTTATTCAGTCCTTCCTCCAACAAGTATGAGGCAGTGCACATCAGCCTTGTCAAAGACACTAGGAAGGTGGTTGCCTCTGGCAGCAAATGTGGAGAGGTGGCAACAAAGTGGTGGAGAAGGCAGCTGTTTGCTAAGAGGTCCATCCTCTGCTTTGGGGAGGAAGGAGGAGGAGCAGGAGGAGGAGAGCTTCAGCTAGAGTGGAGGATCTTCTTTCACCAGGGATGAAGAAGCAAGTATAAAACAAAGTCCAGAACAACCCTGTGATGGTAAACCAGATTGAACTTCATGGCGCAAGCAAATGTAAGTCCGAATCTCCCCAATCCTTGGCCAACTATTCTAAATGATTAGCAATAGTAGTTGCAGTTATGTATTGTCCCATTGTGCTTGAAACACTCTCTGGATGGTTTACAAGATAATTAGCATTTTGCCCCCAACAAGCTGGGCACTCGTTTTAACAATCTCTGAAGGATGGAAGACAGAATCAACCTGGAGTCGGACCCCCTTGGGATCAAAATCAGATCATGAGCAGAGTTTTTGCTGCTATACCACTGGTTCCCATTGCTTTGTTGTTGCTTCAAACCCTCTCGATCTCAAACTCTACACCTAGCCATCAGTTTTATTTTCACAATAACTGTTTGTTTGAGGTTGGACAATGAGCAGAAAGTGAAGGCCATGGCCATCCTATGTGTCTCTTGGTTATGTGTGTATTTGAATCCTACCCCACCCACATCAAGAAACTATATCAACATTACTAAAGAATTTGGGTCTGGCAGTCCAGAATAAGGATACCTAGCATAGTGCAACGGTTAGAGCAGGGGTGCCCAAACTTTTTGGGCCATGGGCCAGTCACGTGATTCCTCCCACCGGAAGCAGAAGTAAAACACACCTTTCAATCTGTTTTGCAATAGATATGTTTTGCAACAGGATGAGATTTTTAGGCTGCCATTTTCTCTGCTTAAACCAGAGGTGCTGAAACTACAGCCCGGGGCCCAGATCTGGCCCCCGACACCAATTAATCCAGCCCGCACCACCCTTGCCACTCCTGGAAGTGGAAGTAAATGTGCCTGTATGAATAGGTGTCAGGGCCAGATCTGGCCCCCGGGGCATAGTTTGGGCACCCCTGGGTTAGAGTGATGGACTAGGAATCAGAAGGCCTGGCTTTGAGTCCTCACTCAGACATGGAAACTCACTGGGGATTTGGAATTGGAAAAACCACTCCTAAAATACCTCACTCACCTTGACAGCCCTATCAGGTAAAGATAAAGGTTGCCAGTCATATCCGAATCTAGGGTTCAGTGCTCACCTCTGTTTATAGTCAAATAGCCAGCACTGTCTGCATCTGCAGAAGTTTCTGTGGACATGTGGCAGGCAAGACTAGACACTGGAGTGCATGGAACGCTCTTTACCTTTCCACTGAAGTGGTCTTTATTTATCTACTTGCAATTTCTTACTTTTGAACTGCTAGGTTGGCAGGAGCTGGGACAGAGATGGAAGCTCACTCTGTCGTTCAGCACTCGGGTCTTGATGTGTTCAGCCTACCCTCATCAAGTTCAGCATCTTAACCGCTAAGACATACCTCACTCACCTTGACAGCCCTCTTAGGAGCAGAGGGAAAAAATATATTTTTACCACTGAAGTGGGGGAAGCACAACAGCATTGTAAGCAAGCTCTTGGGAATCTGTGTTAAAGTCTTTGAGGAAAGGAGTGAAGAAAGAATGCATTATTATTAATTTTTTTTATTTTAAAAAAAGAAGAATGATGATTATGTGTATTCTGGCTCTGGATAAAAGGGGCTATTTCAGAAATACAGAAAGAGTTGGAGCATTCCTCTCCCTCCAAAAAAATTCTCTTTTGTTTGGAGAGTAAATGAGACCCTTTATGTTGCATCACATTCCTTTGGTGGTGGAAGCAGGAGCACTGGAAAATGAATTGTTCATAGAGATCAGGAAGAGAGAGTGAGAAAATAGGATGACCTTCTGTGGATAGAGTCCCACAACTTTGCAATAATAGGGCTGGCTCCTACCCCCCCCCCCCAATACTTCAGATAGTATTAAAAATTTGTTCTAAATCTGGCCCCGGGTTGCTACTTTAATTGTCTTGTGCAAGATACTGACAGTCTGGCCAGGTTCCTCTGTTATGGTAATAGAGTAGACCAGAGGTCGACAACGTACAACCTGTGGGCGAAATCATCAGACCCCCACCATCACTCCAATGCCACTGCCGCCACCGGAAACAGCCGCAGACGCATTTACGGCAGCTGCAGACATGTTTACAGCTGCAATATAATTAGCAATATAATCACAATACGGAGATGCAGAAGATTCTTCTCAGGCAACTTTGTTGGAAAACATTTAACCACAAAATGTCCAACCATTCTTTGTTTAGCTTTTTATTAATTCTATTAATGTTTTCATGTTCTTACCTTTGATCCCCTCCCCTCCCCAGCTTGCTTGGTTATATTTAAACCAGGGAGTATGAAAAAGCAGTTCAGGGCAGGACCTTTTACTTGCTGAGAATCCTGTAATGCCATTTCGTTGTCTGTCAAAAACATGGCCCATAATATCTATAAACAGTGTTCCGTGCGCTCTGGTGTCTAGTCATGCCTGCCAAATGACCACGGAAGCATCTGTAGAGGCAGACAGCGCTGGCTCTTCGGCTTTGAAACAGAGATGAGCACTGAACCCTGGAGTCAGATACGACTGGCTTCTGAGCAAGGGAAACCTTTAATATCTATAAATGAACAACAAAATAAACAAAGCAAGAGAAATAAAACAAAACTCCAGGAACTTTTCATTGGAAAAAATATATGAATTTTCTCGGAAATAAGTGTTTTTCCATACATATTGATTTTCTCAGGACTCAAATAGCTCCTCTAGTATGTTGAAAGAATGTTTTATAGGTTTTCAGTGATAATACATTGGGCGTAACTAACAATTATGCCATTTTCAACCTTGCTAATCATGCTCAGGGAGCAACTGAAGTTTATTTCAGAGGTAATAAGAAACATTTGCTCCAAATGCAGTGAACTGTGAAGATAAACAATTGGCAAGAAATAGTATGTTTAAATACCATTAAACAGGCAGGATCCAAACAGGTGTGAGATAAAGCAATATAAATAGTCTGATATGTATGTAGCACATAATACAGCAGAGTTCTGTAAAAATAAATAAGAATTGTATGAAATATTTTTGCTCTCCTCCAGAGGAAAAAAAATTAACAAAGCCATTCCTTGTGTTGGCCAATTAGTTCCAACAGCTGGGAAAACATTTCTCAAGTGGAAACTTTTTTTTTTTAAAGTGAAGGGTTGTTCTACAAAAATGAATAACAAAGAGAGGGTTAGATATACAAATGCCTACAGTCTGTTTAAGATGTAGTTTCTTCAGCTATTTGCCAACATTCCCTATGACCACAACCCAAATGCCAAAGAAGTAACATTCAAGCTTCCCGTTCCCCTTTCCTTAATGCAGGGGTGCCCAAACTATGGCCCATGGGCTGGATCAGGCCATGACACCAATAAATCCAGCCTGCACTGCCTTCACCGCTCTGGGAAGCGAAAGTAAAATGTGCATATGCATGTGCATAATGTGCCCACGTAAATGACCCATGGATGTTATAAACACATTTAGTTTGGCTCCTGCTAACCTAGTGGTTCGAAAACAAGAAATTGCAAGTAGATAAATAGGTACTGTCATGGCCGCCATACCCTGTCACGGGTTCGAGAGGCTGTTTGTGATCATTAGGCTGTCCCAATTTCCTTTTATCCGAACACTCTCCCGACAGCCTCCTGTCACCTCTCCTTCCTGAACCCAGAGTTGTCACGATCTCCAAGATGGAGAGTATGTGGTGTATTTGAGTTTGTAGCATATTAAAGCAGAGAGCTATGGTACTTGGATAATGCCTGATAAACTGACATCAACTTAGTAGATGGTAAAACTCACTATGAGCTTTTATTTTCCAATAAACGTTCCATTAAGGCAAAGCAAAGTATCTGAAAAAGAACAAAGACAAAGTACACAGCAATAGTTAGTTAGAGGGATTCCCTTTGGAGCAGCCCTAGTGGGCGCATCTCGGGTATGCGTCTTCCCAGGGGGTAATCTTTGAGTTCAGCTGACGAGACAAGGGTCTTGCCTTCGACACAGAGGACCAAAGAACTGAGAGAAAGGCTCCCTTATTTATAGTCCAAATGAGCACTAGCCCCCACTTCTGGAATGCATTACTTCATGCACTACCTCATATTAGGTCACCTAGGAAGGACCTTATTTGAAAGATGCACTGGAAATTCCCAGTACTTGTCACTCCTGCTCCCTCCCAGAATAATGTACTGAGATAAGAACGACACAGCTGGGCCTAAAGGCCTACCTATGAACCAAAGTTTGAAGAAAGAGGCCTGGCGGAGCAAGATCATGACAGGTACCACATCGGTGGGAAGGTAAACAGTGTTCTGTGTGCTTCAGTGTCTAGGCTTGCCTGCCACACGTCCACGGAAACATCTGCAAATGCAGACAGCACTGGCTCTTTGGCTATAAACAGAGATGAGCACTGAACCCTAGAGTCAGATATGACTGACTTTTGAACAAGGGTAACCTTTACCATTACAAAGCACAGACAGGCTTATTTGTGAGAACGTATTCCTTCTGATAACCTGGACTCATGCCGTATAGAACTTACTAGATCATGTTTAATACTTTGAATGTTGCTTAGAAACTGATTGGTAACTGGTGGACTTGTTGTAACCAAGGAATTAAATGTTCCCTGTAATTAATCCTAGTCAGCAGCTTGGCTGTGGCTTTTTGAACAAGTGGAAAGTTCTGAACCATCTCCACAGAAAGACCTGCATGCTTAAAAATGGGAAAAACTAAGGCGTAGGTTGCTGTGTCCAAGTCAGACATTTCCTGAAGTGTGCACAACTGTGACATTTGGCATGAAGAGAAGGTGTTGGAGGTACCAGGATGCCAGTACAGTATGAACTTTGTCTCTTATCTCTCAAACACACACACACACACACACACACATACTGTACTCTCTCTCTCTGCAATTATATGATTCCTAAATCGACTCACCTTGTTAGAACTCAAATTTATTTATTTAATGTCATAATTTGTCCGACACTACTCTAGGCAGTTCACAATAAATAAAAAGACATCAAAAATACAAACATCTGTATCTATAAAACAGAGGTGTGGTCTTGTATGTGCTCTAAAGGAACCAACACCCCTTTACCAATCTCACTGAAAATTGGCACACACCTACCTTGGGCTTGCGAGATCAGCACTGTGGGGGTCTCAAAACCCATTTGGGGGTTTATGCCCCCCAAATTGGGCTGCAAATTGGACCCCCTCCTATTGGCCAGGAAAAGTTCCATTATGGAGCTAAAGGGAGGCGGGCCTTACACAAGATTGCGGCTTCACTCCCCCTTCTCCTCCTGTCTTGCCCTGCAGCGACTGGAAGTAGTGGAGGGGTCAGAGCACAGGGGCCGCACAGGAGTGATGGGAACTGCACCGGCTGTGGTGAGGCATCTGAGCAGTGCGGATGACAGCATCTGGGCCATAACCGCTGTGGGGCACCCCGAGCAGGCATGAGAAGAGCCTGGGGCTTCTCACCACCAAATTCGTTTCGCTTCTGCAGGAGGCCAAGGACGGTGTGCTCGAACTCAAGCTGGTGAGGCCACGGGGAGAGATTGGGGGCAGGCAGGCTGGGGAGCTGAGTGGAGAAGGAGTGGGAGGGGGAAAGGGATCCTGACTGCTGTAGGAGGATGTTGGTGGAGGATCGGGTCATCAGGAAAGCATGAGGGGATCCCACTTCATACACCTAGGGAGGAGGGGGCAAGGTAAGGATCCAAAGTATGATGGGGCAGGATCAGGCCCTCTCCAGATCAGGTGTCCTGATTGCCCCATTGGTGTGTTGTAATTTCTCTGTGCAGTGAAGGATGGTGCACATCAAGGAGATCAGAGGATGAGCCTTGAAAACCACTTCTCCAATCTAATGCCTTCCAGATGTATAAGGCTGACCCAGGAGTGGCCAACTTTGGTGCTCCTTTAAACAAAAAGAAAACCCGAGCAAGGCCGGGTAATCAGGTAGTACATAAAATAACATGGGGGAAAAATTAAAGTCATACTAAAAACCACAAAATCATATAACAACTAACCAACCTCCACAGCATCAGTATCAATACCAGCAGTCCCATAGCTCACCAGTGACAATATTAGTATAATGAAATTTAATTTGGAAATACTTCAGTAAACAAGTAGGTTTGCAAGCCATGACATGGTTTATGCTATTACCATCCACCCTCATGATGCCACCTGCATCTGGGACATACCTATCAAGTATTCCGGATTGGCTGGGATTTCCCGTATTTTCGCACCAATTTTCATCATTTCCCGCCCAGAGCTGCCACTACCCCGTAATTTGGCAGTGGGGGAAAAGGAGTTACTGTACATCCCTTCTGCGCAGGTCCTTTCTTTGCATGTGTAGAACTCTTCTACGCATGCGTAAGAGCCTTCTATGTATGCGTAGAAGTGAGCTGCACAGAACGTTTCTGTGCAGGTCCGTTCGACACATGCATAAAGTTTAAAAGGGCTCCCCGTGGCTCTGAAGAGCCGAAGACGCCGCTGCCGCGCACGGACGTCCCTCCCCGCCCCCTGCCATCGGGCGGGGAGTTTAAAGGGGCTCCCCGTGGCTCTAGGGAGCCGAAGACGCTGCCGCCGCGCACGGACGTCCCCCCCGCCCCCTGCCTCCGCCCTTCCCACCTGGGGAAGAAGAAGGAGATGTCGACGCCGGGACTTGCCAGCGCTCCCTGCTCGTTCCGGGAGCCCATGCATGTTGCTGGAACCAGGGGGGGATTGTGGATGGGGTGGGAGGAGAGAGAGTTGGTCCTGCCAGCCAGGAAGGAGGGGCAGCATTTCATCTAGGGAGGTTCCAGGGATCCATATAGGTGTTGTGACGGGCATGGGGCGGTATGGTGGGTACCGTGGGGCGGGCCGCACTCGGGGAATGCGGGCCCGATGTTTAAGTGTGGTCCCTCATTCGAGCCCTGCAGGTACATCTCTGGGCACTGAGCAGCAGATCCACAGTGACCCCACCCTTAGGCTGCTGCTGGTGAATGCCAGATCCGTATGTAATAAGGCCCCCCTGATTCAAGATGCTATCCAGGAGGGGCTGGCCAACCTGGCATGCATCACCGAAACCTGGCTGACACCTGAAGATGGAGTACCTCTTTCGGATATGTGTCCAGCTGGGTTCGGTATCTGGCACCAGCCTAGAGGTGAGGGGAAGGGCGGTGGTGTCGCCATTGTTGCCAGGGAGTCCTTGGGGATTGTTAGGGCCACTGATCCACAAGTGTCTGGTTGTGAGGCCCTGCTTCTACGGTTGGGCCCCAAGGGTCAGTTGGGGATCTTACTCCTGTACCTGCCCCCTTGCAGGGTAAGGGATGCCCTGCCTGAGCTCCTCGAAGCCGCCTCGATGCTGGCGTTGGAGTTCCTGAGGCTCATGGTTCTGGGGGACTTCAACTTGCCATCGTTGGGGATGGCTTCTGAGGTGGCAAGGGAGTTCACGGCTTCCATGACAGCCATGGGCCTGACTCAGGTAGTGCGGGGTCCGACCAGGGGCAGTGGTCACATGCCAGACTTAGTTTTCTTGTCGGAGCAGTGGCAAAGTGACCTGAGATTACAGGACTTAGCCATCTCACCTGTGCCATGGTCAGATCACTATCTGGTGACTCTTGACTTCCTGGGGCGATGCTTCATCGTAGGGAGGCAGGGCCTATTAAAATGGCCCGCCCTCGGCGACTAATGGATCCAGATGGATTCCAGAGGGAACTAGGGGATGTTCCTCTGGATCGGCTCCACGATTCACCCGAGGCACTTGTCGACCTGTGGAACAGGACGGCAACAGCAGCCTTGGATGAAATCGCGCCACTGCGGCCTCTCCGCGCCCGTGGGGTTAGGTCATCCCCGTGGTTCACAGATGAACTGCGGGATCTCAAACGGGCAAAGAGACGCCTAGAGCGCCGCTGGGTGAAGACCCGGGATGACTCCGATTGGACACTGGCTAGAGCTGCTATTAGGGCCTACCTAGTGGCGATGGGGGTGGTGAGGCATCAATACTTCACCACCCTTATTGCCTCCGCTGATAATCGCCCAGCCGCTCTGTTCCGGGTAACCAGGTCCCTCCTCGGTAGGGGGAGATCGGTGCCCGGTTGGCAGGATTTGGCTGAGGACTTTGCTGACCATCTGGTGGAGAAAATCGATCGGATTCGTTCAGGACTGAGTCCCGGCGTGGATGGGGAGGGTCGGGGGGTGCCGGAGCACACTCTTGCTGTACGATCTGGGATCAGTTTGATCCTGTTGTCCCTGATGAAGGGGACAGGCTCCTTGCAGCTGTACGTGCCACTACATGTCCTTTGGACCCCTGTCCCACCTGGTTGGTGAAAGCCTCCAGGGTGGGGACAGGTGGCTGGGTTGGGGCGATAATAAATGCATCCTTACGGGAGGGGGTATTTCCTGCACCATTAAAACATGCTTTGGTGTGCCCCCTCCTGAAGAAAATATCCCTTGACCCAGCTGTCCTTAACAATTACAGGCCGGTTTCCAACCTGCCCTTTTTGGGTAAGGTTTTGGAGAAGGCGGTGGCGCGCCAGCTGCAGAGTGTCCCGTAATCTCCGGAGCTGCGCTTGACAGGTATGATCTGGGAGAAACAGTTTAATCTGTTGTACCTTTCTGTTTGAGGGATTGCAGTGGCTCAGTGGTTAAGACACTGAACTGAATGACTAGAAGGTTGGCAGGTCAGCAATTTGAGACTCAAGTGCTGCATGACGGAGTAAGCTTCCATCTCTGTCCCAGCTCCTGCCAACGTCAGGGAGGGCCCTCAGCTGTAGCGTGCAAAGCGGCTGTTGGCTTGAGTGTTCGCGCACTGCCTGTCCCCCCTCCTCCATGCTCGGCCATTCTACCTGATTGGCTGTGGTGTGCCGCAGAGGATGCTGGGACTTGGAGTTTTTTTGTTGGCATTCATGGGGTGCTGGACCCACTCTCGTTCTCCGGACCCTTGCGGCGATGATGTCAGGGAAGTAAGGTAAGAGTGAACGGCGCATTACGGGATAGGCTGGATGGTGTGGGCACGCATTCCACACACGCGCGGCCACATCCCTTGATTATAGGTATAGATGAACCTGTCAGATGACTCAGTCAGATTAGGTAACAGCCTCCTCTCTTAATGCCATGCTCCTAAATTCTCCTGTTGTGCCTAGGGCCACGATGGTGAACCTTGGCACTCCAGGTGTTCTTGGACTTCAATAACCAAAAGCCTAAACCAGCACTTCTGCTAATCAGGGCTTCTGGGAATTGAAGTTCAAGAACACCTGGAGTGCCAAAGTTCACCATGACGGGTCTAGGGTTTTTGATAATACATGTATCTGAGTTTGCATCACAAAATGGCTAAGGTGTTTACAAAGACTGTGGTAGAACATGGAGAGGTATGTATGCTACTCTGCAGCTGATTAATCTCTTCTAACCACTGATGGACATGATAAACACCCTCTTAAGTGTTACTAATAGGGTAAGAAAAGACCAGCCAATAAATATGTAATGCTGTACACACATGGATTGTGTTAGCTTCGGATTGTGTTAGCTTCATTTAGAGCATCAGACAGCTTTTTTTTCTTTGATTCTCTTGTAGTGAGTATTATAAATAGACGCCTTTCTTATCTGATCCTCCTGTTTCTCATTAGGAAACCACATTTAGTTTTAGATAATAGCTGCAGATAATCTCAATTTGGTACAGTGTATAGCATATGCCCCAACACTGAGGTGGAAATGGGAAGCACATGCCATTTGAGAAAAGGACCTTCTTTGGACCTTTGTTTTATCTTTTAAATTGGTGGCTCCAGGATAAGAACTACCTGTAGTGCTCTTGTTAAACCATTTCTCATGTTGTAGACATTCGGACTGTGTTGGCTTAGTGGTTAAGACAATGGGCTTGACAACTGGAAGGTTGGAAGGTCAGCAGTTCCAGACCCAAGTGCTGCATGATGGAGTGAGCTCCCATCTCTGTATCAGCTCCCACCAACCTAGCATTCGAAAGCAAGAAATTGCAAGTAGATAAATAGGTACTGCTTCGGAAGGAAAGGGAACAGCGTTTCGTGCACTGCTGGGTCTAGTTATGCCTGACACATGACCACAGAAACATCTGCAGATGCAGAGAATGATGGCTCTTAGGCTATACACAGAGATGAGCATGCTTTGACAGTAATGATCTCGACATAATGAACAGTGGGACTCGGATGTTGTTGTTGGGTGAACATGTGCTCTCAGGAGAACTGATCAGGAAACGGACATATTAAACTGGCAACAATAGTTAGGGAGTTGCCAAAATTTGAGGAACTCATACTATCTGGTTTGGCTTGAACAGTGGGTGTCCTGTTGACAGCTTCTTGACTATCTGTCCGGATACGGAGGGCCAAGGCAAACTACAGCAGTCACTTCCACCTATTCTTTGGGAATGATATCTAAATGACATCTTCGGTTAGGGGACAATTGCTCCTCTTTTTTTCCTATTTTCTGCTCTCTATTTTCTTTCCTTGGTCCTTTTTACTCTCTTCTCCTATCCCTCTGCAAATATCCAAAATCTAAAAGACTTGGATTTAGGTTTTCCATACCATCCTCACAACAGTTAGTTATTATTATTATTTTACGTTGGCAAAAGCAGCTTCTTTGCCTCTCTTGAGATCCATCAGAAAATGGAAGACCATATGCTCAAGAGAACAGTCCTTTCTACCTGCAATTGCCCAGAATCAAGAAACATGATTCACAGAATCACAGACCTTGCAGAGTAGAGCAAGTTATGTGAAGAACTTGTTTGAGACAACTTGGGTGGTGGGATCATCCTAATTCATGAATGGTGAACCCTGGCACTCCAGGTGTCCTTGGACTTCAATTACCAGAAGCCCATGCCAGCACTCCTGCTGATCAGAGATTCTGGAAATTGAAGTTCCAGAACACCTGGAGTGCCAAGGTTCACCATCCCTGCATATGCCTTCAGGATGTAGGTATTTACAAAGCTTTCAGGTTCTTTGAGATAAATATAGTATACACAAAGCTGTATGCACATTTTTGAAACGCAAATGCACAACAAGTTGGTCATGCTGTTTGGGAGACAGTGAACATCTTAGTTCAAAGATGAAAAGATCTAGCTGAAAGACATCAAGACTGGCACTAAGGTGGGACATTCTGAGAAGATCTGCACAAATAACACTGAACAACAATGATTTTGCTACTGGGAATAACACATGTGATTTACATGATATTGAGTGTGTTGATTCCAAATCTGAATTTAGAATTTGCCTGTCATGTACAGATTTTAAGGTGTGCTTGTTGTTGTTGTTGTTGTTCAGTCGCACAGTCGATTCTGACCTTTCACAACCCCATGGACCACCACATGCCAGGCACCCCTATCCTCCACCGTCCTCCTCAGCCCGCCCAGCTTTGTGCCTATTGCATCAACAATGTCATCCAGCCATCTCATTCTCTGCTGCTCCTTCTTCTTTTTCCCTCGACCTTTCCCAGCATCAAGGCTTTCTCAAGTGAACCCTCTTTTCTCATTTGATGTCCAAAGTACTTTAATTTAATCATCAATATTTGACCTTCCAAGGAGCAGTCGGGGTTGATTTCTTTTAGACTGTTCAAATGGTTGGTAATTGGGTAATGCATTTTTACATGGGAACATTCTAATAGTTGCAGCTACCACTATGCCTGCTGCCGCCTCAGCTGAATCATGTCCCCCAGTAGCATGCATGTTCCAGCAGTAGCTGGGCATATCTGGGCAAGTCAGTGAGCTGATGTCAGAAATAGGTATGTAAGGCAAGTTAGACCAAGGTCTTGTCTCTAGTGAGAAACCCACTTATTGGATAGTACAGCTAGGCCATAGCGAGTCTGTTTTGAGCTAAAGATTAGTAGGTGAGCTGTGTTAATAAACCGGACAATTTTTGCTACATTTGTGGCAAATATACCCCATGTGATCAATGGAAGAACCTATCCAAGAAAGTGAGATTTGCTAACTTAAGATTCTGATGTCCTAAGCAGAATCGGAGTTCAGATTTGGATTTAGTGCACTTGATTTAGTATAGGACACATGCAGTGGTGGGCTCCAAAGATTTTTACTACCACACCATGGTGGGCACAGCCAGGGGAAAAGCCCTGTGTTGCACCTGAATTTGGACTACTTTATTTCAAAACTTGGATGGGCAGGGCCAGCCGGAATTTCTATTACTGGTTCTGACGAACTGGTGCAAACCTGCTGATGGCCACCACTGGACACATGGATTAGACCAAGTAGCAGACTTTTTGTGTGATGCAGTGTAATAAGGGCAGAGGCAGGGACTACTGGATGGAATTTCCAAGCTCTACCCATGGCCTCCTCCCATTTGTAGTCAAGTTATGCTTTCAGTGGGCTTCTAGTGATAATCACCAAGGAAACAGGGTGGCCACTCTCACATGACCACAGAAGCAGTGACTTGTATAAACTTTTTGAACCTTTGTATAAACTTTGCACTGATGGATGATCTCTGGCGGGAGCAGGACGGGGGGGGCTTCCGTCTGTCCTTGCTCTCCTTGATCTCTCAGCGGCTTTTGATACCCTCGACCACTGTATCCTTCTGGGGTGGCTTAATGGGTTGGGGATCCAGAGCACTGTGTTGTCCTGGTTCTCCTCATTCCTGAAGGGCCGGACCCAATCGGTGTGGTTGGAGAGCGAGAGGTCCAGCCCTAGGCCCCTCCAATATGGAGTGCCTCAGGGCTCGGTGCTCTCTCCTCTCCTATTTAACATCTACATTAAGCTGCTGGGTGAGATTATCCATTCCCACGGGGTGCGGTACCACCAGTACGCGGATGACACTCAGTTGTACATCTCGGCCCGTGGGGACCCCAATGATGCTGGTAGTGGGCCAGGATACCTAAGAGACCGCATCACCCTAAGAACATCTGTCTGTCCAACCATAGCAGACTGGAGGGGTTCCCTAGTCCCTCTCTGGAACAAGAAAAAGGACCTTTTGCGTGTCCACACCGGCCCTTTGGAACCTCCTGCCAGTAGAGCTATGGCTGCAGATGGAGCTGCTGCAATTCAGGAAAGGACTTAAAACACAATTTAATTATTCAGCAGCATATTGACAGACAGCATTAATTGATAATTGATAGCAAAAGCAATAGCAATTATACTTTTATATACTGCCCCATAGTGCTTAGTAGTACACTCTGTAGATGGTTCACAAGGTAACTCATATTTTTGCCTCCTACATGTTGGGTACTTATTTTACCATCCTTGGAAGGATGGAAGGTCGAATCAATAAGGATCCCTTCGGGATCAAACTCACAACTGCAAGTACCTGTACAGCAGCTTAACCGTTGTGTCACCAGGGCTCTAATATTTTTATTTATTTATTTATTTTCAAGTTTCTATTCCCGCCCAACTCGACACCGACTCTGGGTGGCTAACAGCATTAAAACAAACATTACCATCATAACTAAAACCCTTTAAAAACCATAAAACTACCCACAAAGTTACCCACCCCACCAGTTAAAAGGGACAGGGAGCAATCTTGTTATATGAGCCAACAGGCAGGGGTCACCACTCCCCCGGTGCCCCACACCTGCTTTGCCAGCCAGGTTTTTAGCTCTTTCCTGAAGGACAGCAACTCCATCTGTAGCTGCAACTCTGTTGGCCAGAGGTTCCATAGGGCCAGCGCAGACACAGAGAAGGCCCTCCTTCTTGTGCTAGAGACACGAGCCTCTCTAGCAAATGGCACAATTAGAGAGCCCCTCTGGTCTGCTCTGGTGGGATGGACAGATGTTTTTGGGGTGACACGGTCTCTTACGTATTCTGGCCCACTACCATGTAGGGCTTTAAAGGTCATAACCAGCACCTTGAATTGCACCTCAAGGCATACCGGTAACCAGTGCAGCTCCTGAAGCAGTGGTGAGGCATGGGCACCCACACTCCATCACCACCCAGGCAGCTGCATTCTGGACCAATTGCAGCCTCCAAATGGTCATCAAGGGCAGCCCCATGTAGAACACATTACAATAGTCCAGTCTGGAGGTGACCAAAGCATGTGTGACCATGAGCAAGGAGTCCCGGTCTAGGAGGACGCATAATTGGCATATAACACAAAGTTCTGCAAAAGCCCTCCTAGCCACGACTGCCACCTGCTCATTGAGCAGGAGTTGCGAGTCCAGGAGGACCCCCAAATTATGCACTGGGTCTATCTGGGGCAAAATAGCTCCGTCCAGCTCCAAAGATGGTAGCTCCTGAGATAACGCAGGGCCACTCAGTCTTGCCGGGATTCAGTTGTAGCCTGTTATCCCCCATCCAGACCCTCACAGCCTCCAGACACCTGGTTAGTACATCAACTGCATCGCTTGGATCACCACGGGCTGAGATGTATACCTAAGTATCACCTGCATATTGATGATACCTCCCCCTGTGGGAATGGATGATCTCACCCAGAGGCTTCATGTAGATATTAAATAGGAGAGGTGAGAGCACCCAGCCCTGAGGCACCCCACATTAGAAGAGCCTAGGGCTGGACCTCCCATCCTCCAACCACACTGACTGGGTCTGGCCCTTCAGAAATGAGTAAAACCAGGACCACACAGTGCCCTGGATCACCAATCTTTGGAGCCATTCCAGAAGGATACCGTGGTTGAGGGTATCAAAAGCCGCTGAGAAGTTTTGGCAGCTTCTCCCAAAGTACTTTCGACTTTCTCCCATGGAACGGAGTGGAACCTGGTGAGAGGAAGCAAAGGGGAATCTTCTGAGGAGTCGCTTCCCTTTAAAACATGGGCTTTGAGCAGAAGCACGCTCCTGCCTGTCCCGATAAATTCATTCCCCAGCATGGGGCTGGACAGGGCTGGTGGGGCTGGTAGTGATCTGGATATTCTCTAGATACCAACGGCAAAGGCTGCTTATCAATTAAGAAAAGACTAGGACTCTAGGAGAGTTTTGTTGTTGTTGTTGTTGTTGTTCAGTCACACAGTCGATTCCGACCCTTTGCGACCCCATGGACCATTTTCCTCCAGGCGCCTCTGTCCTCCATCACCCCCCTCAGCCCTCCCAGTTCTGTGCCCATTGTGTCTACGATACCATCTAGCCATCTCATCTTTGGCCACCCCCTTCTTCTTTTGCCCTCTATCTTTCCCAGCATCAATGCCTTCTCAAGTGAATCCTCCCTTCTCATTTGATGTCCAAAGTACTTTAGCGTCATCTTTACTATTTGACCTTCCAATGAGCAGTCAGGGTTGATTTCTTCTAAGATGGACCTATTTGTTCTCCTCGCTGTCCAGGGGACTCTCAAAACTCTCCTCCAACACCACATCTCAAAGGCATCTATTCTTCTGCGTTCAGCCTTCCTAATGGTCCAGCTCTCGTATCCATACATTACCATACAGGAGAGTTAGAGGTCTGTTATCCAGAATATGTAGAATCAGAAGTCTGAGATGGTTTTTATGGGATATCTCACCTATTGCCAAAAATCCCTTCACAGCTCTCGGCTTGCCGATTTGCTTTTGATTTCAGGCCTGCATTTTCTCTGTGACGCTCGAGTGCATGCGCTGCGTGCTAATGAAAATTGCAAAAATGTGTCCCGCTTCCCAAAGGCAGCCCAGTCCAAAGTGATTTTGGCTTCTATGCTCTAAACAAGACACTGATTAGCTAGTAATCAGCCAGTGATTAGCAGAGACAGCTGGGTCACTTGGAGTTCAGCCGGCACTGTTGTTTGCTTCAAGGCAATGGAATGCTATTGCCCCGACCAGACTAACTGATACGATTGCTCACTGTAGACACAAAACTCAGTGAAGCTTGTTTTGTGAAAGCACTTTGTATCCTAGAAAGAAAAATAATAATCTTAAAAGTACCTTTAAAAGTTTGTGCCACCCTTTGGAAAAGTGATGCTGCAATGCATCCATTCCCAGGAAGCTTTATCGCACTCAACATCAATTTTATTTCAAGATAGGTAAAGGTCTCACTTGCTTGAAAGCCAGTCGTATACGATGTTCCCAGCATCCACAGGTGACAGTGTATAGGTAAAGGTAAAGGTTGCCCTTGCTCAAAAGCCTGTCGTATCCAACTCTAGGGTTCAGTGCTCCTCTCTGTTTCAAACCCAAAGAGCCAGCGCTGTCTGCTTCTGCAGACATTTGCGTGGTCATGTGGCAGGCGTGACTAGACACCGGAGCGCACGGGACCCTGTTTACCTTCCCACCGAAGTGGTCCCTACTTACCTACTTGCAACGTCTTGCTTTCGAATTGCTAGGTTGGCAGGAGCTGGGACAGAGATAGAAGCTCACTCTGTCATGCAGCACTCGGGTCTTGATGTGTTCAGCCTACCCTCATCAAGTTCAGCATCGTAACCACTAAGATGCATACAAGTGGGATGGCTGTTAAAATGTTATCTAAGAAATCCAATACAGTGGGACCTCGGTTAACAAATGGCTCGGTTAACATAAAAATAGCGTAACGAAAGGAGATCAGTAGAAAATAGCGGTTCGGTTTATGGATTTCCCCCCAGAATGGATTAATTGGTTTTCAATGCTTTTCTATGGGAAACCACATTTCAGTTAAAGTATTTTGGTTTTCAATGCATTCCTATGGGAAATTACATTCAGTGCATTCCTATGGGAAATTCAGTTAAAGTAATTTTCGCTGTAAGAAACACATTAATTACGTTAACCAACGTTCCACTGTACATTAAAAAAAAGTTGCACCTACTTTATTATAAATATCTGGAACCAGGTTTACAGTGACGTACAGATCCATTTGACTTTGTCGTGAATGAAATTGTCCCCATTGTTCTGGAGGGAAGGTGACACCCTTCTACTGCAGGATGCAATAGTGACATCTCCTGCTGAAGAAGAAAGAAGGAGGAGAGGCAGCAGGGCAATTCTGCTTGACTGACAGGGTGCTGGTATTTTTTAAAAGTACCTGTATATCTAGACCAGGAGTTCTCAACACTTTTAAGCCAGTGGCCGGGTGACGCTCCCTCAGACAGCTTTGGAGGCCAGATGGCCATTTTGCCCTTCCTCCACCACATGGCACTTTCTGGTGTGATGGAGGTAGTGGTGGTGGGGGCACATGCAGGGCCGTAATCAGAAATTTCTGTGTCTCATACCAAACAATCTTATTGCCCCCACCCACCCACCCACACACATACTTATGGCTGGAGGCTCCAGGGCCCCTGTCAGCTTCTGGCCCTGTACGACAGTACTGGTAGTACTGCCCTGATGGTGGCCCTAACCACATGAAATGGTGCCATGGGCCACATCTGGCCTGTGGGCCACAGGTTGAGAATCCCTGATCTAGACAGTTGGATCTTTTGAGCTTTGGGGATCCCTCTGGACTCTGTGCCTTCACATTTTGAGATGCTGGAGTGCCATGACCTCCCCTGAGTCCTTCTTTTAAACTTCGTAAACTTATTATAGCAATCCCTATACACTGAAATTGATGACTGGAAGGGTCGGCAGGTTAGCAGTTCAAGACCCGAGTGCTGCAAGACAGAGTGATCTCCAGTCTCTGTCCTAGCTCCTGACAACCTATCAGTTTGAAAGCAAGAAGTTGCAAGTAGATAAATAGGTGCCACTTTGGTGGAAGGTAACAGCATTCTGTGCACTACGGTGCCTAGGCATGCCTGCCACATGTCCACGGAAACATCTGCAACAGACAGCGCTGGCTCTTTGGCTTTAAACAGAGATAAGCACTGAACCCTAGAGTTGGATATGACAGGCTTTTGAGCAAGGGCAACCTTTACCTTTACCTATACAGTCACCTGTGGATGCTGGGAACATCGTATAAAAGAGGCTTGCAGCCATCAAAGCCTGCTTCTGAGCTAAACATCAATGAATTTGATCCACGAAAGCTCACATTTAAATACAGGAGTTAGTTTTTACGATACCACGACCTTTTTTGTCTTTGCTTTGCTTACTCTCTGATATGCATGCACAGATTAACATGGCTACCACTTCAAACATATCCATAACCTTCTAGAATCAAATAAAAATGATTTGTCCTCAGTCTTAAGTCATACATTTTGCAAGTACACAATTTTGAGCCAATTATTCTTGCTTTTAAAAAGTTCTTCTTTTTTTATAAAAAAAAAACTGACCACATGCTATTTTAAGCAAGATAATCCATGTTTTTAAGGTGCATCAGATACTCCACCTGAAACAGGAAAAGAGGAAATCCAATAGCTGATAAATATATATTGTCAGGATACACAAATCTTTGTAGGAAGTGCATCATGTAACTGTGTCTCAGAACCTCGTGACTTTATAAAGTTGGCAGTTTATATAAGAATTACAGAGTTCAGGACTATAATTCTTGAATAAATTGCCAAGGACTCAGTTTCTGTGTTTCTGTGGAACTGGACACTAGGAGACAGATGCTAAAGTTCTTGTGACTGAATAGCATGGACGAATACAGGAGAGGTGGATGGATGTCCTAGATATAAAGAGTTCTTAAAACAAGAAATTTTAATCTCCTCCTCCTCCTCCTTTCTTCTTCTTCTGCTGTATCTGAATCTGAATATTGGCGATCATCATGGCAATCAGCCATGAAGACTGTCCTGAGAATATAATGCAGTGGCCTATCATCTGCCTTCCGCATCACAGCATGACACCCATAGTATCCAGTGCCGGATCAGCCATATAGCAGGAGTAGCAAATGCTATGGGCTCCGTGTCTCTGGGCCCCCCCGGCCCACACGCTTGGTTAGAATGAAAATCCAAATTTAAATATTCCGTCCATTCGCGTGGATATTTAAAAAAATGTTCACTCTGAGAGACTCCCCGATGCCTCATTGGAGTATTCAATGTGTGCCAAAGAGTATAGATGTATGTGCAGGTGGAGCCATTTTTGTGTGCATACGCATCTTATGCACTACTCCATGTTTTATTTTATAGGTATCCTAAATCTAAGCAAAGGCCTCTTGACACGATTTGCGACAGGCCTTGCACTGGCTTAATCCAGCACTGATAGTACCATTGATCCAGTTCCACAAGTCACTTTCTGGACTTGAGACCTTAAGGCACACAAAGTCCTCCTCAGCCCCAGGCCAGGATTGATGAAGCTGCTGCCCTCGATCAAGATTGATTCAAGTGGGATTTAATCTACTTGGGGACCATCACCTTTTGCTGTGGACATCGGCACCCAAGGCCATTCATCCTCAGGATTGTCAGGTTAGTTAACTGACACCTCAAGGCTGCCATCAAGGGGGGGACAAGGGGGACTGCCATCCTGTGCCCGGAGCTTGCAGGGGCCCAACGGCGCTAAGTTAATTTAATTTTTTTTAAAAAAAACAATTTATTTTATTTATTTTTTACTTTTTTATGCATGGTGCCTGGCACCACTGCACATGCCATGCCACCACCAGAGGGCTCTGCCTCCACCCAGAGTGGTGTGGGTGTGGCTAGGGGGAACTTGTTAGGGTGCGCACTTCTTTAGGATCTGTCTGTACTTCCATTCTGTGTGTGGCCTTTGGCAATTGCTCCCACACGTGCTGCCTCGCTCACCCAGGGCCGAAGCCCAAAGGTTCCTGGAGGAAGCAGCCCCGGTGTGCGGTCTCTTCTGGACCGGGCCTGGTGTGCATTGTGGGCTAAAGCCTTGACCATGAGGTGCGCTGTGCCAGGCTTGGTCTGGAAGAGACCACGCACACCGGGGCTGCTTCCTCCAGGAACCTTCGGACAGAAGTCTGCAATCAGATTAACATGGTCACAGTGGCCTAGTGATTTGGGAAGCTGTAGCTCAAAAATAGCCATGTTCCCAAGCTCTGAGATGTCACCACCTTGACTAAGATTGTTGAGCAAGGACACCATCTCACAACTGTCCAATGCCAAACTTCTGATCTGCTGGGCTACTCACAGGATCCCACATGATGTGGCTACACCTCAACATCGCAAGTGAGGGTTGCAGTCCAAGAAGGCATGGAAGCCCAGATTTAAGCAGCACCATCAGAGGATGAGAATGTTAGTCCCAAATGCTTTTTTGATGTACTAATAGTAATTTTGTGTCAGAAATTATTCTGGGTTGAAAGGATTTTTGCGAGAGAAACTTTGCTCAGGAAACGCCCAAATAAGGTTCCTTTCATGTCCCCAAGAGCTGGGACAGACAGGTGCTCAATCCATCATGCAGTACCTGGGTCTCAAACTGCCAACTTGCCAGCCTTCCAGCTAACAAGGTGAGCTTCTTAACCACCAAGCCACCGCAGCCCCTGTTTTGATGTTCTGACCCAAGAAGATCTATTTGCACTTTGTGATTTACAAAAGGATCTGAAACCTCTACTTTTGGGAAGAGATTATTTTAACAGAATGCTCTGATTTCTCTTTGGAGCATATAAGTCTTTCACCTTTTAACAGAATGAAGTGAGTTGGTGCTGGAGAAGCAATTGCAATGGCAATCACTGTACAGAAGATCATGACATAATGGAATTTAGTGTGTAAACTTCTTTAGCTACCATATTCTTTCCGGATATTGGCCATCATCATGGCAATAGTCTCCCTTTTCTTAACTTCTTGAAACAGTTCTTCCAAGGACATGCCACACCAGTCCCTCAGGTTCTTCAGCCATGAAGTTCATCTACGTCCAGGGCTTCTCTTCCCAGGGATATTTCCTTGCAGAGCAAGTTGGAGTATTCTATACTTTATGTTGTTCCTCATGATATGGCCAAGATATTGGAGCTTTCTTTGCTTAATAGTCTTAAACAGTTCTTTATCCATCTGGCGCAACACTTCTACATTAGTCACATGGTCAACCCATGATATCCTCAGCTGTCATCTGTAGATCCACATTTCCAAAGCTTTGATTCCCTTTCCAGATCCTTTAGTCCAGGATTTCTCAACATTTTAAAACCAGGGGTCGGGTTATGCTCCCTAAGTCATCTTCGGGGGCCGGATGGCCCTTTTGCCGTTCCTCCATCACATGGCACTTCTGGGTGTGGTAGAGGTGATGGTGGGCTGGATGAAATGGCTTCAGGGGCTGCATCCGGCCTACGGGCCACATGTTGAAAATCCTTGCTTTAGTCAATGTCCAAGCTTCGACTCCATATAGCAACATTGGGAATATGTAACATCTCTCTATTTGGATCTTTGTAGCAAGAGTTAGATCTCTACTGCATAACAAATGTCACATTTTTATGACGATGGATCTCACTTTTTCTATTCATATTTTAATCTCTGTCTCGGGTTGTGTAATGTGTAATGTATGAACTCACATTAGAAAATATCTTTGCCTTTTTTGGTAGAGAAAATACACATTTAGATTGGACAAGCCGTTAACAACAGAAACTATTTTAAATTGAAATAATGAAGCCTTCATCATGAAGCTTGAGAGAAACCAGGTCAACATATGGTTGCAAGGTGTAATTACAAGCCGGCTTGAAAGTAAGCAACGTGTCTTTATTACTTTCAGAAAACTATTTAAGGGAAGGACATTGTTCTAATTTCAGTCAAGTTGGGTGTGAAATCAACAGGCTCACAGCAGGAACAAGCCTCAGGCCTGAATCCAGAAAAAGTTGTCAGGGTTGCATTTAGCACACTGTTGATGCGTGATAACCGTCTCCAAAATCTGTCACTGTTCAGAAACATGCAAAATACCCAGAATTATATGAGGGAAGAAAAGAAATGCTATAAATGTTTTATGGATGTCTGTAGGATGCCCTGATGACTCATGGTAACTCTTGGCATGATTTTTTAAATCCCAGAAGACACTCAGTCCATCTGTATGGGACACACCCTGATCAAAATTAGAAGGAAATGAACTTGTGAAATGTAGGCTGTCACAAAGCAGAACATTTTGTGAAATGAAATTTGTCCATTTCTTGCTGTGGATGAAAACTGGAGGAGAAATAGATGCCATCCTGAATATACAAGTACTGTATATATTCGAATATAAGCAATCCTGAATATTAGTCGAGGTACCTAATTTGGATCTCTAAAACTAGGAAAATAGATTTTTGGGTATATACTCGAGTATATATGGTAGATTTCTTAACAATTAGATTTCCAAGAAACTGATTTAATGAAGGCCCCAGGCTTCCCTTACCCCTACAAGATGTTGTGAAAGCGCTAGGGATAAGTCTTATATATATATAGTTTTCAGACCAATTACAGTAGCCATCAGGCATGTACACCAGTGCCTTTTCACACCTACTTAGTGTAGAGTTAGTTTGGGGAGCATGGGTATTTATCACTGATAGCCATGTCATCACTGACAGCCAGGCCTCATTCCAAGTAGAGAGTTAAAAAATCCAGACAGCTAGATCAGTACATACCAGGAAAAAATGATGAACTGGTTCTACAATTAAAGAATAAATAATGATCTTAGGTGAGATGAAAGAAACAGTTTTTTAAAATTAATGAAATCACTATTACAGAGAAGAAAATACTGTTTCTTAGAGAATGTGTGGTGCCTTTTCAGAGCAAATTCCTGTATAAAAAGCATGTTACATACTAATCACATTGGGTCTCTCTGACTTCACGGGCTCCAGAATTTGACTCTGCTTAAAGAATTTGTGGTTTATTATGTAAAGTCTATCATGGCTGGTTTATAATTACTTCTGAAGAAAATTGCAGGGCAATTTGAACAACAGCAGCACTCAAAGATGTACATTATTAAGGAAGATTAAGGAATTTCTCCCAGGAAAAGAGACTTCAGAGTGACCTAATTGGAGTTTTTAACATTCTCAGGGGAACTAACAGAAATTGGTTCATGCAAATTCTTCACCCTTTCAAAAGAATATGAGTGCTAGTGAACATTATCTATAAATAATAATTATAATAAAAATATAAAAAAGTTGAGATCAAAAATAAGTGAGAAGAATAAAACAGAATCAGTTGGATTGGGCAGATTCTTCTGGGTCATTTACTTTATCCTCCTCCCCAGTCACTGCTTTATGCTTCATCTTCTATATATATAAAGCAGAGGTGTCCTCCTGTGGGTCCTGAATAGAAATCCACACCCCTGGAGCAATCTTGCTGTAACTTTACACATACATACCTTGGGCTTGTGAGATGGTCACTGTCAGGGTCACGAGTCCCATGGGGGGCATGGGCCCCACATATTGGGAAAAACAGCAGAGACTACACCTCCCAAGGTGCCTTACGTCAGTATAGTGTGGCACAACACTTGAGGGAAGCGGCGTGAGTGTGTGTGTGTGCGGGGGGAGGGGGCTAGTTGCTGAGGGAAATGGTGGGGCCTCTGCTTCTGCGGCTGAGCATGGGTTGGGAGAGCAGGGCACAATGGCCTGGATGACCACCTCTATGGCCACCTGCCAAATCCCTGCACCGATGACAGTGGAGGCTGCATCACAAGAACAGACAGTGTCAGCAGCAGCGGCCAACCCCTTGGCAGGGATGGCATGAGGGCACACCAGGCCTGGCCCCATGCCGCAACAACAGGGGCCCTCAGCAATGCCAACACCCCAGGTCCGGGGTGTCCCCTGCCACAGATGGGCCACGGGAGGCAATCAGGGCCCCCGGACCATGCCCAGGGGGCCTCAGTGGAAGACCTGGGTGTGGAGCCAGCGGCACAGACAGCCCCATGGTAATCAGGTATGTGGACCAGGTAAATGGTCCTCCGCCATGCCATCTAACAAATGGAGCAGCTGATGGCAGTGCCCCTTTGCCCGGCGCATTCCGGAGGCAGCTGGCCTGGCCAGTTGATGTGCCTCCTCCGACAGGCAGCTGCCATACAGGCAAAGCCGGGTATCCAGCTAGTTTTAAATATTTGTTGATTCATTTTCTTTTTCAAGTTGGCAACATTGGAAACTGTCTTTGATTTTATATTACACCCCCCACTCTGCTCTGACCCACTCACTATTCATCGTGTTTACTGAAAGTCTAAACAAGAAATGTAGGCTATATTGGTATATACCATTTATTCATTGAAATCACACTGCTTCAGTAGTAGGATCAAAATTAGGTTGAAAAAGTATCTTACAGTGGTACCCCACATAATGAAGCATTTTGAGCTATTGGTGATCCACCACATAATGGGGTATCGTCAATAGTGATTCACATAACCAAAAAATTCATATAACAAAGCGCTCCGTGGAATGGAGCTTTTTCACTATACAGGGTTCTACTGTATTTGTAAACTCTAATCAAGGCATTTTCTATGTAACTTGTTGATAAAGAGAGACATAGAGGCAGCTTTCTAAATTTGAACTAGAGTTCGTTGGACTTTATATAATGCAGGAAAACTACAGGCAAATGGAAAAAGAAGTACCGTATATACTTGACTTTAAGTCATCCCGAACATAAGTCAAGGTACCTAATTTGGACCTCTAAAACTAGCAACATAGAGTAGCATGAATATAAGTCGGGGTGGAAAATGCAGCAGCTGCATTTTAAAATAACTGAAAATATGATAAAATTAATTAATTTAGATATTTGTGTGGGTATGTTTTTGAGTTTTATGGTAGTGTTAGTGATTTATTTTACTGTATGTTCAAATTTACACCACTGTGGTTTTGGGACCCTCGGGGTTGTTGGCCTGAGTATAAGTCAAGTCGCCTTTTTGGACCTCATTTTCAGGGCTAAAAACTAGACTTATACTCAAATATATACAGTAACTTGCAGTTGCTTGGTTCCATATTTCTTGTGATTTGTGACTTGATTTATTACAACTGTGAGATGACCAAACAACCCCTGTGCTGAACTCCTTTGAATCCCTTTGAAGATGGGTGTGGATATTTGGTCTGATGATGATCTCAAAATAGTTTTAGCTGCTTGGGAGGTCTCCTAGTCCAGTGATGGCTAACCTTGGCACTCCAGGAAGCCCAAGTCAGTACTCCTGCTTGATCAGGGCTTCTGGGAATTGAAGTTCAAGAATATCTGGAGTGCCAAGGTTAGCCATCACTGCCCTAGTCCAAACTGCAAGCATGGGAGATATGTAGTTTTCTAGATAATGTTGGACTACAACTCCCATCAGTCTCAGCCATCATAAGCAAAGGATAAAGGATCTTGGGAGCATGTTCCCCAGCCAAGCATATTAAGTATGAATAACCTTCTTGTTATCTTCACCAGGGGAGAAAAGGTAGAGAAATTGGGAGGGACCAGAAGGACATACCCTATGGCAGTGATGGCCAACCTTGGCACTCCAGGTGTTCTTGGACTTCAATTCCCAGAAGCCCTGATCAGCAGGAGTGCTGTCTTGGGCTTCTGGTAACTGAAGTCCAAGAACACCTGGAGTGCCAAGGTTTGCCATCACTTCCCTAAGGTAAAGGACTCTGAATCAGGCCAATGGCTGAACAGGGGGGATCTCAGGCAGAAGACAGTAAGTCATAATTCAAGAGCACTCAGTAGTATCAGAGCACTTATCTGTTACCTGCTGCTTCTTTGAAGCATCGTTTATTGAACACAGCCCTGAATTCTTAGATTCTGTTCAGGGGTTTGGACGTGACCAAAAAATGCATGCTACTCCTGGGAACTCGTCTGCTCTGAATTTTTCTACAACAGTAAAGAGGACATGTAATCCCATTTTACTTTGGAATCAATGTGCAACATAATCCGAAGGGCCACAAGTTGTCCACAATTGTCTTCTAATGTAACATCCCAAACAGTTACCTGTCATTAGTTTCTGCTATTAGAGACCAGTTCCCTGCTACTATATGATGCAGTTAATCTCTCTTCTAGTGCAGCTCCAGAAAATATGGGAACTGCTCCGGACCAGGTGTGCATGAGCAGCAAAAAACTCCTTTGCACATGCGCAGAACTCCTTTGCGCATGCACGCATGCGCAGTAACCCCTTTACTGGCAGTCCAAAATATGGGATGGCCACAGGAACAATCGTTGAAGAAGGGTGAAATATGGGATTTCCCGGCCAATCCGGGATACTTGACAAGTATGCTTCTAGGTCAGCTACCTGCTTACTAGTTCATTCAAATAAACTAAATAGGGCCCTGAACCTATCCAGAACAGAAGCAAAACCCATGCCTCTACCTCTGGAGAAAGGCGAGAAAGTTCAACTTTATAGAGGAACATACAACACAGGAAGTCCCTGTGTCTTGCACTTCCTGTTTCTACACAGTACACAATGCCTGCAGCACTCTAGGATTCAAAGTCTTTTAATTGGGCTATTTAAGGATCTAGATATGAGGCAGGCAGTTGCTCAGATACAGTAAAATTATGGCAATTAACATGAAATGATAATAGGGTACAAAGGTGGAGCAACCAAAACTGTTTGTTTGCTTTGATCCAAAAAGTTCTGCACCACCCAGGGCCAATTTGCTTTAGCTGAATGTAATACTGCACAACAGATCTTAAACAAAGGTGAAACTAAACAGAATGAGGAAGCATGGGGAGAGCTCAGCATACAGCCCCAATGTATGAGATTAGTTGGGATATTTAGTGTCGCCTTCTAAACATGTTGGCAATGCGCTCTACATGGGGCTGCCCTTGACGACCATTCGGAGGCTACAGCTGGTCCAGAATGCGGCAGCCTGGGTGGTGATAGGGTGTGGACATTATACTCATGCCTCACCACTGCTTTGGGAGCTGCACTGGTTACCAGTTTGCCTCCAGGTGCAATTCAAGGTGCTGGTTTTGACCTTTAAAGCCCTACATGACAGTGAGCCAGGATACCTAAGAGACCGCATCGCCCTAAGGACATCTGTTCGTCCAACCAGGGCAGACCGGAGGGGCTCTCTAATTGTTCCATCTGCCAGAGGGGCTCACCTCTCCAGCACAAGGAGGAAGACCTTCTCCGTGTCCGCACCGGCACTCTGGAACCGCTTACCAACAGAGCTACGTCTCCAGAAGAGATGTAAAGAAAAGAACTTAAAACCTGGCTGGCAGGCCAAGTATGGGGTGCATATGGAAGGGTGCCTTCCATTGGGTAGCTGGTATAATGAAATTCTGGCCCCCTCGGTCCCTGCACCCTTTTTAGCGGGAGGGTAGTTTTAAGCAGTTTTTAATCATGTTTTTATTATGACTGTGAACCGCCCTGAGTTGGCCTTGGCCAAATGGGTGGTATATAAATAAATAAATAAATAAATAAATAAATAAATAAATAAATAAATAAATAAATAAATAAATAAATAAATAAATGTCTTTAGTTTATGGATTTTATCATGTAAGACCATAATGGACAGTACAGAGGTGTTTGTGAAACTCTCAGAATCACAGTCCCACAGGCCCTGATAAATAATTTGGGACTTTTCTTCTTCTTCCGTGTCCTGATCAAACCCTGGACTGCCAAAATGAAACCACTTTCTTTGCTTCATTGTTGCCCAAACCCAAGTCCTCATCAGTGCATGCCTCTGGCAGCATGTAACATAAGTAACATTTATCCACCCAAAACTTCACAGGAAAAAATGTGAAATTCTGGTGAGAGAACCGCAAAATAGCTCACAATCCAGAACTAGCAGTAAATTCTGTCATATTAGACTTGAATATCAACAGACTCTGCTCAAGACATCCACCTTTAGCCATCACCACTATGGAAGGCAATCTGCAGGACACACGGAGAAGATAATGTTTGGGAAAAGCACCGTACCAGAATTTTCAATGTGTAACTGAAACACCACCCAGTTTTGATCAACCTCACAAGAAATGGGCTAGCCTTAATAGAATATGTACAGGGCATGGTAGATGTGTGACTTTTTGCATAAATGGAGGAAACTACCATCACCAGCATGTGAGTGTGGGGCACCGCAACAGACTGTGCAACATATTATAGAACTATGTAGCCTTAGATCATATGAGGGCAATAGCGAAGATTTTCTAAGGGCAACTCGTGGTGCAATCGAATATATAAATGGTTTTGTTGTTTGTTTATAAATTAATGTTTAGTTTTATACAGTTTATATATATACTGTATTCTTTTTGTTATATGTTGACTCAAAGTATACAAGTGCCTTACGCTAAATAAATAAATCTGGCAGCAATCAGCAGACTAGTAAATGAGCTGTGTTCTGTATCTCTCCACATTCACACTGCGTGTTATTGTCCACCATCAGTCCCCACTTGAGCATGTTGGTCTTGCATTTAGGGACTTCAACCCTCAGCCTACTCAGGGTCCTCCAAGTGACGTAGAGAAGGTTGAGATCCTCAGCTATATTCTCTTTAATTTTGGAGTGATAGTTTCTCATCTCTGGTAGAGATAATTTTGGAATTCAATTGTTATAAATTCAGGAGCAAACAAATCTGATCCGTGTTTCCAGAAACACTTGGTGAATTAATCCTTTGATTTTTCACTTGTCAGAATATTGTGCTACACTTCTCAGTTGTTAAGAGAAAGAAATGCCACCATTCATACAAAAAATGTTGATTTTAGTGGATACAATACAATTTGTGACACCCACTTTGAGCAATAAGTATTATAACATGTATTTTGTGCCTATTCAGAAACACACACTCAATCATGAATTCGAGGGCAGATTACTTTACAAAAGTAAGGATGCTGAACAGACTTATGAATTAAAGCATTGACATGAGATAGAAAGAAACTGACCTATCCATCCCTATCATGTGCAAGAAAGAGCCTCCTCGAAGATTGTGGTATTTTTTTGAACCACAATTGGGCGTACCCTAGTAATGGCAACCTTGTATTGCTAGCTAATCTTTCTCACACTGGGTCAGGCAAAAGAAACTGCAGAATGAACTCGCAAAAAGGTGCCGTCATTTTGGCATTTCTCAGGGGGGGGGGAAGATGTGCAAGATGAGAAGGGTGAGGGAAAACCCAATAAACATCAAGATGAAGTCACCAGATGTCTATTTTTAAGAGAAGAAAAATACCATTTTGCTAATCTTTTGAAAACAATGTTTGCACTTTTAACAGGATGGAGGTTGGTGAAGCTACAAGACCCCTCTCAAACCTACCTTCTAAGCAAAGATGTTTCTTGTCTTGATTGGCTCAGCATAAGGTCTTTTTCACATTGTGAAATACAGGATGAACTAGTAAGACATACATGGCTCTTAAATTCCAAGTGTCTCCAAGAGAAATTCTTCAACCCTTAAGATTTATTTTACTTTTCACTTCTTATGTTCATCATCATGAATATCCACAACAATTGACAGGTAAGAAACATAACTATAACTATGAGTGAAAAAAAAAGAATTAGTGAATCAATTAATTTTTTTAAAGGCCAATGTAGAAGATATTATGCATTGGCTTAGTGATTAAGATGCTGAACTTGATGACTGGAAGGTTGTCAGGTCAGCAGTTCAAGACTCTAGTGCTGTACAACAGAGTGAGCTCCCACGTCTGTCTCAGCTCCTGCCAACCTAGCAGTTCGAAAGCAAGAAATTGCAAGTAGATAAATAGGTAAATGGGAAAGCAGTACCGTAAGTGCATTGAGCAGGGGGTTGGACCGGATGGCCTAAAAGGCCCCTTCCAAATCAGTTATTCTATGATTTTAAGTCATTTTAACAGCCTAAAATAATGTTTGTTTTTAAGTTCTCCATTGGTGAGCTTGATGACACAGCAACAGACATAAGCCCTTTATCCATAAAATCATCTGTAATACATGGTTCCCATTTGAACCAATTATTACAGTCTTTCCATCTCTTCTCATAGCATCTGATCTCCTTCAAGGCACAAACAGATTGAGAAAGTTATCCAACCGAGGATCATTGTGGGGCGGAAGAGTCGGTGAAATGAAGTGGAGATTGTGGGCAGAAGGCAGAGCAGCTAAGAATTTAAGGCGAGGAAAAGATAAAGACAGGAAAAGAGAAGCTACTGTAGCTTTCCTGTGCAGTCTTCTATTAATGTGGACAAATCAGAAGCCACGTTTTAAAGAAAGTATAAATCAGAACTGTAGCATTTGATCCATTTAGGCCAGGGGTGTAAATATGTCCGCAGCTGTCATAAATGCATTTACGGTAGTTGTAAACACATCCACAGCCACTGTAAATGCATCCGCAGGCACTTCTGGTGGTGGTGGTGGTGGTGGTGGTTGAAGCGAGGTCAGGGGCCTGGTGATTTTGCACCGTGGTCTGTAGGTTGCCGATCCCTGCCTTAATGCACCTTCCCTGTATGCATCTTTCGAATCGGCAGAAACTTCATTCAACATCCTCTCATTATTGCTACAAACATGTTTACCGAAAGACCTTTTTAACCTCTTTTACCATTTGTTTTGTTTGCAGAAATCCTCTTCCTCCATCCTCCCACAAACGATGTAATTTATCCACATCACTTCACAGGTAGAGAGTCTGACTTCCAGTCATCAAAATCCTTGTTCTCTGATCCAAAGCATTCAACTCAGCCACCATTCAATCTTCAATACCAGCACTATATCTCATCACTGGTACCATCCACATATTTGATGCTTTTATTATATTTCCGACATTCAATTTTGACTTCAGGACTTTTTTACCCTCTTTAAATGCTCTCTGTTATATTTCTTTTTCATTATTGCCTGGTTTAAATCAGGGTTTCCCAACCTTTTCAAGCCAGGGACTGGGTCATGCTCTCTCAGTCAGCTTCGAGTGCTGGATGGCCATTTTGCCCTGCCTGAATGATGAGGGTCACCATTTTGTTTCTTGAATGCCCTTGGAGGGGTGGAGGACATGTGAAATGGCACCTTGGGCCTAAGGTTGGGAACCCCTGGTTTAAATCATTTACTTGTAAAATTCCAAAATACTGTACCTATAGTTTTCCTCAAATCTAAGATTCTGTATGGTTCTTTCCTCTGCCAGCTGTATTTCTTCCTATTTTTCTTTTCTTACTGATAAAATTGGACACTTTTTTCATTCCAAATCTATCGCAATATCATTGCTGAATATTTGGACTGTGTGCATGTTATGTATGATAACTTATGTTGGTGCTTTGTTGAACATTCAAATAAACCGCACAAACTACTGTCAAACAGCCACGCTGTTTGACAGCCGCGAAATCTCGGAAACTCGCGTAGTCTTGCGAGACTTTGATCGCGCAAATTTCAAATGCCGAGAGGCGCGCTCCAGAACTGTCAAATGTATATACTTTGTATCTTGTATTCAAATCACCCAATTATGCTTGTTTCTGCTCAATTGTATCCAGTTTATTGTGTATATAAGTCCCAGTTGTTCCCCTCCAAGTTGTGTTCAGACCCTAGAAATAAAAGAGCTGTATTTCACTTCGCTGATTGTTGTCTTCAGCTTCTGAACACCAAATTGGCAACGAAGGTGGGATGGCATCCTTGCAAGGAAACATCAGTTCCTTCGACGTGGCCCATCCTGAAAGTTGGCACTCTAGGAGCGCCAGTTCCGCCATGCCATGGCGGCCCAGAAGATCATGGATGGGGCTCAGATGCGCTCCTGCTTCCTTCCCAGTGTGGATTTGAGATGCTGGAGCTGGCAATTCACCTCATCCTCCCTCGGGACTGACTGTAACGCCTGCCGCTGCTGCGGCACAGACTATTGTAACGCACAAAGGGGCATTTAAAGTGACCAGGCTACAATTCGGGGTGAATGCAGCCCCTGGAATATTTCAGTTTTTAGTCAAACTTATTTTAAAGGGGTTACCAAGGGTCCTGCCATACTTCAACGATGTCCTGATCACAGCTAAGGACGACGTTGAACTAGCAGCCAGGCTCGATAGAGTGTTGTCATGTTTCAAGCGGGCAGGTCTGTGTCTTCGTAAAGACAAATCTGTATTTAGGGCTAATGAAGTAGAGTTCCTGGGGTACAGGATCACCCCACAGGGCATTATGCCTTCTGACTCAAAGGTATCAGCCATGCGAAATGCACCCAGGCCAACCTGCAAATCAGAATTACAATCATTTTTGGGTTTGCTCAACTTCTATCACACATTCCTCCATCGCAAGGCCTCAGTCGCTGAACTGCTGCACCGTCTCCTCAAAAAGTACACTGTTTGGCACTGGGGCCATTTCCAGGAGAAAGCGTTCCAAGAGCGTAAAAAGTTGTTAACTTCTGATGCAGCGTTAACACATTTTGACCCAAAAAAGCAGGTCGCATTAGTATGCGATGCTTCCCCTGTGGGGGTTGGGGATGTGTTGTGCCATATGTTAGATCATGGGAGGGAAGCCCCCGTAGCCTTCTACTCACGCTCTCTTTCTAAACCTGAAAAAAATATGCTCAAACTGACAGGGAGGCACTGGCTATTGTGGCAGGCACAAAGAAAATTCACTATCACCTCTATGGGAGGCCCTTTACAATCGTGACTGACCACAAGCCCCTCCTTGGCATTTTTGTAAATGGGAAGCCCACACCGCAGATCCTGTTTCCGTGGATGTTGCACTGGGCAATTTTTTAAAATGTGTACAATTTCACTCTGGTACACCGACATGGCAAAGACATCAGCCATGCTGATGCTCTGTTGTGCTCACCCCTACCCAGGGTTGGGGAGCTGGATTGCGAGATCGAACAGGATCACCAAGTCCTAATGATCGAAGCCCTCGACTCGCCTCAGGTTGTCCCATCAGACATAGCCAAAGCCACAGTCAAAGACAAGGTTTTATCAAAAGTGGTTTCTTGGGTACAGAAAGGCTGGCCTGTTTCTCCTCCAGCTGAAGAGTTTAAAACGTTTCACCAAAAACGGCTAGAGTTGTCCATTGAACGGGGCTGTCTCTTGTGGGGTCAGTGAGTGGTCATTCCTATCACTCTCCATCACAAGGTATTGCAGTTACTTCATACCAGTCATCCTGAAATTGAAAGAAAAATTGGACATAAGAACATAAGAACAGCCTTGCTGGAACAGGCCACAGCCCATCCAGTCCAGCATTCTGTCTCACACAGTGGCTCACCATTTCCTTCAGGGTATTCCCAAGGAGATGCCTTCACCTGCTTAGGATTCCCTGGAAATGGCATTGAGAGATATCCTGCCTATCTCTCCAACCCGGAGGTTGTCCTTAGGTAGCCATAATTATAGCCATTGATAGCCTTGTCCTCCATGAACTTGTCTAATCCTTTCTTAAAGCTGTCAAGACTGACAGCTGTCACCACTTCTTCTGGCAGGGAGTTCCATAGACCAGTAATCCTCTGGGTGAAAAAGTACTTTCTCTTATTTGTTTGAGAACTAGTACCCAAAAGTTTCATGGAGTGTCCCCTAGTTCTAGTGTTGTGCGATAGGGAAAACAGTTTTTCCTTATCCACTTTGTCCACACCGTGCATGATTTTATAAACTTCAATCAGGTCACCTCTTAGACGCCGTCGTTCAAGAGTGAAAAGGCCCAACCGTTGCAGCCTCAGATGGTAAGGAAGGTGTTCCAGTCCCCTAATCATTCTGGTTGCCCTCCTCTGTACTTTCTCCAACTCCATAATATCCTTCTGGAGGTATGGCGACCAGAACTGTACACAGTATTCCAGATGGGGCCTCACCATAGATTTATAAAGAGGCAAAATGACACTTGCTGACTTATTTTCTATACCCTTCCTAATGATCCCTAACATTGAGTTTGCTTTTTTCACTGCTGAGGCACACTGGGTTGACACCTTCATTGAGCTGTCCACCAGGACACCAAGGTCCCTTTCCTGGTTTGTCGCAGAGAGTTCAGACCCCATCAGTTTATAAATGTAATTGGGGTTTTTTGCCCCAACATGCATCACTCTGCACTTACTGATGTTGAAGCTCATTTGCCACTGTTTTGCCCACTCCCCCAGTGTCAAGAGATCCCTCTGGAGCTCTTCACAATCTCTCACAGTTTTCACTACCCTGTATAATTTAGTATCGTCAGCAAATTTGGCTACCTTGCTTTTTACTCCTACCTCTAGATCATTTATGAAGAGGTTGAAAAGCAGGGGTCCCAGTACTGAACCTTGGGGGACCCCACTCTTTACTTCCCTCCACTTGGAGAAGTGTCCATTTAGTGCTACCCTCTGTTTCCTGTCCCTTAGCCAGTTGCTGATCCAGGACAAGACCTGTCCCTTTATTCCATGACTGGCAAGTTTATTCAAGAGCCTTTGGTGTGGGACCTTGTCAAAAGCCTTCTGAAAGTCCAGATAAACAATGTCAACTGGATCCCCCTTATCCACATGCTTGTTGACACTCTCAAAAAATTCCAACAGATTAGTGAGGCATGATTTGCCCTTGCAAAAGCCATGTTGGCTCTCCTTTAGCAGCGCCTCCTCTTCTATGTACCTATTAATTCTATCTTTTAGGATGGTTTCCATCACTTTACCTGGGACACATGTCAAACTGACAGGCCGGTAATTTCCTGGATCACCCCTGGATCCTTTTTTGAAAATTGGTGTTACATTCGCTACCTTCCAGTCATCAGGCACAAACCCTGATTTGAGGGAAATATTATATATTTTGGCTAGGAGATCAGCAATTTCATCTTTAAGTTCCCTGAGAACTCGTGGATGGATGCCATCTGGTCCTGGTGATTTGTTAGTGTTTAGTTTAACAAGACATGCAAGGACCTCCTCCCTGGTTATTTCTATCTTGCTTAATTCTTCGGTTTCCCTCCCTACGAAGATAGGTTCTGTTTTGGGCATGTGGTCTCTATCTTCTTCAGTGAATACTGAAGCAAAGAATTCATTGAGTCTCTCTGCAATCTCTGTTTCCTCTTTAATAACCCCTTGCCTTCCATTGTCATCTAATGGTCCAATGGCCTTCCTAGTTGGGTTCTTACTTCTAATGTACTTAAAGAAGTCTTTGTTATTCCTCTGAGTATTTTTAGCTATACGCTCCTCAAAGTCTTGCTTTGCTTTCCTGATTGTTGCCTTGCATTTGTTCTGCCAGAATTTATGTTTCTGCCTGCTGTCCTCATTTGGACAAGCCTTCCATCTTCTAAATGAGCTTTTCTTGCTCTTGATCACTTCCCGAACAGCTCCTGTAAGCCACATTGGAGTCCTCTTGGACCTGGCAGTGCCCTTTTTCCTTTTGGGTATGCATTCCAATTGGGCCTCTGTTATTGTTTTTGTAAACAGCCTCCATGCCTCTTGGAGTGTTTGGACTCTCTCAATTTTCCCTTTCAGCTTCTTTTTTACTAGTTTCCTCAACTTTGGGAAATTTCGTTTTTGAAAATTTAAGGTCTCTGTGTTAGATTTGATCAGTGACTTGCGGTCTATGTTCAAGTTAAACATAATTGAGTTGTGGTCACTGTTCCCTATTGGATCAGTCACATTAACATCTTGCACCAGATCCTGAGTATTACTCAGGATCAAGTCAAGGATTCTTGTACCTCTAGTTGGGTCTTCAACTTCAGGAGGAACATATAAGAACAGGGAAGAAAGAAACATTATTTCATATCCAGAAATTGAGAAAAGAACAGATCGGCAAGGACATAGGAAAAGTTTAAAAAGATTTGATATACTTAAAAAGGGAATATTTTGAATATAGCAACAAGAATTCAAAATTATTAGCTAGAAAAGAGTGTTAGAAGAGAAATTGGCGTTTTAATAAACCAACAAGGAGTGAGATGTAACAAAACAAAGGAGAAGGAGGAAATAATAAAAGGTTTTTATCAAGATTTATATTCTAAAAAAAATATAAGAGTAGGAAAATTAAGGGATTATTTGGATAAATGGAAGGGAATCAGAATAAAGGAGGAGCATAAAGATAGAATGGAAACACCAATAACAGAAAAAGAGATAAGAGGGATGATACAGAGATTGAAAAGTGGTAAGGCGCCTGGTGAGGATGGATTCTCAGCGGAATTTTATAAACAATTTAAAGAATTGGTAATACCAAGACTCCTGAAGTTGTTTAATTATATATTGGATGGAGGTTTATTACCGACTTCATGGTATAGATCAGTAATTGCTTTGATTCCTAAACCAGGGAAAGATTTGAATAAGATAGAGTCTTATAGGCCAATCTCATTGATTAATCAAGATGCAAAAAAAATTACTGCAATGTTGGCGAATAGACTAAACGAATTCATGAAGGAATATATAAATAAGGATCAGGGTGGTTTTCCGAAGAGTAGATATATGGAAGGGTAATTGATTTGGTGAATATAGCAGAACAAAAAAAGGAAAAGATTGGATTATTATCTTTAGATATTTTTAAAGCCTTTGATTCTTTGCAATGGATTACGATTAAAGAAATTATAAGAAAGTTTGGGTTTGGTATGAAATTTATAAATTTAATTGATCAACTATATCAGAAAGGAATAACTAGCGTAAAAGTGAATGAAACATTTACAGAAGATATAAAATTAGAAGCGGGTACTAGGCAAGGTTGTCCATTGTCGCCTATACTTTTCGTGATGCCCATGGAATTATTAGCAACACTTATAAGAGAAGATAGAAGGATTGAGGGAATAGAAGGAGTAAAAATTAGTTTATATGCTGATGATACTATGGTCATAATGAAAAACCCTGTGAAAACAATGTAACATATCCAGGTACATTTGAGGGAATTTGAGGAAATGATGGGTTTAAAAATGAATTGGGATAAATCTGAAATGATTATTTGTAATGGAAATGAAGAAGATCAAAAAAAGATAAAGGAAAGATATAATATACAAATTAAAGATAGTGTGAAATATTTGGGAATTAATATTGCAAATAAAATAGAAGAACTTAAGAGACTATATTATGATAAACAAAGAATGGAAATAAAGGGGAAAATAAAGCAATATAATAAGTTAAATTTGTCTTGGTTTGGTAGGATAGCTTTGTGTAAGATGAAATTATTGCCAAAGATTAATTTTTTGTTTGATGCTCTACCAATTCACTTAAAAGGAAAAGATATAAAGATTTTTCAGAGCATGATAAATACTTTTTGTAACGGGGGGAAAAGACCGAGAATTACAAAAAGTTTATGGTATATATCGCAAAAAGAAGGTGGAATGGGTATTCCAAATACTAAACACTATTACAAAGCATTTCAGTTAAAACATGTTGTAAAAATTATAACAAAACCTGATGTTATTTGGGACGAGATAGAAATAAAAGAACATATGAACACATGTGGTGGAGTTGTAAAGTGGTTAAGATTTTTTGGAAACCAATTGAGAAAGAAATTTCAGCAATTACTAAAACTGGAGCCAGGTATCGCCTTGCTGACGGGACTGGATGATATAAATATGAGTACAAACAAAAAAGAACTGGTGTCAATAATGTTAACGGCTGCAAGACTGTGTATAGCGAGAAAATGGAAAAGTGATTTAAGGTTAAAAATTGATGAATGGTATAAAGAAATGTGGGAAATTGCATTAAATGATAAATTGACATGTGAATTGAAGGTAAAGAAAGGTATCTTAAAAGAGAACAAATTTTGGGAAATATGGAAACTATTTGTGGAATTTGTCCTTGTGAGTGATAAAGGGGATAAGCCGGTACCTCAACATATGAGTTTCTGGGAAAATTAAATTAGAAATTCGATCCTCATGGTTTGTAAATATCACTGGGTGTTATAATTTGTACTACAACAAATTAATGTAATGTGATTTTCTTTTTTCTGATTTGTAATTTCTTGTATTTGTTGTATTTTTAAAAATATATCATTTGTATTTTTTTGAAAAACTTAATAAAAATATTTTTTTAAAAAAACCAGTCATCCCAGGATCGTTCGCTCGAAAGCCCTTGCCCGTAGTTTTTTTTGGTGGCCCCAACTGGACCAAGATATTGAACAAATGGTCGGCACTTGTGCCAGCTGCCAGTGTTCTCGCCTCAAGCAATCTCACTTTCCCTCTCGGGAATGGGATTCTGCCAGGGGCCCATGGTCCAGGATCCATATTGATTTTGCTAGACTGTTTAGGGGGGCTGTGTTCTTATTGGTGGTGGACTCATACTCTAAGTGGCTCAAAGTAATCCGGGTGTCCAGCACCACTTCATCCACTTGAGAGGGCTGTTTGCTATGTTCGGATTCCCAGATGTTCTGGTGTCCGACAACACATCCACATTCACATCTGCGGAATTCTAATTCTTCATGGAAAGGAATGCTATTAGGCACATCACTGGCACCCCATTCCACCCTGCCACCAATGGCCAGGGGGAGCGGCAGGTGTGCACCACTAAAGATGTGTTGCGGTGCATGGGGGAAGGATATCTGGAACTACAAATCTGCCAATTTCTCCTCACGTACAGGCTCACCCCCCTCGCCTCCTGGCTATATCCTGCTGAGTTGCTCCAGCAAAGGAAGCTAACATCCTTGCTGGACAGGTTGGATCCCTCCAGGGTGGAGGACAAGGGTACAACACCAAAAAGGGTTCTCGGCTGGGGACCCTGTCCATTGCCACAATTATGCAGCTGGTGGTCCTACTTGGGTACCAGGTTTTGTGCTAGACCAAACTGGTCCTGTTTCTTACAGAATCGAAACAGCCAATGGTCTGATCTGGAGACCGCACGCAGACCAGTTGAGACGCCGAGTACTGGACCCTCAGGACAAATGCAGAAATTTAATGTTAAGGTTGGCCCCCACCCATTTAAACCCAGGGGACAGAGGTAATAATCAGCAGCCAGTTAACCTAGACCCAGCAGAGAGTCCCAGGCATTGCTTTGATTTTGGGGAACAGGGAGATTTCACAGAATGCTCCTCCACTCAGGCCGAAGGTACCCCCAGATTGTTTTATCCCAAAACACTGGAATCTCAAGTTAGCAATAAACACTATTCTTTTGAGTCATTCTCCACTCATAGAAAGCAAAGGAGGGACTCTCAGCTATCATTTTCACCATAACACTTAGACTTTAATTTAGAGCGATCCCCTGCTTCTCCCAATGACAAATGGGACTATGATTTAAGTTTTCAGATGTCCTCTCCTAATAGTAAAGCTCTCACTCCAGCCAGATTACCAGACCTAAGGGCCCCTGGGCAGGCCCAACTGAATGTCCGACCCAAAAGGGAAACCTGACCACCATTCTGGTTAAGAGACTTTGTCTATACCTAGGGGGAGGAATGTTATGCATGATAACTTATGTTGGTGCTTTGTTGAACATTCAAATAAACCGCACAAACTACTGTCAAACAGTTTGACAGCCGCGAAATCTCGGAAACTCATGTAGTCTCGTGAGACTTCAAGCGCACAAATTTCAAATGCTGAGATGCACGCTCCAGAACTGTCAAATGTATATACTTTGTATCTTGTATTCAAATCACCCAATTATGTGTGTTCCCGCTCAATTGTATCCAGTTTATTGTGTATATAAGTCCCCATTGTTCCCCTCCAAGTTGTGTTCAGACACCAGAAATAAAAGAGCTGTATTTCACTTCACTGGTTGTTGTCTCCAGTTTCTGAACACCAAAGTGCACAAGTGATCTGATTTCCTGTATTGTTTCTCCAAGGTCATCCATGTACAGCATGTGTGAAGTCCTTCCAGATGTCCTCAGTGTTTGATATTCATGACCCGTTTAATTCAACAGCATCATCAATGGTACCATGGTGATAATAAATCACCTTGAAACAAAGCTCTACTGATTTTGATTTATTTCAAAGTTTCCTAACTTTTTACCATTCCCCTCCTTCTCCTCAGCTGATGTTTCAATATGCTTCTTTGATGTTCTTTTTCTTAAACTAGGGAACTGCAGTGGCTCAAGTCGCTAAGACGCTGACTGGGAAGCAGAAGGTCAGCAGTTCGATTCTCGAGTACTGCAGGATGGAAATGAGCTCCCATCTTCATCCCAGCTCCTGCCAACCTAGCAGTTCGAAAGCAAGAAATTGCAAGTAGATAAATAGGGACCACTTCGGTGGGAAGGTAACAGCGTTCCGTGCGCTCCGGTGTCTAGTCATGCCTGCCACATGACTACGGAAACGTCTGCAGAAGCAGACAGCGCTGGCTCTTCGGCTTAGAAACAGAGATGAGCACTGCACCCTAGAGTCGGATACGACTGGCTTTCGAGCAAGGGAAACCTTTACCTTTACCTTTTCTTAAACTACCCAGCTTTGTTGACTAGATAATCTATATGTTCCTCGACAAACTTGTTTCCTAAATGTTTTCATTCTCAGACAATAGAGATCTGCATCCTTAAGCCTCATATCAATTCTAATACACATGGAACATTCTTACTACTGTGAAAGACATTTATTCTGAACTCCACAGCTGATGATTTACCAAACCTCCAAAATGGCCTCATTGGGTTTCTCCAAGCTTTCTCACCCTAAAATACATTTGTGGAGAAATAAAGCAAAGAAAAGCCAAATAAAAGATTCTGGTTCTCTGTACTTATGTTTGCTTTCCTTACTAATGAAATATCTAAGCTAAATTGAATTTAACTTAACTCGATGACTGTTTAACCTTTGCAGTCATCAGGTTTCTGTAGTTCTTCCAGACTGCTTTTCCCCCTAAAAAAAAGAATAACATCTCTGGCAGTTCACCAGAAATGTTCTGGCATTCTTTTTGTGACTGTGATTTTACACTTCCAGATTCACTAGTGCAATGGTTCAGGGAAAGCATTGCATATACAGCATAGTATATCTCATTTGTAAGAAGACAGATGGAGAAGAACTTATCTGCAGTTGGGATTTGCTCAATCTAATTTATTTCTTGGAGTAAAGTAAAAGATGACTGGGAGCTTAGCATAAGCAAAATTCAACAATTTTGCTGCGTAAAACTATCTCAGTAATTTACTTATTTACCTCTTTATTATAAATATAAATGGATAAGTAAATAAATAGATAAGAAAATATATCAATAAAATTAGGTAAATAAATAAATTACTGCAATTACTGTCATGAACAAAAAGTAATTTTGAGTTTCTTAAGCATTTCATCCTAAACCTCCTCCATCCCTTGGCAGACTAAATATCCCACCAAAAAAGAAAAGAAAGAATGTGAGTTACCTTACAAAGAGAATTAAATTTGAACTCCTCTTTGGAATTAGTTGCAAAAGGAACCTGTGGTCACAGTGGCATAGTGGTTAAGCTGCTGACAATCAGAAGGTTGGCAGGTCAGTAATTTGAGACCTGAGTGCTGTGCGACAGAGTGAGCACCAGTTGTCTGCCCCAGCTCCTGCCAAACTAGCAGTTTGAAAGCAAGAAATTGCAAGTAGATTAATAGGTACTGTTTCTGTGGGGAAGGTAACAATGTTCTACCCATGCCTGTCACATGATCATGGAAATGTGTGCAGATGCAGATAGTACTGGCTCTAAACAGAGATGAGCACCATACCATCAGGCGCAACTGGCTTTCAAGCAAGGAGACATTTGCCTTACCTTTTAGATAATACTAAAAATATATATGAAGAAGTAGCATCAGACTTGACAGCAAAGAACACCCACATCTGTATAAATAAAATTGAGGTCTCGCGCTGTATGTTACTCATACACAGTGCGAGACCTGCACCCCCCACCAAAAGAACACCAGCCCCGCCTACCTTACACCCTAGGTGTGTCCTGCACGGGGTACCGGCAGCGTGCCCCAGGTGACTTCACCCCAAAAAGGGGGCTTGAAGGGGGTGTCCCCAGCTCCCGGGGGGCGCCAGGCTGGATATTCAGGCTTGTGACTGTCCCCTGGAAGCCACAGCCGCTGAGGAGCTGGATGCTGCCACCATGCTGAGGATGGAGCATGCCACCATGCCGAGGAGGAGAGGAGATGGGAGCCACCGCCAGAGCCACTGAGGAGCTGGACCGGGAGGTGGGGGTGATGCGGGCATGTGTGGCAGCCACAGCAGGAGCGTCGGGGGCAGGTGGGTGAGGGTCCAGCATGGGGGGAGGCAAGGAGGCCCTCCTAAGCACATCAGGGGGTCTGCCATGGGGGTGGGGACACCCATGGCAGGGACAGCGGGGCCAACGGGGGGGAGGCAAGGCTGCCGCAGGCAGGCGATGGGCAAGGCAAGGCCGCAACAGGTGGCCACCACACAGAGGAAAGGTAAGGCTGCACTACCCAGTAAAGTGGGTACTCCAGCTAGTACAGAATATTATACAGTGTGTTCAATCTGAACCAGTCTGGCCAGGTTACCATACTATGGTAATAGAGTAGACCATACTGCCAGCAATGCAACATTGAGTGTCGGGTGGTGGTTAACTAACCTGATCACCCTAAGGACTAACAGACCTGGGTGCTGAAGTCCACAGGGAAGGGCAATGGTCTCCAAGTTGGTTCAATCCCACTTGAACCCATTTTGATGGAGGGCAGCAGCTTCATCAATCCTGGCCTGGGGCTGAGGAGGACTTTGTGTGCCAAAAGGGCTCAGGATTTGTGGAACTGGATCAGTGGTATGTGGTCATGCTGCAATACAGAAGACGACTGCATTATATGGTTCTCAGGACAGTCTTCATGGCTGATCGCCATGATGATCGCCAGTATTCAGATATGGATATGGATACAGAAGAAGAAGGTCCAGCTGACCTTGCTTGTTTACCTATGTGCCATCAATGTGTCTCCCAAGGGAGGGGCTTTTGTTTGCATGCTATATAAATATCTGATTATAGGTGGACCATATGGGTAGAAAATTTTGCTCATTTACACTTTACTCATTTCTGGTGTAATGTTGGGGTGGTATCATGGAGCGACTACAAGGCACCAAATAATGTGCAAAGCATCCCCATCTGTGTGGCTCATCACCAGCAAGCTGGGCTGTTGCTGATCTGGTTCTCGCACCCAGACTTTTTGAGCCAAACTGTCTTCTTTCAGGACTATCTCCCAATTTTATCACACCGTCAGCTTTTATTGGTGACTCTAGTACTGAATTAATTTATCTCCTGTGTTCCTTGAGTGATAAACACACCCTATTAGAATAATACAAACATTATTGTGCAAATTAACATTGTAGTTCAAATTAATAGACTGCATTCTCTTTAACTGGGTTGTATGGGAAAAGGTTGTGTAGGAGGAGATTCGTCTAATGGGCTCTGATTAATCATACTTCATTAGAACAGTCAGGAAGCCATAAAACAAAATTACATTTGTGAGTCAATTGCTGGAGGAAATCAGGGCAGAGTTGTTGGATAAGAACTACAGTACTCTTTTTTTCACTCCTTCCCCTAGAATAGAACCTCAAAAATACTCTGTAATTGACCATAGAAGGAGTAGCTGGAGATGGAAAGAGATTAAGATAGCGATCCTACTTATATTCACTTGGGAGTCAGTTTCTTTTAAGTCAGTGGAACATACATCTGAGCAAGTTCTCCATAGGATTGCAGTGAAATACTATTTATTAAAGGATTTTCTTATTTACCTTAAGAAACTAAACCGATTTGGAAACCTTACTTGGATCCCATCCATTCTGCTGAATTCCACGGCCGAAATCTTATGTCATTCCTCATCTCTTCCGGATTAATTGGTGTTGCAAAGATGCATTACAACTCAAGGTTTCCCCTCTTGTTTACGTTCTGAAAGTGTTTGGATTAAGAGTAGACTATTTCTCCAGAGATTGGAGCTGAGTTATACTATGACAAGTACGTACAACTTTTTTTTTGGTGTTCTGCAGTGGAAGGGGTGTTGAAGAGAACTTGTTTTTTGAATTGAGAGATCACATGATTTGTGGGCACCTTGAGAACTTCTACCCATAGGTTAGAAACACTGCAATTTCCATGGTGCTTGGCTGATCTCAATGCATTAGACATGCACAAGAGGGCCTTTGGTCTCAGTAAAGTTGTCATTGTTCAGTCGCACAGTTGAGTCCAACCCTTTGTGACCATTTGGAACACAGCATGCCAGGCTTCTCTATGATTCTCCACCCTCCAGATGTTTGAGTTATTTATTTATTTAATACATCCACGGAAATGTCTGCAAACATCAGGCAGCACTAGCTCTTTTGCTTTAAACAGAGATAAGCACTGGACCTTAGAGTCGGATACGACTGGCTTTTGAGCAAGGGCGACCTTTACCTTTACTATATCTCCTATCCAGTGGAAGTAAATGACTCTAAGCAGTACATATAACATTAAAAATTAGACTAAACACGTAAGTGACAAATTAACAAAGTCTCCCAAATGGTGGCAACAATAGGGTAGAGATCTCCCTTGCTGGGTGGGCCATGTGGCAGACTTGACTAGTCGCCAAAGTGCACGAAAAGCTGTTACTTTTCTCGCTGAAGTGGTACGTATTTATCTACGCATAATGTCTTGCTTTCGAAATGCTAGGTTGACAGAAGTTGGGACAGGCGACAGGAGCTCACTCCATTACACAGTACTTGAGTCTCGAACTGCTGTCTTGCTGACCTTCTGGTTGTCAAATTCAGCATCTTAACCACCACGTTACTGCACTCCTTGGTGGCAACAGTACATTAACATAAACGTTTAAAACTATGAATCCACAGGGAGAAAAATCAATCACAGGGAGAAGATACATTCTGCATAAAATGCATTTCTGCATAATGTAGTCTTTAAACATTTTTTAAAAATCATCAGTGGTTGGGACCTGACACAGCTCCATGAATAAACCGTTCCATAAGGAGGGGGCCACCACTAAGAAGGCTTGCTTCATCATTGTTGCTCTCTTCATTGCTCTTGGTGTTGCCGTTTGAAACTGCATGGCCTGAGAAGACCGGGTGATGTGGACAACATAAGCAGGTGATGTGCATCACAAAAATAAAAATATTGCCTGTTACTTGGTCTAATCCATGTGTCCTATACTAAATCAAGTGTGCTGAATCCAAATTTGAAGTTCAATTCTGCCTAGGATGTCAGGATCTTAAGTTAAGATCGCACGGTGTATATTTGCTACAAATGTAGCAAAAATTGTCTTGTTTATTAACACATCTACACCTACTCATCTTTAGCTCAAAACAGACTCACTATGGCCTAGCTGTTCTATCCAATAAGATGGGTTTCACACTAGAGACAAACCCCTGGTCCATCTCACCTTATATACCTATTTCTGATGTCAGCTCACTGACTTGTCCAGACATGCCCAGCTGCTGCTGGGACATGCATGCCACCAGGGGACATGATTCAGCTGAGGTGGCAGCAAGCATAGTGGTAGCTGCAACTGTTATAATGTTCCCATGTAAAAATACATTACCCAATTACTGACCATTTGAACAGCTATAACACCCCTTTAAAACTGTATGTGATAGGCAAATTTTGAGTTCAGATTTGGAATCAGCACACTAGATATCATGTAAATCACATGTGTTATTCCAAGGCTACAAAAGAGTGGATGCTGAAAAAATCAGAGTAAACCTTTTTTTTAATCATCCAGCTTTATATTTGTCCAGAGAAGGGAAAAGTTCCTATATCAGGCTACATGTTCCAGATTTCTGTGAACTGCAATATAATGCAGTTTCCTCCTCTCGGATGTGCGCTGTTCGTGCTAATTTAACCACTTCTTCCATTTTATTTTAATATAAAACTTTTTTTTAAAGGAAAACATTATTCGTCATAGGTGATAAGGGTAGATGGCCTTTCAGAAAAAATGCATAGCTCTTTTAAAACAAGCTTTTAAACACCATACTGAGCTTCACTTCAAATATCTTTGTTCTGTTCTCTGCTGGTTATCGAGCAGAAGATCTGCAGCCATTCTCTATCTGATGAATCAGTTTTGGTCCAATGTTTCTGGTCTGCGTGCTTTTTACTTTGAAGATGTTTGTCTTTTTTCCTCAACCTCCCTTCCTCTCTCTCTTTTAATGTGTCATCATGATACATGGGCCTTGTGGTTTGTCAGGCTACATCAGGCTGCATCTTGTCACATACAGAAACAAATGAAGACAATATGACTGAGTTGCAGATAGATATCACGACCCATTATAAAGTTAATAAAAAAAAGCATTTGTTGACTGTAAGTGCATTTGATGTTTTCTCTCAATGTGTCTCGAATCATGTTCCTTCCTCCCCCAACAAGTTAAAATCTCCAAACTTCCTTTCTGTCATTTAAAACTACTGAACTACTTGAATTCTCTTTTACTGAAGACTAACTTGTTCAGGTTTCTTCCTTCCTTCCTTACTTTTCCTTCCTTCCTTTCCGGCCTCACCTGAATAGCATTCATGGGAATGTTAAGGCTATTTTTTAAAAAAGAAAAGCGAAACACCTTAAAACAAAATTCTAATGAAATTTTTATTATAATAAGCAGTATATTACACAGTTAACAAGCATTAATATTAATGAGATTAGTGAGCCTTCTCATTTATATCTATATGAATTGACTTGGCAATAGGTAAAGGGAGGGTGAGAAAATGAATACTTAAACAGGGAGTAGAGACAGTACTTCTGTAGCCTTTTGTGAAAAAGCGAATTATTCCATGGGAGTACAAATAGATGGGGAAGGAGTCATCAGGGAAATAAAACCTGATCTGACTTAGTTATTCTTGCCAGGATGCTTTTGACTGAGAGTTGATCTTTGCCATACAAAACTGTATATTTTAATATAAAAACGTCATTAGAATTTTGTTTTAGGGTGTTGTTTTTAATAAAATAACCTTAACATTCCCACGAATGCTCTTTGGAGGAGGATGGAAATAAATAAATAAAAGACAAGTTAGTCTTCAGTAAAAGTCAATTCATTATATTATATTATATTATATTATATTATATTATATTATATTATATTATATTATATTATATTATATTATATTATATTATATTATATTATATTATATTATATTATATTATATTATATTATATTATATTATATTATATTATATTATATTATATATACCTACAAAGAAGGGATGTGGCCGTGCGTGTGTGGAATGCGTGTCCACACATGTGCAGCCTATCCCGTAATGCACCAGCCAGACTTACCTTTCGTCCCGGACATCATCGCCGCAAGGGTCCTGGAGCCGAGAGTGGGGCCAATGCCCCACGAATGTGGGAAAACAAAAAAAAAATACAAGTCCCAGCGCTCTCCGTGCTGTGGCATGCCTCAGCCAATCAGGCATGAGGACACGAGCGTGGAGGAGGTGGGACAGCCGGCACCCCCCCAAGGAAAAAACGGCAACAGAAGAGGCAGGGCCAGGCATACGCGCAGACCGAATGGAGAGAATGCCCGTTGGTGCTGTGTTCAGCCTCCCCGGGAGGCCAGGGCAGAGAACGGAGCTCTGTTCTGCCTGGGCCTCCTGGAGGGAAGCAAGCGCCTATCCTGGGGGGCGGGGCCCGAAAGCACAGCTGCCTTCGGCCCCCACCTACCCAGGGAAGCAAGCCACTTGCCCGGGAGGCCAAGGCAGAGAACAGCGCTCCGTTCCACCCTAGCCTCCCGGAGGGAAGCGAGCGCCTACCCCGGAGGATGGGGCTGAAAGCACGGCTGCCTTTGGCCCCCACCTACAGGGGGAAGCAAGCCACTTCCCCGGGAGGCCAGGACAGAGAACGGCGCTCCATTCCGCCTTCGCCTCCGGTAAGAAGAGGGCCCAAGTGACCCAACTGGCAAAGCTGGGTAGCAATGCTAGTAATATATTATATTATAAAACTTGAAAATTATACTCTCAGAAAGATTCACTAAGTGTGGCTACTGGCCTTGCTGGTAGAAATTGCAATCCTAGGATTGTATTTTCTCCCCTAAACCCTGTCTTTATACACAAGGACAACTCTTCCATTAAAGCCCTTTCCTTAGTAGCAATGTAGTTATCAAAAATCTGTCCCCCAAAGAAAGGTTTTCGACTGCTGGAAGAAGGGAGACAGGTAGCCAGTTCATCTGTGAAAGGTATTTCCACCATCTGGAAGACTGGATGCTTCCTCCAGCAAGGAACAAAAGAAAGATGGCCTTCCAGTTTCTGAGGACTCTTTGACTTCAGACCCAAGCACACACAGAATGTTAAGAAAAAGATACTTTCCCAGAGCTGGAACCCTCTAGTTACTAATTGCTTGTTGCTTGTAATTAATTCCAGTTGTAGCCATTGGTAAAGGTAAAGGTTGCTCTTGCTCGAAAGCCGACACTAGGGTTTGCTGCTCATCTCTTGTTTATAGCCAAAGAGCCAGTACTGTCTGCATCTACAGATGTGTCCGTGAACATGTGGCAGGCATGACTAGATGCCAGAACACACGGAATGCTGTTACCTTTCCTGCCAAAGTTGCAATTTCTGGCTTTCGAATGGCTAGGTTGTCAGGAGCTGGGACAGATGCATGAGTTCACTCCATTGTGCAGTACTCGGGTCTCGATCTGCTGACCGGCCAACCTTCCTGTACCATAAGCCAGTGACATCCCACATTCCAATTTGTAAATTGCAAGGAGCAAACCAGAAAGAAATGTGAATTTTAAAAACCATATAATGGTAACTTATTACCTGTTATAACAACTTGCCCACTTTGCAAACAAAGGGGAGAAACAGTTAATAGCACAATCTTTGAATTAGGTGGCACCCGGAAAGCCCTTTCCACACGCCTAACCAAACAAAGGTATGAACAAGACCATTTTTAAAGTATGGGTAACACTAATGTTCTGATCTGGCCAGGATATCCTGGAATGGTAATAGAGTAGACCCTACTGCCAATGAGTCAGCACCGAATGTCAGGCAGTGGTTAACTAACCTGACCACACTGAGGACTAACAGCATTGGGTGCCTAAGTCCACAGGGAAGGGTGATGGTCCCTAAGTGGATTCAGTCCCACTTGAATCCATCTTGATGGAGGGCAGCAGCTTTATCCATCCTGGCCTGTGGCTGAGGAGGACCTTATGTGCCAAAGGGCTCAGGTCCAGAAAGTGACTAATGGATCTGGTGTCATGCTGCAATGCAGAAGGTAGATGGAAGGCCACTGCTTTATATTGTTCCCAGGACAATCTTCATGGCTGATCGCCATGAGGATAGCCAATATTTGGATGCGGCAGAAGAAGAAGAAGAAGAACGCTAATGCTCATTCATCTCTAGCTCTGCTTTTTTTCTGTTGCTAATCCTGGCCACTCCCATATCTTATGCACTTCCAGGTAATAATGAGAAAAGCTCACATATGAATGAATCACATGTGCATAGGTTTTCTTCTCATAACCATGGTTTCTGTCTATATGAAAAATCAAAACATGTGTTAGCAAAGGTTATCAAACTAATGCTAGGGTGTTTACATAAAAACCTAAGAAGAAGAAAAGCAACCTCAACAAATTAGAGTAGACCATGAAGAATGCATTTGTTTGTGCCCTCTCTTTCTCTGTGTATGTACTGTATGTTTATTGCTGACACACAAAATTCAATGCTGTTTGGAAAACCAATGCTGTTTTGGGGAAAGAATATTTCTCTTCACTGGCATAACACTGTCCAACTTACACCAGCCCTCAGGGCTGACAGCAGAGGATAAAGAGAATGACGGGGGAACGGTAGTAAAGAGGGCAGTGAGAACGAAAGAAGGGGGAAGTAGAGATTGTGGTCTTGTATAGGACTGCGGTGGCTTAGTAGTTAAGACACTGGACTTGATGACTGGAAGGTTGGCAGGTCAGCAGTTCCAGGCCCGAGTTCTGCACTTTCAGAGTGCTCGAAAGCCAGTCGTATCAAACTCTAGGGTTCAGTGCTCATCTCCATTTACAGCCAAAGAGCCAGAACTATCTGCATCTGCAGACGTTTCTATGGACATGGAGCAGGGAATGACTACTATTAGCAATTTCTTGCTTTCGAAAGGCTAGGTTGGCAGGAGCTGGGACAGAGACGGAAGCTCACTCCATCGTGCACTCAGGTCTCGAACTGCTGACCTGCCATCAAGTTCAGCATCTTAACCACTAAGCCACCACTTCTTAAATGGCAAGGTAATGGAAAGGAACAGGCCTCAAAACTCAACATCATGGACTGCATCTCCCCTTATCGTATAATTAACAGGTTGGAAAATTCTGAGAAATCTATTTCAAAAATACCTTCCCCAATATCTGAAAGGGAGGCTGTGTCCTGGAATGTTTTGTTGATGTATTTTATTTATTTATTTATTCTTTAAACTTCTATGCCACCCACTCAGGCAACCCCGACTCAGGGCAGCTAACATCATAATTAAAAAAACAATTAAAAACAATCAGAGGTATATACAAGTATAAAACAGAATAATACCAGATTAAAAGCTACCCACATTAAAAACTACTCGCATTAAAAGGGAAGCTTTATTTTATAAGCCAACAGGCAGGGGCCACCTTTCCATCCGGACCCCACAACTGCCCCGCCAGCTAGGTTTTTAAACCTTTTCTGAAAGGCAGCAGCTCTGTCTGAACCCGCAGCTCTACTGGCAGGAGGTTCCATAGGGCCGGTGCGGACATGGATAAGGCCCTCCTCCTTGTGCTAGAGATGAGCCCCTCTTGCTGATGGTACAATCAGAGAGCCCCTCCGGTCTGCTCTGGTCGGGTGGACAGACATTCTTGGGATGATGCGGTCTCTTAGGTTTCCTGGCCCACTACCATGTAGGGCTTTAAAGGTCAAAACCAGCACCTTGAATTGCACCCAGAGGCAAACTAGCAACCAGTGCAGCTCCGGGAGCAATAGTGAGGTGCGTGCATAGCTCCCGTACCCCAACACCACCTGGGATGCCACATTCTGGACCAGCTGAAACCTCCAAATGGTTGTCAAGGGCAGCCCCATGCAGAGCGCTTTACAATAGTCTAGTCAGGAGGTGACCAGAGCATGTGTGACAATGAGCAGGGAGTCCTGGTCCAGGAGCAAACACAACTGATGAATGACGCGAAGTGGTGCAAAACCCCTCCTGGTCACGACCGCTACCTGCTCTGCAAGCAGCAATCATGAATCCAGGAGGACCCCTAAGTTGTGTACCGAGTCTGCCTGGGGCAAAGCAGCCCCATCCAGAACCAAAGCTGGCAGCTCCCTGGATAATGTGGGACCCCCTATCCATAGCCACTCAATCTTGGAGGGATTGAATTGCAGCCCGTTGTCCTCTGTCCAGACCCCAACAGCTTCCAGACATCTGGATAGGACATTGACCGCATCACTGGGGTCCCCACGGGCTGAGATGTACAGCTGGGTATCATCAGCATACTGATGATACCTCACCTCGTGGGGACGGATAATCTCACCTAACGGCTTCATGTAGATGTTGACTAGGAGAGGAGAGATCACCGTGCCCTGAGGCACCCGATAATGTAGGGGCCTAGGGCTGGACCTCTCACTCTCCAACCACACCGACTGGGTCCGGCCCTCCAGAAATGAAGATAACCAGGACAACACAGTGCCATGGATTGATCCCCAATCCTTTTTGCTGTTCCAGAAGGATACCATGGTCAATGGTATCAAAGGCTGCTGAGAGGTCAAGAAGTGCAAGGACAGACGGATGGCCGCCGTCCCACTCCCACCAGAGATCATCTACCAGTGCAACCAATGCCGTCTCTATACCATAAATTGCTCTCCCAGGAGGAATTTAGGCTGCTATTCTGGAAATATGTCCCATTTAACTAAGCGGGTTTGTACTTAGGTGGAATATTTGATTTGATTTATTTATATGCCCCCTTACCACCAGTACTGAGATCTAAGATGGGTTGCATGACAAAAGTCCCCACTCCTAGAGCAGAAGGTTAAAACTGAAGAACTCAAAAGCATGTTCCAGAAGCAAGACAGGTTTAAGTTTTAAGCAAGACCAATCTTTCAATCCCAATTTATTATATCTGACACACTGGAGCTGGAGTTTTATAACAGACTTGTAGCCTATGGCATCAGCCAGGGCAGATGAAATTTAGAGCAAGCAGGCAAAATATCTATACAAATGTACAGAACATTGAATTGACAGTTTGCTGAGGTAGCTTTTTGTCAGACTAGCTCAAACCTAGTCACCACACATAGATGTACAGTAGCTGGCATAGCTTTGTTGAAATGTGATTGAATGAACACACTGTTCACTGTTCCTAATAGCCTATGATTTGACATGGGAGGGGGGCATGTTTGGTGGTGCCAAAAGGCATACAGCCATAACAGGAATTTCAACAAACCCCAGCCAATGGAAAAGCATGACATTACTTTGTTTATTAAATACTGACATGTCCTCTTGTATAGAACTTGTAGTGATCTTCCATCCAAGAACTGATAAGGTTATGATATACTTAGACTGAACAAAGTTGTTTCTAAACTAGCAGTTCACAAACCCTTGGCATCTCACCTTGCATTTCTCATTTTTCAGGAACATTCATTCTTCCCCCACCTCTCCTTCACCAACATCCAACATCCTTTTAACAAAACAGTTCAATGTGTAGTTTTGATGAGCATTTGTGCCTTCAGATTTCTGTAACTGTAAGATTTTAGATGTTTTGTGCATATGGAGCATGGAAGCAATATACAGTGGTACCCCATATAATGAACGCTTCGTATAACAAAAAAATCGTACAACAAAGCATTCTTGTGTTATTGGTGATACCCCATACAACAACAAAAAAAAATGTTCATTGTATGGGGTACTGACAATAGTGATCCATATAATGAACCTTTTAAAAATTAAAGAGTGCATCACCCATAGGGATCCATATAATGGGGGGAAACCGTATAGCGAAGAGCTTCACTATACAGGGTTCTATTGCACAGTCAAACCTCTACATATGAATTTAATTCATTCCTCGAGGTTGGTTGTATTTTAAAAAATTCTTATCTTGAATTTCCAATAGGAATGCATTGAATGCAATTTCCCATAGGAATGCATTGAATTTCATATCTCAAAAAATCCTATTAAAATTTGCATATTGAACTTGATTTTTTTCTGAGATTTCCGTATGTATCTCAAGTTTTTCTTAAATCGAGCCATTCTTATCTCGAGGTTTGACTGTAGATAAATAAATCTTGTAGATGTAGACCAGCTGGTGTTGCCTAGGATTGCAACATTGAGTAGACCTACCCATAATAATTTTGATAGGACTGGAAATAGTTGCCTGATTTCATTCTTCTGAACACATGTTCTACTTTTCCCCAGTGTAAAACTCTATAAGGATCTTAGAAAGATGTTCTGGCATCAGTCTTCCTGCCCTGAAAAATAGGACCAGGTGCCTTGGGGGAAAGCCCCAGTTGTTCTGCCCAGAAGCCACCAGAGAATAGATTCATCTCTAATACAATTAGTCCCCCCCCCTTAAACACCTTGATATAGAAAATAATCGGGGGGGGGGGGGGCTCACAGTGGATTTGAGTTATGGTGGAAACTCATATTAGATTAATAACATAATTCACAGGGCATGATATTAAGGATGCAGGAGGGGATGAGGAAGCATCTCTCTTCTATTGGAGATGAGAGTAATCTTGGATCCTGGGAAACAAAGCTGTTTCAATGATCAAACTATGATGATGGAATTCAGCGAAAATTGCTGAGTTGAAAGGCACCACTGAAAAGATTAACCAAGTGGGATTAATTTAACAGGGGAACCAATGAAATGTAGCCCAAGCAGACCTCAGTGAGCTGACTCTGCAATTTGCCAATGATAATCAGGAAATATTTTGCCACTGTCTTTTATGGCTACCATTATGCTTTCTCCCATGGTGGTTCCTGGATCTGCATTTACAAGCTATGGCGCTGAGATTTAATAGTACATAAATCAAGCCTTGCCTCAAAGGATGGGAACAATCTTGATATGTCCTGCCATGTTTAATTGGCAGAATTTAAAATTTTAATGTAATTATTCTTTTAATTGAGCACATAATGATTGCTGTGCACCATCCAACAATACTGATGGGAGACTATTTTAAAGATGGTGCGGGAGACAAGAGGAAGAAGGATAACTTGCCTATAATTGTGTAGACAGAGGATCATCTAATAGTGCAAGGAGCCATAGCTGTTCTTAACTCTATGCATATCTCTTAATATCTAGCCACTCCTTACTGTACCTCCAAAAAACAGTGACACAGCAGAGAGATACAAATGGACATATCTGTTAAGCCTATTTCTATAGAACTCAAGTATTCCTGTACCACATTGTTGTATGAGTCTGATACTACTTTTGTTCACAGGAATATATCCTAAGAAATCCTGGTATATGTGGTTGGTAGTAGTGGAATTGATTCTGCACTACATAAAAGGATTGCAACAGGATTGGAAATGGTTGCCTGATTTCATCCAGCAGAGTTTTCAGTTACATCAGTTGTGCAAGTGATAACTGTCACAAGACTAACCATGCTATTTCTTGTGCAACTGCAACAAGCACTGTTTCCTTTACTAATATTTGTTGTTGTTCAGTCACATAGTTGAGTCAGACTGTTTGTGACCCAATGGACCACAGCACGCCAGACTCCTCTGTCATCTGTCATTCTCCATAGACCACCCAGATCTGCGCCAATGGTGTCAATGATGCTGTCTAACCATCTCATCCTTCTCCTTTTGCTTTTGATCTTTCCTAGCATCAGGGCCTATCCCAGTGAGTCATCTCTTCTCATTTGGTGGCCAAATACTTGAGCTTTAGTTTCACTATTTGTCCTTCCAAGGAGCAGTCAGGTTGATTTCCTTCAGGATGGACTGATTTGACCCCTTTGCAGTCCAAGGGGCTCCCAAGAGTCTCCTCCAGCACCACAGTGTGAAGGCATCTATTCTTCTGCGCTCAGCCTTCCTTGTGGTGCAGCTCTCACAGCCATACATTACTAATGGGAAGACCATTGCTTTAACAATGTGCACTTTTGTTGGTAGGGCGGTGTGTCTGCTTTTTATTATGCGGCCTAGGTTTGTCATAGCTTGCCTCCCAAGGAGTAAGTGTCATGGCTACAGACACTGTCTACAGTGATCTTAGATCTGAAGAACGTAAAGTCTGTCGCTACTTCCATTTCTTCCCCTTCGATTTGCCAGGGAGCGATGGGGCCAGAGGCCACGGGCTTGGGTTTTTTTGATGTTGAGTTTCAAACCAGCTTTTGTGATCTTTTCTTTCACTCTCATCAAGAGGCTCTTCAGGTCTTCACCGCTAATATTAGAGTGGATTTAAGCCCCATGGTATAAAATCTCTAGCCTGCAATGCAATGCGTGAGTGTCTGTGAGTAAGTTCCATTTATCTTAGTGGACTTGATTCTGAGCAGACATGTTTAGGATTGCATGTCTCAGCATCCTTGATTGCATCTCTACTACACAATTACACTACATCAGTTGTCACCGCTCCTTCACAAGGAAAACTGCATTTGTAATTTCAACATCAAAATCCTGCTCTAGACTACTGAACCTTGATTTCTATAGGGAGGAAACATAGCAGTTAAAATGTTACCCAATTGCTATAACCGTGTTGTGTGGATGCACACTGCACGCATTTGAAAATGATTGACATTTTTGCTGTTTCAAAGGTTATAATTATTTGCTTATTAACTTTTCAATTTAATTTGTAGCTAGGCAAGAAAGATGTGGCTGAATCTTCTTGTCCTTTCCATACTTCTCCTTTTACCCAGCAGTTTTTGACTTCTATCCTCTATCTCCTATTGGAGCGTGGCATTGTTATAGAGCTTAATTGACCACAGGGAAGAATAAACAACTTCATATCAAGGATGGGATTTTCAGATTTCAAAAGCACCTTTCTGAATTCATCTCCACTTGATGACTGGAAGGTTGGCAGGTCAAATTGATTTAAAGAGGAAATCACTACAAGACGGGAGAACGAATTTTTTAAAAAGTAACCAAAGTAGAAGTAAAGAAATGAAGTAGGGGACACCCGTCTATTTCTACTTGGTATAAAAAAGACCTTCTAGTTCAGTGGCAAATCTATAGCATGTGTGCCAGAGGTGGCACTCGGAGCCCTCTCTGTGGGTACCGGTACAGTCACCCCAGTACAGAGTTCACCTACCCCTCTGCTCAGCAGCCCAATGGGAGTGTTTCGTACCTCCCTCGTTGCTATGTTGGAACTTTGCAATAAATAAGTGGGTTTTGGGTTGCAGTTTGGGCACTCGGTCTTTTGGTGTATGCAAACCAAGACACGGGACACAGCCTCGGGCTGGGTTAACTCAGGTTTATTGCATCGTGGACAGAGGGAACATGAGGTAATGGCGGATCAATAGCTCTTTATATACAGCAGTAATACATTTGAACGTGGTGCCATGGTAGCCCATTGGCTACTGTCTGCGTGACGTCATTGCAGGTCACGCCCTTCTTGTCCAGGTGTAGGTAGTGGCGGGAAAACTTCCCGCGCTGTTGCCTTTGATGAGTTCGGACCAAGAGAGCTTGGACGCTCGCTGCTGCCAGCTGGTGGTCATTAGCTCGCGTCCTATTACAGGGCTTATATGATACAGCTGAAGGCTACATTGTTGCTATAGGCAAGGTTACATTGACTCAGATACATTGCAATCCATGTGTACAGTAAAACCATCAGAACACAACATCCCTCCCCCCTAGGACGAGACAAAGTCTCGAGCCCACCTTAACACACTCCCCCCCCCCTTAGGAGACAAAGTCTCTCAGCCAAGATGGCTTATTTCGAACACGCTGGGGTCTCGGTGCGGGCTGCCTCTCCCCGGGTTTGCTACCTTCTCTTTGTCCCCTGGTCTCCTGTCCTGCAATATGAGAGGGAGACTCGTTAGTGACTTTCCGCGGCTCCGCGGCGCTGTTGGGAGGTGTGCTCTTTCTTAGGGAGGAACCGGGGGCACTGGGGGCTAACGAAAAACCCCTCTTCTCGCTTGGATGGGTGGGGGAACACTCCTGAAAACCCCCCCGGCTCGCCAAATCAAAATCAAAATCACTATCGGGGGCAGCGGTCGCGAACTCCTCTCCCCCTTCCCCGGCCCCTGCTAGAGCTGGCGTATCAAAGGGATACGAGTCGGGGCCGCTGCTTCTGCTTCCTTCCCCCCATGCTTGGGACTGTTGTCCACTGCTGTCTCCCCCTTGGGTTAAGCGGGTGGGGGAGAACCCTAACGCTGAATCCTGTTGCTGAGCTCCACTGACTGGCCCAATCACTCGGTGCCTCAGTTGATCTGCGTGCCTCCTCCAGAGGAGGCCGGTGTTCGTCTCGACCCGGTACGACACTGGCCCCGTCTGTTCTACAACCGTCCCTGGTACCCAGGCTGGCCCTGCGCTGGAATAGTTCCTGCAGTGAACAGGGTCACCGGCAGCGAAACCTTTCGAGACTGCCAACCCCACGTTTTTCCCTTTATCCTCGACTCTCGTTGGGTCTAGCCTGGACAGGAGCGTGGTCAGTTTTCGCCGCATCAAGAGCTCTGCCGGCGAGTAGCCGGATGCCAAAGGGGTCACCCTATACGCTAAGAGGAATTGGCACACTTGGTGATTCAGGTCCCCCGGGCCCATGCGCCGCAGCGCCTCCTTCGTTGTACGCACCAACCGTTCCACTTGGCCATTCGTGGCCGGGTGAAACGGTGCGGACGTGATATGCCGAATGGCGTTTGTCTCCATGAATGCCCCGAACTCAGCGGAGGTGAAACAACTAGCGTTATCGCTGACTAAAGTGTCGGGTAAACCGAACGTGGAAAAGACTCTCCGTAGCCGGCTAATTGTCGTGGCGGAGGACGTGCTTTTTACCGGGATAACCTCCAGCCACTTGGAGAACGCATCCACGACTAGGAGAAACATGGTTCCTCGGAATGGGCCAGCGAAATCTACGTGCACCCTGGACCATGGTCCCCGTGCTGTGTCCCATTCCCTATGTGGAAGACGGGCCGCCTCAGGGCGGGACCCCTGGCAAGCCTCGCAAGTGCCAACCATGTGCTCAATATCCGTGTCCAGCTGCGGCCACCAGAAATAACTCCGGGCCAGCGCCTTTGAACGAACTATGCCCGGGTGGCTGACGTGCAGCAGTTCGAGCACCCTCGTCCGCAGGGGCGCAGGGACCACCACCCGTTGGCCCCACAGAAGGCACCCCCTCTCTAGGGACAACTCTAGCTTTTTCCTAAAGAACGGGTCGAACTCCGTACTCGGGGACGAACCCGGCCACCCCTTTTGCACCCATGAGCAAACCTTCGCCAGTGTCCTGTCCTTGCCTGTCGCCCTGGCAATGTCGGCTGGCACTATTGGGGGAGCGTCTAAAACCTCAATTAGCAACACCTGGCGGTCCTTTTCTGCTCTCGCCTTTTGGGCGTCCGACAATGGCAAAGGGGATCTCGAAAGCGCATCAGCATGGCTGATCTCCTTTCCGGGCCTGTACTCCAACTCATGTTGGTACGCGTTGAGGAAAATAGCCCATCGCAGCATTCTCGGGGACAGGATCTGCGGCGTTGGCTTGTGTGCCGTGAAAATCCCTAACAGCGGTTTGTGATCGGTCACGATTTTGAACGGGCGGCCATACAAAAAATCGTGAAATTTTTTGGTCCCCGATACGATTGCTAATGCTTCCCTGTCGGTTTGTGCGTAATTTCGCTCCGCTTGG